>OY787676.1:26218540-26818540 GCA_963678985.1 Spisula subtruncata
TGAAAAGATTGTATCTGACTTAACGGTATTCACCGCTATTCTTTCCAATGGGATAGTTCCCTAATTTGTCTTGCACGTACATAATGATCTATAACCTTTACTTACTGAATCGACTATAAATAATACACACGTTTCATTTGCAGTCTGTGTGTGACGGTCTAGACTCGTATATGGTAGTTATTGAGTCCAGTGACGAAAATGATTTCGTGAAATCGGTCATAAGCAATATGGGTGCGTTATTTTTGTGCAAGTTTGTAGACAATTAATATCAAAGGCTACTACCATTGTTACTACTGCTAATAAAAACTTTATAATATTATACAGATGGTATAACAAAAAACACATATGTTTGTAAAACACGTATGCTCACATGGCAGCACAATAGTCAGAAATAGTAGATGTCACAGTGACCTTGACTTTTGACCCTTGGTCACGGTTACTTATACGGTAAATTTATCTACCATCACTTTCAAACAAAATGTTGTGATTTTAGGAGGAGAATGATTTGCCTTTCTTATTGTCAAAAATACATTTCTTGAAAAAGTATCTCTAAAGTACAATGCAAAATATAGCCCTTAGTGATCCGCTATGCCTTATTAACGGTATTAATTTATTATGGCTAACTGATTGTTAAGCATAATTAAAATCACTTAATTTACAAATGTATTTTAGATTTTAACGGATTTTGGATCGGTATGACCAGAGATGCTGGAGGAACCCTACGTTGGACAGAAACAGGTGAAGAGCCAGTGTTTGTGGACTGGGCGAGTACTTTCCCCAGAGATAATCAGGATTGTGTTGGAATGCCATCAGGTACTAACTATCAGTGGAGGACTGGCAATTGTGATACTGTACAAGCACCACCCGTGTGTGAAAGACGACCATATTGAAGAGAGTATACGCCCCATCTGAACTAGTTATAGTTTATCCAACGTCTTTATTCAATCAAAAACCAGGGATGTTTTAATAGTTTGACCACTTATTCATTTATTTGTGCATTAGGCATAATAACTATTTTAGTAAATCTGTTTATTAAGACAATTTGACTGTTTCTCAACACCGAAAACTAGACCCACCTACCCTAATCATTTTACTGTTATTGTATCAGCAATTCATAATCTGGACGAATAAGTAGCGTAAATCAATGTATGTCCTGATAAATTTCCCTGTCAATACTATGTACGTATGTTTTGTCCTTATAGGTACTTCTGGAATTACTAATAAACTATCTATCTATATGACATTTGTTGTGTGTGACCTTGACCTTAGTATGTTATAAGTAACAAAAATTTGTTCTGTAAATGTCTTTTATTCTTCATACGCTTCGATGTTGTTTCTAGCAATAAATGTTTCATTGTGAAATGTTTTCTTACTCATAGATCGAATGTTATAACTTGTCTTGATTATAACACTGGCTTTGAATGAGAACGTCGTAAGTGTAAAATGGATATTTTGAGAAAACAAGAAAAAAACTGTCTGAAAATTACTTTTTACCTATGGAAAAACAAGCTTTTTCACCTTCAGTTTGGTCAACATGAGAAGTTCCGATTTCATAAAAATTGGCTAATAAGAAGCGCCTTGTGGTCCAGAGTTAAAATATATTTCTGTCTTATAATGTCGTAAGTAGTAGTTACGACTTTCTCATTCTAAGCCATCGATAATGCCCTTTTTGTTGTTTCATAATTTTATGCTACATCTTTGAAACAGTCATAAAACACAATCTCGAAATTAAAAATATTGTTTTCTTAGTGAAAACGAGTGAGAATTGATGCTATTGCATCGCATGTCTAAACAATCAGCTCCGTGAAGTTGGCAGCGGGTTACAAGTTAGTAGTTCGATATTCAATTTCTAACAGATAGCCAATACCGAACTAGCACAAAGTTCGTTATTCGACATCCTTTGGCCAATATCGAACTGGTGTCCAATCTGCTGCTAGCACCAAGTTCGTTATTCAACCCAAAAAGAAGGCGAATACCGAACTGAGTTCGAATCTTCTGCCAGCAGCGGGTTCAATATTCAACTCGATAATATGGCGAATACCGAACTGGTTTCCAATCTTCTGCTAGCAGCGGGTTCGATAATCAACTCGATAAGAAGTCGAATACCAAACTAGATATTCAACTTGATAATATGACGAATACCGAACTGGGTTCGAATCTTTGCCAGCATTGGGTTCGATATTCAACTCGATTAGAAGTCGAATACCAAACTAGGTTCGAATCTGCTGCCAGTAGCGGGTTAGATATTCAACTTGATAATATGACGAATACCGAACTGGGTTCGAATCTTATGCCAGCAGCGGGTTCGATATTCAACTCGATAAGAAGTCGAATACCAAACTAGGTTCGAATCTGCTGCCAGTAGCGGGTTAGATATTCAACTTGATAATATGACGAATACCGAACTGGGTTCGAATCTTATGCCAGCAGCGGGTTCGATATTCAACTCGATAAGAAGTCGAATACCAAACTAGGTTCGAATCTGCTGCCAGTAGCGGGTTAGATATTCAACTTGATAATATGACGAATACCGAACTGGGTTCGAATCTTTGCCAGCAGTGGGTTCGATATTCAACTCGATAATATGACGAATACCAAAGTGGGTTCGAATCTCTGCCAGCAGCGGTTTCGATAATCAACTCGATAAGAAGTCGAATACCAAACTAGGTTCGAATCTGCTGCCAGCAGCGGGTTAGATATTCAACTTGATAATATGACGAATACCGAACTGGGTTCGAATCTTTGCCAGCAGTGGGTTCGATATTCAACTCGATAATATGACGAATACCAAACTGGGTTCGAATCTCTGCCAGCAGCGGTTTCGATAATCAACTCGATAAGAAGTTGAATACCAAACTAGGTTCGAATCTGCTGCCAGCAGCGGGTTAGACATTCGACTTGATAATACGACGAATACCGAACTGGGTTCGAATCTTTGCCAGCAGCAGGTTCGATATTCAACTCGATAATATGACGAATACTGAACTGGGTTCGAATCTTATGCCAGCAGCGGGTTCGATAATCAACTCGATAAGAAGTCGAATACCAAACTAGGTTCGAATCTGCTGCCAGCAGCGGGTTAGATATTCAACTTGATAATATGACGAATACCGAACTGGGTTCGAATCTTTGCCAGCAGTGGGTTCGATATTCAACTCGATAATATGACGAATACCGAACTGGGTTCGAATCTTCTGCCAGCAGCGTGTTCGATATTCAACTCGGTAATATGACGAATACCGAACTGGGTTCGAATCTCTGCCAGCAGCGGTTTCGATAATCAACTTGATAATGAGTCGAATAACAAACTAGGTTCGAATCTGCTGCCAGCAGCGGGTTCGATATTCAACTCGATAATATGACGAATACCGAAGTAGGTCCGAATCTTCTGCCAGCAGCGGGTTCGATATTCAACTCGATAATATGACGAATACCGAACTGGGTGTGAATCTTCTGCCAGCAGCGGGTTCGATATTCAATAGGGTATGTAAGTCTCGTCACGTGACTACGAATCTTTAGGAAACTTGTCTTCTGATTGAAGAGTTGGAGTCCACTCTGTAAGATGGCTGCTACTTGGAAAATACATTGGTTTCTCATCCTGTTTTGTATTTAACTTGTAGAGAGGGGCTCAGACATTAGTTTCATCGTAGAAAAATGTTTATAAATCAACAAACAATTGAGCATTCTCCAAAAACAAGTCTTATGTTCACGAATTCACAGGAAAGCAGGCTATTCGGACATAAGTTCAGTTATACGTGCCGTGACGAACATTACTGTCTGGCATAGACATTTAACATCTCATTTATAATTTAAACCATATGTATTGGTATTATAAACATGGAAATAATCTCTATTTATATCAGTTTCAGATCTAGCATGTGACTGAGGGCCTAGGCTTGATGCTGAGATAGAGAGTACCACGTTTTTGGAACCTAATACAGTGACAACACCACCTGGCTGGGGCATTTGTTGTGATTTTCTTATTTGTATACCAAAAGATATGCAGAATAATAAAGTATGATTGATAAGTGTGTGCTCTATTTATCATGCACCAATCAATCAAACCCTGGCTCCCCAAAAGGCAGATATTACCGGGGTTATGTCCCACACTGCAGAGTGAGAGCATGAATTTTGGTTCGCTCCTAAATAGATGGGAAATACATCCGGGAATATGTTCACTAGTTCAGGGTGGGGAATGTTACCTTATGTAAGGCCCTTAAGAGAGGGACTTTACCCAGGTTTAAAAAAAATCAATGCCATGCCCTTCCTCTGGGTTAGGGTTTCAATTGACTGGTGCATTAAATATATCTGGAATGATATTCAGCTGAACTAACAGTAGACCTAGTAAGCCATCTACTGAACTAGCTAGATTTGTATTATCTTTTTCCCAAATGTGTGCTCTAGACAACATCAATTTGGTGAATTGGTAGATTGTGGTTTCAAATATATTTGAAACACCAACCATCCCCTTCATGGCATTTATGATAAAGATATGATCTTTGTACACATGTCATAAATGCTCAGGTCATCTTACTAAGTTACAGTAAGTGTCGAAATAGCTTGTAGATCTAAATGGCATATAACATTATTTCCACTTTTTGCATGTACATGTACCATGACCAAACAACCTAACCAGTGTGTTCTGATAAGTATCATATCTAGTACTTATACTTCCACAAGGAACCAACAACATCTCCATAAGACTGGAGTAAAAGAAGCATTATCTAGTTGTGGCAAGTTGGAAAAGAACCTACATTTCTTGTTACAAATACTCTGCATAACCACTGCAGCAGGTTATAAGTGGCATAATTTGCACATTTATATACAAAACATCACAGTGGAACCTCACTTAATAGACCACCTTGTTTATTTCAAAACATAATTATCCAAGTTAGTTATTAATAAAAAAAGAACTTATCATACTTGAAACTGTTTTATTAATTTATTATAGAGTTTTTAGGGCTTAATAAAGAGTACAACATTTAATCATGGGGATTTATTAGGAACTGGAGGTTTTACTTTTGAGGTGGTCTTTAAGTGAAGTTTTACTGTATGTTAATAAGTATGACTCTTGTTTATGCACATAAATCAGTTTTTATAGATTAACATATATCACATGATAGCAGACGAGATACATAAAATATGTCATCAAGGTTGACATCCTGGTGATCATTTTCACTAACACTGGTCTGCCAGGAATGCTCTTTACAGCTGCATCTACAATATCAACACATAAACTTATTTATAAAGAATTATATCTGCTTATATACAATACATCCACATTGCCTTGGGACCTGCAAATATTGCACCTTGTTTAAAGGTTATTTTTCTACAGAGGTATGCTCTGGAGAGGTTGTACTAAAATCAATTTTCATGATTACTATTTCTTCATAAGATGTTAGAGATAGATACATTTCTTGTGCCAAATAAACAGTTACATGGCAACATACACACTATAAATGTAACATGATTGTAGTAATAATAATAAGTTAAATTAATAATTATGTTCATCACAATAAATTTTAAAACTACAATGTATATGAATGTATTAACATTGAAATAGTATGATATTTTGATGTTAAGGTGAAATTAATACTGCCAGCATGACCAAAGAATAGTATTCTGAATTGTCATGAGAAATAAAATAGTTTATCATCTATCTTGAAATATATAGACATGATTAAAAAAGGTTACTATTAGTAATTGAGGATTTTGTGTCTTAATCCTAAATACATCCTCAAATTAAAATATGACTTAAATATAATAAATTTTAAGTTTTAGATTTTGGTATTAAGTGATTATTATATGAACTGATGGTCTCAGACATTTAGATATGAGTTCAAATAATTTAAAAGGTCAATACATAGGATACTCCACAGGACAAGATTCTGATAAATGTGCCATTCAAGTCAGGCCAAACCAAAATGGTATTGTAGTTCTGGTGACCCTACACATCCTATATTTTGCCCCTTATATATTATATAAAATACCCAAAGCATTGTATTGGTATTTTTATGTAAGTAACACTACCTGTACTTATAAGTATATTGAGGAATTTCCAGTGCATAAAATTCATTAATGTTAACATTATTTTGAAAAAAAATAGTGTTATTCTACATACATACACTCAATAAGTTACCAGAATCACAATATTAATTTGTTTTGACCAAAATATTTGTCAAGTATTTTATAATAACAATCAAAGATCTGAACTCATACCCACCTCTTGTGTATGATACATTCTTCAGTAAATAACCTTTTCTCATCCTTGTATCCCCATTTTCTATTTTCCTCTTAGACTATACAATTAAGACTTTTCCAATTCATGGGCGTAGGAGCGTCTTCAACATTGGGGGGGCCAAACATCTGGCAACTTAGGGTAAAAAATTTTTTTTGCTCGCTTCGCTCGCAAAGTAACTGCGTTATGTCAATACCCATTGTTGGCACAATAATACACTCGTACATACATTGTACTCTTAAACGTCCACAAGCCTACTATATCTATATAATTACAGTGAAATTGTGAATTTATGTTTCTGTCGTCATTTGGTTTAGTAATTATAGGTAACTGAAAGTTAATTAGTTGAAGTATAAGAGGGTCGGGGGTTATCCCCCGGGAAAATTTCTAAACAATGGATCAATCTGGAGCATTCTAAGCGTTCCGAGATACATTATTTGGTATTAACAAAGGACCTAAATACAGGGAATTTTAAAAGTTCTTACATTAAAGTGTTTGGACAAAATTTAAATTCCTCGATTTTGAGATTGAAGCTTAATGTGAAAACTTTTGTTTCAAAGGCTTTATATATAATGGACAACATCTGAAAGTCTTAAACGAGCGTTGGAGTTCGTTTAGAGTATAATTTATGTCACGAGTTATTTTTTGCAAACAATGGGTGTTGGAATATTTTGATATAATTTTGCGAGCGAAGCGATCAAAAAAATTTTTTATACGTTTTCACCAAGAACTGAAGGCAAAATGCCTATAACGATATATATATTAGGTCGTAAATGATACTTTTCGTCTGAATTATTGGGGGGGCCAAAAGATATGTTGGCCCCCCCTTTCCAGACATTGGGGGGCCTGGCCCCCCTGCCCCCCCCCTGCTCCTACGCCAATGCAATTTTGAGCTGAAAAACAATGCAAATACATTTAACATGATTTGTACTATTAAGTATGTGTGAAAAGTCACATGAAGTCACATGCAAACAAATTCTATTTACAAAACAGCATTTTAATATAATCTTGTAGATATGTAACTTATAATTATAAATCAAGATCACCTGTCAATACAGCTCACTTGCTTTTCATACATGGGTTCTTGTTTTAGAAAAGCTTTTCAAGAATGTTGCAACTAAAATGCAGAGCATGTGAAACATACTGCAGTAAAAATGAAAAGGCAGATAAAAAAATTAGCATGTACACCAAGCACAATAATTTTCCAGCATCAATCTACAAAAGTATCAACCACAGTGCTCAATGCCTTATAATTCAATATTTCTTATGAACATTGTTATATCATAAATACATGTATTCAGATTTATATGCTACTGCATTCTCAGGTAACAGTTTGATTGAAAAGAAATTTAAAAAAAAATGAAATTGAAAAAAAATGAATTTTTTTTTCAATTTCATTTTTTTTAAATTTCTTTTTATCTTTTTCGTTGACCATTCAACTGATATAAACGGAAGCAAACATATACAAAATGCACATTTTTTTGTAAAAAGAATATTATAAATTGCTGCATTTGACATATGAACATAAAAATCTAGGCCATCTAAAGCAGCGGCCCAACGCAGTCGAAATTAAACATTGAATAAATCATCATTGGTTTGGTTAAAAACTTACCTGCATCAACCGATCCCTATTGTTTCCTTCCCTGAAGTCAATGAGAGTGTTTTTAGCTCGACTATTCGAAGAATATGAGAGCTATTACAGTCACTTGTTCGTCGGCGTCGGCGTCGGCGTCGGCGTTGCATATGGTTAAAGTTTTACATGCAAAACTTTAACCTTGGTTATATTTCAATAACCAGTGCATATATTGGATTGAAACTTTGCACTGGCTTTCCCTGTCATGTAATCAACCATGTTAGATAACTCTTGCATGAATTTAATGCAAATTATGGCCCTTTTTTACTTAGAAAATTTGGTTAAAGTTTTGCATGCAAGTTACTAATAAGGCCATATCTCAAATAGTATCTGTGCTATGGCATTGAAACTAACAACACTTACTAACCATCATAAGGCAATGGTACCGGTCATGAGTAATAGCTCTATCATGATTATTATTTGAGTTATGCCCCTTTTTAACATAGAATTTTCTTGGTTAAAGTTTTGCATGCAAGTTTCATTCAGACCATATCTCAGCTACTATCCATGATACTGCATTGAAACTTACAACACTTGTTTACCATCATCAGTCAATGGTATCAGTCAAGGGCAATAACTCTATTATTTTTTTATTTCAGTTATGCCCCTTTTTAACATAGGAGTTTATTGGTTCAAGTTTTACATGCAAGTTCTATTCACGCCATATCTTAGTTATTATTTATGATATTGCATTGAAACTTATAACACTTGTTTATCATCATTAGTCAATGGTACTGGTCAATTGTAATAACTCCATTTTTAGTTTAATTCGAGTTATGCCCCTTTTAACTTAGACTTTCCTTGGTTAAAGTTTTGCATGCAAGTTACATTCAAACCATATCTCACCTACTATCAATGATATTGCATTGAAAAGTTTAACTTTTACCAAAAATAAATGGGTGCGAGGTTTTGAATGTGTCATATGACGTATATCTAAGAAAATGATTGGTGCAGAGCTACGATATTTTGACATAAGGAGCAAAACGGTCTCCTGTTTCCCCGCTCATACAAACCTGAGATACGAGGTTTTGACTATCCAGCGAGGATATCAAACTTGTGTTGTTTGGCATGGTATTGTATTCAATACTAAAAATAATTACTAAACTACTTTAAACTCATCACTGATTTATTACATGACTGTATCCTCTACATTATTATTTTAATTTGTCACCATTGTTTTAAAATTGACTCCTTTAACAAATCATATCTTACTCATATGATTATTTTGTAGAAACTTTGTTATGTCAGTGGATGTATACAATTCCCTTTAAACATACACATTTCTTGAATAGAGTACAGTGCCGCTTGAAGTCTTAAAATCATTTTCACTGACAAATATTTGTTAATAGTCCAGTGTTGAGATAATTGCCATGCCTCAACAACCATTGTACATTAGCTTTCATTGCCATGTAGTCAACTAAGTAGCGTAACTCACGTTTCAATATAACACAAATTTTAAATGGCCTGTTTTGAACTTATATTTTTTCTGACAAATGGCTGCGAATAGTCGAGCGCGCTGTCTAGTGACAGCTCTTGTTAAACTTTACAACTATTTAGTTTCCTTGCGATGAGAGCGATGAATCGAAGCTAATTGACTTTCCAATGCATTTGTTGTTGTTGTAGTCTTCTGATGTCCCCGGAAGTAGAAAATCGAAAACGAAAGTAAACGAGACTTACACACCCTATTTGGTTAGAAGTCGAATACCGAACTGGGTTCGAATTTGCTGCCAGCAGCGGGTTCGATATTGAACTTAATATAATGACGAATACCGCACTGAGTTCGAATCTTCTGCCAGCAGCGGGTTCGATATTCAATAAAAAATTCACAATTGAACATAGAATTCCAGGTTTATTTGAAATTTATGGCGGCCATCTTGGACGCCATCTTGGATCTCCAGGTTCGCACCACGCGTTGACAATTTATGCAAACTGTGGGTTACATTATCCAAATGTATACTAGATCACATTTCTTTTGCTTAGTGAATAGGAAAGTATAACACATCTTAGTATGAAAATTCATATATATATTTTTTTAATTGGCTACTATACTAAACAAAACAGCTAACCGAACACTTATGTCTTTTATGAATATTTATATAACTATAACTTGGAATTTTCTGAAACTTGGCCTGAAGTATAATCCAAACATTAGAAGGTTGGTGGTAAAATCTCGTCAATATATTTAATTTGCATCATCGTCAAAATATGTATTTAATGACATCACCCATCAAAATGAAATTCACAAAATGTACAATTAGCCTATTTTATGAATGAGCAGCGGATTTTACCGTATAACTTTTTTATTTATTAATATTTTTGCACGAAAATTTGAGTACGTGTTAATTACGATCTTGAGGTGCGATTTTAGTAGTTTTATTTTCAAAAATGCGAAATGAAAGTTCACGGAACCATAAAATAACAGAACCAGACTTATAAACTTGAAATTCATGAATAAGCGTTAAATAATAAAAGAGTTTAGGTTTATTCCATACACATTTTAAAAAGACTAATTGCCAAATCAATAAAACAAATAGTCAAATTCGATATGATGCGATTTGATCTCAAAAACATCGATTTTTAATTTTTTTAAAATTATGATGTTAATTTTCAATGGTCAAGGGGAGGTAATTTGGTCAAATATCTCTTGTGTGGATAAATGAGGGTAATTATTGACTTAATTTTGGTTTTATTCTCAGTATTTTAATATTTATTTTTGTTTCCGTTATCAGAATATACTCTTAAAACAATCTTTATTACCGAAACAGGCATATAGCTGCATTAACAACTTGTAGAACACCTGATGAACGCACTTCAAAAGAGTCCTATATACTGAATGGAGAGAAAACACGTTTTTTCAAACACATGCAAAAAAGCCCTCAGGAATAATATGTATTATTTTTTAAAGTCAACGTGTTTCACTAATGCATGACGATACAATTTTATTGGAAAATGTAGTGAATGAACTTAAAAAGAAGTAAAATTATGCAAGAGTTATCCCACTTGAATTTACTATTTTTCGTTGCTCCTGTGATTCCCAAAATACTGTTTTAGGTATTTTTATGCGCATTGGTATTCACACACACGTGAAATGAAAGGAATTAATGTTTGTGGTAATTTAAATCTGTGTAAAACGGATCTGTCTGATTGATACCTTCCAGGGAGCGTAACGGCCGCTCTTCTGCGGCCTACCTTTGGCAATTACGCCATGTTATTGACAACATATTTTGTTTTTCCAACTTACAAACACCGATGCTACACAACATGCACACAAAACTTGTGCAATTCGAGAGCAATCGATCACAACGTGCAAAAATGTGATTTGAAGCTTTTTCGTCTTGGTTGAGTGATTTTCGCATGTATTTTCATGTGGGAAGCCGCATTAGGTGCACAATCTATATTGAAATAACTATGTGAAATTTTAGGTTTGTACACTTACAGGACACTGAAATATTCAAATTTAAAAAGCGTTCGGTTAGCTGTTTTGCTCAGTATACATCTATGTTATGTACATTGAAATAATGTCTGAAAGCTGTCTATACCATAAGATTAAACTTGTAGCCTAATAAGTATATCATATAAAATCATAGTCTTAGCTAAGCAAAAGCTTTTTAAAAGTAGGGTTTTTTGTGGAATTTTGGGCTGCTATCAAGATGTTATTCGTTTTTTTTACTCCAATGTGTTATTGATAAAACCATAATATATATATTTATTAAAGGCTTTCCATGTTTGGGGGGGGGTGGGTAGACATGACATACCGAACCTGCTTGCTGGCTACTTTTGTGTTATTTAATTAGTTCACTGCTCATACTTTTTTATGGGAATGCTCTTGCTGTATTGAACTTAAAATGTTATAATGCACTTTCTTATTAGAATACTAATCATGACATGAAAAGTGTGATTGTTGTTATATTTGCCCATTACCAAATGCAAACATATAGGATCCGTCTTGAGTTGTCTTTGAAGAAAAATATTTCTTACACAAGCCTAGAAAACACAAGTTATTTAGCGAGCCTTTGGCAAGCTTAATAATTTGTTTTCGTAACAAATTTAAGAAATGTTGATCTCAGTGACAACTCATGACATATTGTTTTCATCACATAACATAGCAACCGACTCACAACAACATCAGAAATAACAAATTCGAGTTATCCACGTGTTCGGGAGAACATTGTTTGGTCATTTGTTATCACGTTATATATGTGATGAATAATTAAACATCAAAAAAAATTTGTTGAAACATCCAAGATTGTTGAGGCGAGTGGTGGTTGATTATGAATTGATAATGATGACCGGTGGTAATGTAAATGTTTAGCTTGACAAATTTGACCGTAATAGCTACGCATGTACGAATATGTGCTTTTCTTTCTCAACCATCGTACATAAAAAAGTTAAGTTACCAATTTTCTAGGCTCTTTTCAGCTGTTAGGCCGCTCAAGCACCCTTTGACATTTCAACTTCCCCTGCTCATTGGGCTACATATGGAAACCTACGCTCGCGTCTCCCTGGGGAGACTATTTCTCTCCTGTGGTGTGGCAGCCAACATCGATCTGCGGCGCCCAGGAATAGACACTGCCCTCACAGGTACCATTTTACACCATGGTGGAGTGGAGCTGTGGGTCTTGCTCAGAGAAATTAACCAGTGGTCCAGAGGAGGATCGAACCCGGGACCCCTCGATCCCGAAGCGAGCGCCCTACCTCTAGGCCACCGCTCCCCACTACATGACGTACAACTACAACGTGTTAAAACGTCGTAATACTATATGCATATGAGTTACTCTTTGACCCTTAGGAGTGTATGCACCATAGCCTATGCATGTCATGCACTGAACAGGAAATCCTTAACTCAAAGAAAGACGACCCTTCTATTTGATTGTACTAGGTCGTTTTACATCCTTAATTTAGATAGATCATTTAGTTTAATCAGGACATTGCAGGTTTTTCACGGCGTTTTTTTTATAGAACGGATGTGAAAAGGGCATATGTGCCATTATTGACCTCGTCACATGACTTAGCCATAATTTCATGATTGTAAACAAACATGTTGCGCGCGCAGCTTATCAGTGTGCACTTATAGTGCGTACAATCGCACAACAACTGCGTATAATCTAATTATTTTGTTCATAATTTGCTCTACGGTCGTTATGTATAGTCTAAGTCTAAAAATACTGATTTGTTTGGCAAGTTTTGTGGCTCTGTGTAGAGCTTTCATCGTGTCCGATAGAGAGTATAGCAAAATTCTTACGGTATCGAACGGAGGGCAATATGGATCTTGGGGTGAACCGGAGTTTTGTCCTCTGGGAACGTTTGCTTCAGGATATAGTATGAAGGTTAGACTTATTTTATACTAATTTATTTAAGGTCGATTGTGAAACAAGTTTTTTCGAGCTTATATTAAACACTCACGACACCGAATTCCTGGTGTTATTCATCGCCACGAGGTATCAGAGAAGAGAAGCCAGTGGTCTATTATGCTGAGCATCTGGCAAGGGAATTTCTGGTACCATTTTTATTTTATGTTTATAAAAAGATGAGCATTTTGGTATTGCCAAAATAATACTCAATCATCGCAAGACTATCGGGTGGTGTACTTTTTAACTAATAGTGACGGAGGCATGGTGGGTACCAGCTGGTCAATCTAGGTATTGTGGATTAACGGATGATACTGGTAGGCCTAATGCTACCGGCCATCGGTCGGACCCGACAGACGTATTCACGGTACATAGAAATTCGGTTTACGTCTGATACACTTTGTTAGTAGATGCAATTAATTTTGATATTCCGGCAGTGATAATTTGAAATATTACGTTGTTTGTCGTTGAACTTTTGCTTAGTCATCCTGCCAATTTTCCAACACAGTTGAGACCAGTACCAGGGAAAAACACACCGTCGCCTCAATTGTACATGGATATATAGTGTTCTCTTCACTTGCGCCTGGTCGACTTAGCGTGAAGGAGCATTGAAAGTGTTCACCGATAGACCAACGGGTTAGTGTATCATTGATAAAGACTTAAACGAAAAAAAAAGAAAAACATAATTTTACAAAAAATACGTTTTTTGTTGTTATCAATGAAACATTTATCTGTAGGTAGACCAATGGGATTATCACCCTTGAATACAAACCGCACCCCCTGCCTCTCGTTTCAGATTGAATCCAATCAACTGTTTGGAGATGATACTGCTTTGAATGCGATCAGATTGATATGTTCCAGTCCAGATGACCGCTATAACACCACGTTACAAATGACGTCAACAAGTGGTCCGTTTGGCACGTGGACGAAGGCGGCATCGTGCAAGCTAGACATGGCACAACCACTCTACATGACGTCATTCAAGTTACAGGTTGAAGCCCCGGTAAATCATTTACCTTGTCATTATATATTGGAATCCATCACATAGCCTGCGGTCGTCTGGGAGTGTCGGAAGGTTGTGTCGGAAAAATCCTTCGGCACTCCCTAACTGTACAATACATATTCAAATTAGCTTGACGTAAAACAAACGTATGCTCAACATGCCATCGCGCTCATTGTAACCATGTAAATATTAAATCATATTGATGTTCCTGGACCTTGGTAAGCGGCTTCACACGAAATTATGTGATTTGTTTGTTTTACAGCAAGGCGACGGTGACGATACGACGGCAAATTTCGTCGAATTCGGGTGTGGAACGTATGGAGGGAATGAAAACTCGATCCCTACAACCATGGTGCTAGCTGTAGCGCCTAGTCACGGTACTTGGGGTACGTGGAGCCAATGGTCTGCCAGCTGTGACGTAGGTCAGGCTATATGTGGACTCAGTAGTAAAGTACAAGGTGGTCAAGGCAGCGGTGACGACACAGCCCTAAATGACGTCATGTTTTATTGCTGTCCGTAGTAATAGTCCAAAATAAAGACCCCATCGAACGTGTAGTTGCTTAGATCTATATGAATGAAAGTTCTAATGCTCGACGTAACGTAATAAATTCATATACAATATAAACTCGCTGGGGCTTTAAAATGTGCTCGACATAGGCGTTGTGCTAGTCTTATCAATGCTCGTATAAACGAAGTTTTACTGTAATTGTATTAGTTTATTGGAATTTAACGCGTTTACCACATTTTCAGTTACTAGTATACATTCGTACTTTTACACGGTGGCCGATTTACAAATCCAGTTTATTGGCCTCTATTCCAACCAGTACTAACTTATCCTTCTAACAAATCAACAACTTCCTCTCCATGTGGTTGAATATCGTCTCTGTTTCCAAACTTTCTTGGAAGGATATGACTTTCTATGACCATGATAGGATCTAGGATCGGTGGGTAACGATTCTAGCACATGCACTTACCACTTTACCTCGACCGCCGCTTGATGAAGTATTCTATGACGTTTTGGTACATTACTATCAATTCTGAAAAGCAACTGAAAGCAAAGGGCTGAACCTAGCGTAGAATAATGTTAAAGTCATACTGAAAATAATCATAGTGACAAGGAGGTCGAGAGGAAAATGATTTGGACTATGACTAAATGTTCCTCCGTAGCTCAGTGGTTTGTGCGCTTGCCATCTTATCTGGCGACCTGGGTTCAAATCCGGGTGGAGGTACATATATATGCCTGCCATGTTTCAGTAGAAATAAAGCAAATAAAGGCTATGCTCGGCATGCTCGACTATGAATTCCATCGTTCGGTTTTTGGCCGGGTCACTTTGTTATTTCTAGATAGCTTCGCAGAGTTTCCAAATAAACAAGAGGTTAGCAGTGGTAACCAAGAAGAGGTATCGGGTGGTGCATCGGTACTGTACACCGGGTGTGTCAAGTGAGCTAGGATATCCACATGGGCACTGTTTTACCAACGTACCTACGGAAATCTAAACATGCGAAATTCTTTTTAATACCTTTACAACTATAGAATGTATTATATTGAGCTACAATACTAATCAAGTATCCGTTAATGACGTCCTACAAACATTATCTTCCCACAATGTGAAGATGTAAAATAATTATACAAAATTTTATTTGAACGTAAGTTAACGACTTCCGTAAATGTGTTGATAAAGCAGTACACTGAATTCCTCGTATCAATAGCCTCATCCCTCCGGATCCTAGGCCAATCTAATCAAAGCGGTTCGACACATCTAAAACTTTATCACTTTACACTATACCGTATGTATAAAGATTATAAGGAAAACAATTCAATGGCAAGACCAGAAATACCCAACTCAATATTGTGTCCAATATTTAAAACAATCGAATGCAATCATTCAAAGGGTACTGCACACTTCATGACAATATATTTATTATCATTCATGAAAAACACAACTTTTATCATATTCCGAGGGCACTTACGCCGACATGGAACATTGGACGTTCGCAAAATGCAAAAATCCAACTCCATTGGTTCCCTTACACTGGTAATCTATACAGTGTAAAGTGATAGATTTTTAAGCGTGTCGAACCCGTTTGATTCTAATGGGTAAAATCAGCGGATCACTTCTTCAGTGTGTCGCTGACAATATGAAAGGACTTGTAATGACATCGTGAACAAAGGTCACTCTTCATAAAATGCTACAAAATGTATGACTTATACAAATGTTACAAAATGTATATATTTATAATAAATGCTCGACAAACATGCACACATAAACATATATACATTTTATTTAGATACAATCACATAAACATATCACTAAAATGATTCATTTTCTTATTAAATATTTTGTATATAGAATCTTCATTGTATATGTTTGTTGTATATAATATGACCTTGTACTTATATGAACTTAACTTCAAGTTCAACTGAACTCAGTTCTTTTCTAAATCTGGTTACGTCTAGATAGTTCACACCTGGTTATAAGACACTTATTGTTTTACTAAACCACTTGAATTACGATTAAGTTTTAATGAATCATGTGTAATAATCCCTTGAATTTAACACCTCGTGAAAGTTCAAAATACTAAATGCTTACAAAAGGTCAAACTTTAAATTGCTTCAAAGGCGAAAACAAAATTGCTTATCATGCCAAACTGAATAAAATAATTCACAGATAATAGTTTAGCAATACCATTATATGACTCTGACGTCAAAAATGGCATCAAATCCAAGATAAAATTTATCAACGTTAGGAAACGAAAATATCCGTTCTTTATTTATGTAAAACACGTCAGACTAAGAGGACAAATTAATGTAAGCTTTTTACGACAAAGGATCCGGGTCAAAAGTAAGGCCGTTTTCTCAACACTTTTATCACTCCGAACTTTCAAGGGGTCCTGGCAATTAATCGATGGCTTAGAACAAAAAGGTCGTAACTACCACTTACGACCTTATAAGACTCATACATATTTAAAGTCTGCTTAACAAGGCGCTTCTTATGAGCCTAATGTCATGAAAATCTGAAATTGTCATGTTGACCAAAATGAAGTTTTAAAAACGTGGTTTCCCATAGGTAAAGAGTAAATTACAGACACTTTTCTCTTGTTTTCTCAATATATCGATTTGGTAGTTACGACCTTCTGGTTCCAAGCCAGCGAAATGTTCATCTGATAATACAGAATCTGTATCTCGTGGAAATTTAAGCATGATTTTTCTCGAACATGAGAAATTCAAATATAGATTATTATTCCAGGCTATCTTAGAAACGAAATAAGTCCCTATAAGTAAATCTGGAAGCTGTAGTGTTGAAAATGATGAATGTGTTCACTCCCAGCAAAGGCTATTTATATTTTAAGTCAAAATACTAGCACGATGAAAAGTCATAAATTGTAATAGAAGTAACACAATCATGTTTTGATTAGTATGAGCATGTTTAAATGATTGCCCTTGGAGCATGTGTACATGTAAAATTGTTATCCCAAATGCACGTGAGCACGTGTATAAATGTATTTGCCTAAATAGTATTTACATTCAGTATATATAGAGCGCAATAGTTCGAAATACATTCATGCCGCACAACAATATCTCAAAGGAAGTTTTTCAGAGATCTTATATCATTCAAATGTTTTTCTTGGTTTTTGGGATCACATGTACCATATTACATATTATCTTATCTAAATAAAAAATTAGCAATGAGCGAGTGCGCGATTAGATCCCAAAGTGTTCTTCAGTAGTGCACAAGAGATCAGGAAATTTTGTGGATATACACGTCTCACGCCACTCGGCGTTCAAACCGTCTTTGTACATCGAGCGCTATTTATTTTTGTCGTGTAAGTTGGCACATCACACAGTTGTTTTCGATGTTGGTGTTTTACGCTCTTAAATGATTGTCTTACAATAGCCGGACGAAACAGCACTGTTAAAGCATCGTCCATTCTCTGTTTCATTTTTACGACTTCACATTTAAACCGAAGCGTAACGTTACTCCATTGTTAAATAATTGAAGCAGCAATCTGATTGGTCGATGTTCGGTATGGTAGAAATCTAGTTAGAATTATAACGGAAAGTTTGGTCGTCGCAACTATAGCTAACGCGTACGTGATACGTTAAACAGTCAGCCTCCGAACGCTGCCAATGAGTACGATTTAGTTGCTTTTATCCTCATTCCATTAACAATTGAACACTGTTCTGATACAAAGACTGCTGCTGGTAATAATGTTTGTCATGATGACGACTTTGACATCAGAATACAGACTTACATAGCTCGGCATCAACATATTCTGAAATGGAGAAAAAAAAATAAAAACAGCATAATCACATAACATAATTAAATGACTTAGAAGAAAAGGTAGGGGTGTTAACAAAAAAGTAGTTTTGGTCACGAACAACATACCGGTTGTGTGTTTAAACAAATCGTTCTTCGAACAGCTATAAACTACCAAGTTAAAGTCTGTACTTGAACTATATATCGCTGGCTAAGAATGAGAAGCTCATAACTACTACTTACAATCTTATTAGTTTGATACATATTTCACATCTGCATCATAAGACGCTTTTAGTGAGCATATTTTCAAATATTAGAACTTGTTAATTGACCAAAATGAAGTTGTAAAAGCTTGTTTTTACATAAGTTAACAGTAAAATCAGACCGTTTTCTTGTTTTCTCAGAACTTAGGTTTAGTACCCCGACCTTCTCATTCTTAGCCAGCGCTTTAATTACTAGGTACTGATTATTGAGTTTCAAGGTGGCTATAACATATGGGAACCAACGGAAGCCACAGGACAGTGGTTTTTGATCCCTTTCAGGTAGCCCCTCATACACATGAACACATGGATGAAGTAAAGTATTCTTGGCGTTTCCTGATTCTTGCTCAGACAAAAATAATTTAATGACAGGATCTAACGAATCAGTTCCAAAGCGTACGCCAGGTACCTGGCCCCGATCTCCCGAAGCAACTCAATCTAAGCAATATCTCATCTCAAATATTGGCATGTGTCTTAATGTCAAATGCAATGCAATGGCATCACTACAGAAGTTACATTCTGAGTTTATTACAGCAGCATCTCTGGAACTTCAGAGTTATCGATAATTCTGACTCTGAATTTACCAAAATCTCAATGTGAGTTTGAGATTACTACTTTAGATGTAAACACCATTCAATTTCATAAGTGTAAACTTACCTGCGTAATCAATTTTACCGTCATTATTGACATCGGCTTTCTGTATGATATTTGCAATTTCTTCTTCTGAAAATCTATCACCAGTTAAAGACAAAGCATGTTTGAGCTCATCGCGAGTTATATATCCATCTTGGTCTAAATCTAGCACTTTAAACGCAGTTTTAAGACGGTCTTTTTCAAAGTCTAATGTTATCATTTTCGTCTTCATCTTATTGAAATATTCCTCGAAGTCTATGTAACCATCGTCTGAAGTGAAATGATAAATTTAGATAAACATGGCAGTATTCATCGTACAATGTAATTCAATAAGCATATTTATACGAGGTATGTTTAAGACATGAATACACAGGTAACTGTATCATTGATAAAGACTTTAAAACGAAAATAAATATGTTATCTGGGGGAAATCCTATTTTCTGGGGAAAATATATTTTTCTATAACTTTAATGTATATTTGTTCCAAAGTGGCCAGACTTTCGAGTTATCAATCGCAAGAAATGACTATCGATCAACTTTTAATAAAGTAATTACATTTAAACAAAGCATTGCAAAATAAAAGAAAAATATATTGTTTACATTTTTTTTTCGTTATCATTGAAACAGTTATCTGTGGGTGAAGAGTGCTCTATGTGTACTCGTGTTTGATTGTTGTTAATATTGTACCTGCACTTTATTATACAGCAAAACACAGCTTCGTATTGCTCATTTCCATTCTAACATCGCCAATGATACGCGGTTTACGTATTCATTATTTCGATTATATTCTAAAATCCCCAATGTCGTGCAGTATACGTACTCATAAAGTATTTATTATTTCAATTCTTACATTGCCAATGCTGTGTAGCTGCACATTTTATAGAACAACACACATTGGAAAACAGAAACAGTTTATCCATAAGATGTTCCTCTTGAGGGATAAAGTGCATACAGTAAAACTTCGTTATGACGAGCATCGATATCACGAGCACCCGGCCTATCTCGAGCAAGTTTTAAACCAACATCCGTTTGTATCATCAGTACATGTCGTTTTGGTTATTTCGAGCATCCGGTTTATCTCGAGCATTTAACCTGTCCCTATCACTCCTCGAGACAATGAAGTTTTACTGTATATATTGTAAACGGTTACTTCTGTAGAAAATGGTGTCGTTCTATGGAGAGCTACTCTGGAAAGGTATTAAGCCTAATGCCTTGGTCCCACTGAGAAGTTTTGGCATCAGCGATGTACTCCCGGTTTAAATAAATTAGCTTAGGGAGGCATCATGAACAGGTATATGAATGAGTAGCCAGAATATTCCCTTAGACCACGAGGACCTTAATCCGATGCATGTCGTTGTCCATTTATTAAATCTTGAGTTCATCGCCGAGACATTATTCTGTGGGACCAAGGCATAAGCGTTGACCATACATGTAACATCATTACAAAAAAGGCTGAAAATGAAATTATTAATAATGTTACCGTTTTCGTCGTGTTCTCCAATGATCGTATCCACTTCAGTTTTTGAGGGGTTAAATCCAGCTAATCTATATGCACGTACGATTTCATGTTTGGAGATTCTGCCATCACCATTCTCGTCTAGACTGGAAAACGACTGTATGATCGCTGTAATAGAAACAATCATGATTGTGTTTATATTGGACAATTTAAGTGAATTTGTTACCCATATATAACAATAGCCGAATTTCGAACCTCAGAATGAACTTTGACCCATAAAAATACTATGAGAGTCACAGTTTAACCATAAGGTCTTTGTATGATGAAGGCCAGCAATTTCTTTAAATCGATTTATTTGACCGATTACAATATATGCCTTCAGGAAATCTTTAAAATGCACTATTTGGCCACTCAGGACTTGACTTTTGGGTCGCAGGTTCTTCACAGTTCCGTTCAATTTAGACATTGTATTGTCTGACTAAATTGTTCTCGGTACATGCAAGCGTTACTAGTAATTTGGGTAAGAAATGGTAAAATTCAATACAAGATTATCAAAATGGACATTAATATTCAGACTCTGGATAACTGTATAATATATAATAGTATGCTCAAACCGTCCATGTTGCATCAATGAAAACTTAATTCATCACGTGGATCATTAATTCCCTTTTTATTCATTCCAATTAACGTTTTTACAAATTTTACAAAATGGGTTTTTACTCGTATAAACACCGTCGGCTTGCTGTTGTCAAAAAGAAGGCTACTCACATTTAACTTGGTCTTCACGAAGGTTTGGGTCTTTTGTCATATATTCGTCCACTTTCCTGAAGAAAAAAATCGTTTCGGTATATTCACTTCCTTTCATTTTAAGTCACATTAAATCTTAAACTGCTATTTTAATAAGCTTTCACTTGGTAACTTGCTATGATGCAATTTGAGCACTTTAGTTGATTCCCAAATGTGGAAAACACCATCCGATGGTAGAAAATGTAATAAAACATCCAGATGGTTTGTTGACAAAATGACAATTTATAAACAATGAATGCATGATTAAAAGTCTAAGGGGAGCAACTCTTGCAAACTGAGTACATGTACCAGTATTTTTTTGTGAACCATAAATTTGCTAAGTACGATATTTAGTCTACTATTTCGACAGATATAGTTGACATTCTACCGTCGAGTATTACCTTAATAATATGTGTTAAGAAACAACCTGATGTTTGCTTATGCATTGTTTGTAACGTATGATCGGAAAAAGTTGTTGGAGCAATAATGTGACTCTAAAGTAAAATGAAGGATCTCATCCTGAGCTAAATCTCATCTCGTAAATTGTCATTTTACTTTAAATTAATTTATTCTGAGCGTATCACAATAAAATGTCAACATCACAACCTTCCGATTTATCTTAAATTCAGACTTTGATTTGAACACAATCTCATGGTTGAGCTGAGATTTCTATTTGAGATGCTTCGCCGGGAGATCTATGGATGGACATTCAATGATGTCAAGTACGGGATATACAGATCTTGGAAGAAAGATGTTGTTATTGGCATATAAACACAAACCAGCCAGGGAATTTAAGAAAACATGAGAGTACCACCGTCTACTTTGAATGATTTGTAATGCTGAGTAAAGCCTTTATTTGCCAGTCAGCTTTCTGCTAAAATATGACAGATAAATAATTATATATAATATGTCTATAATATAATGTGCCTCCATCCGGATTTGAACCCGGGTCGCCAAATTACTAACCACGAACCACTAACCACTTAGCTATAGGCATAACAGTTATTTCTCAATTGCTTAGTGTTCTTGATCTTATTGAATATTGTCTAATTGACAATACCGAATACGTTTCCTCGGAAAATAAAGTCTAATTATTTTTTTATTATCGTTAAACTGATGTCGATTCAATAAGTAATAACGTTATAAATATTATGTACTAATGGGAACTTTCCCAGTTAAATAAGATACACCAAGTTAAACCTAGATAAACAGAGTTCACCCGAAGGACGAGCAAATGTTTATAACGGTTCTCATTTAACTTTGAACGGACTGTATTACTTTCAAAATGCATAATTTGTAGTGCTTTTCAAATTTCATTTCAAATAGATTTTTACTCATGTTTCCTGACGCGCATGCGCAGATGCGATGTTCGAGATTTTAAAATGCACTTAAATATTATTGTTATTGATTTCCTTTTGCAATCATATTTAAAAATTAAATGCAAGAGAAGTGTTTCATCGACATCAAAATGGAGAATTGAACGACTGCATTGATTAGTAAAATAATTCAGTACAAACCAATCAGTACAACAAAACAGCCAAGTACATGCATTGATTTTCTAATTATTTCTCTCCTGAATCGAGTTAGAATTTTCACATCAAATTAAACACTGTAATTGACAACTGCTTTCATGTATCACGTTCAAAACGTACGGTATTGACCAGGGTACAATTGTCTATCATCCTGTTTAACTAATACTTGGTGTTCAATACAAATACGTACGATTAAATTACAGCAAAACATGTTTTGTTTTTTAGTTTATACTTATTTATTTAAGGTCGATTGCGAACGCTCAACCATTAGGCCATCGAGGAGGCGGTTTGTAAAAAGAATACTAAATTAATGGTCAATATCATCGTTTTGTTTGAACTAGGAATTGTGTTTGTGTTTTGCGCCGTATAGCAGCCCTAAGAATATACTTTAAACACGTGACCTTTAAGAAAAACTCACGTCCACATGGGGTCAATGCGTTATGTGGTCATTGACAATAACATATGGCAAATGTGCCATCCGTACGGACTGTCGTGAATCCGTAATGTTTCCGCTGTCCAACCTCAATTGAAGTTCCTCGTGCACTTATAGGGACTAAATTCCATTTCGATGATAAAACTCGTTTTGAAGACGTTTTGATCACACATCTATGTTTTACAAATGCATAAAGTATTCTTACAACTTACATTACGATCAAATGCGTTATTGATGAAAACTCCCGGACATGTTTTATGGTCCGTTTCGGCTTTTCTCGGTAGTTATACACTCCTACGCTATACGAACGTTAAATTATATTTTTACTGCGTAAGCCACACAATATAGCTCTTAGGTGTTTAAAAGGTAATTAACCAGCGGTATGCGATTATTTTTCTTCTATACGAATAAGTCCAGATTCGTTTTTAAATGTATTAGGTCGGTCAAGTCAAAATACGATTTTAATTTTTGCATTTTACCAACTGATGTTGAGTTCCTGTAATCTGATACGGTATGCCCGCGTGCTCCTAAATCTGTAGAGTCGCGGTTCTTATCACACATGGATTACCAACGTTCTTGCAAGTGGACAGCATACGCTTGTCAACATTGACTTGTAAGTGACATAACACAATTCATTATTGTTCAACCAGCGTATCTTTTCGTCACAAAAACATAGTCTAGGGATTTGACTAACCACTGATTTATGAATATGAAAATATTTATTTATTTCATGCTTATCGGTGGTTTACGGCGTAAAAACGGTGAATTATTCCCCGATAATTTCACAGTTCATAATTTCACAGTTCATAATTTCACGCAAACGGACTAATTTCTTTAAAACAAATTTCCCCGCCGCCAAAAAATAAAATAATAAGCATTTTTACTTGTTCTCTTAATCTTTAACAAATAACAGAACATAATATGTACATACATGTAAAACAAATGGACGACATTGAAGCCATTGCAGAAGAACTACTTGCTTGAAACTCGACGCGTGCATGGCGGGAAAACGACGTCACGCAAAACACTTGAGGTATATAGTGGAGTATTTTCATCATTTAAGCTATTTGAAGCATGAAATAAATAGAATATTAGTATTTTACCGTGTATGATCGTTTGATTATTCATGCCATTCGTGAAAATATTACCTCAGTTTCTCACTCGGTGAATTATCAGCCGATCATACACGAAACTTACAAATATCCTCTATCCTTTTTACTAACATTAAAGCGTATACCGGTACAAGAATGCGGGTTAAAACAACAGTAAACGGCCATATGATGGTGCTAACAGCTTTCCGTATTTAGATTTTCACGAAGATGCTATTAGTATCGTGGTATTATATTTAAGTGCGATATATCGAATAACGGATAAATAATGTGTACTGTAATCAACGTCCATATATATCGTCAAAGAAAATTGCAAATCATTGAATCGTCCTATAAATACCTTTATTATTGATATTTGTGACGAATATTATGTGAAAAACAATATAGGAGCCTCACATACCTTGCCATCTCCAGTTCCATTTCGAATAACCTAGCTTAGTCTGTTTATGTATGAACAACACGAACGTAATAATGTTGGACTCTAAAATTTAAATGTCGACCTGATCGATTATAATAATTCGATTTAAAGTCTTAATTGTGATAAATACGAGCCAGAATAGCAATTAACTGATCAATCAAATTGACCAGCAACGTAGCCGATCGAGGTAGTTCATATGGAGTTTCTTTATTGCAAATATGAAATATAGTTCGGACAGTTGCTAACCTACAGCGCTAAAGACCGCGTCACACAGTAAATGAATACATTCCGACGTCAACTTGCAAAAACTGGCTGCTAGAACTAAATTCGTAGTCTGGTTCCTTGTCCTAATCTTCCAGTGGTTTAGGTCCTATACTGTAATGTAATGAAAGATTTAGGTACCGGGAACCAGACTAATTCCTCGACATTAATCATTCGGAACTCCTCGGCATTATGTACAAAATAGGATTCCAAAAAGAGAATTGTACGATGTGTTCCGAATGCTCATGAATTTAATACGTATACGCTGCATATGGGGAGGCTGGCATTCCATGTGAACGCTTCCGTGGTCCATGTGCGCGTTCCGTATCCGCGTTCCGCATACGGACACGGATACCCTATTCCATGTTACCGCTAATTGATATAATATAGAAACGCAATCGTAACTACTCAGGCATTTTCGTAACTGAGAAATACGCTCGTACATAAGTGTAGTGTTACAGTTTTTGGTAATGCGGTTTCCGGTAACAGCCAATCATCAGTTATTCAATGCTATCAAGAAGCCCTTCAATTACCGGTCTCCTTTTAGGAGTTGATACCTTCATAGGAGTAAGTAACATTTTAGTTCTCTTCGAATCCATCGTTTTTTTCTCATGAGCAATGCTGTAAAGTAGTCCTTGAAAATGGCGGCTTTCGTATTATGTCCGAGGCACTTACGTTTGATAAACGAAGAGGCGTTCCGATTGATAGAACCGATGACGTACTAAACCAAATATGATCTAAGTAACATTACAATGTCTTTTGGTGAATATTAGTTATGAAACACAAACGTCGGTGTTGAACAAAGGTGTTTGCAATGGACTTGTACAATGAATAATAAAGGGTCACTTCTCGAACAAATTTATTAAGTTGCTTTAGCGATGTGGTTGCTCAAGACAGGGTCGCTCTGGGTAATACAATTTATATTACCTTGACTTAATATCATTCACACCAGTGCCTTTTCAAATACAGTATAACCTTTATTAAGACCAGATTTGCCCTTTAGCTTGATGTGCTACCCGTGAAATTTATACATTCCGCATACGTCAAAAATAGCTCACTGAGCGATTCTCTGCGGATGCGCATTGCGGACGAAGTATGCGTGCACGGACCGCGGAGACATTGAATGTTTCATACAGCTTTCAACCAGTTCGTATTTTGCGGACGCGGACACGCGGAAGCGAATCACGGACGCGTGCACATGTAATACCGACCTAACTTAGGTACTAAGACGTTGGCGATGCTCATATGGATGTTTATATGGGCGTTTGTGCCAGTGGCTGTCCGTTGTGGTTGGTTATGTACGGTCACAGCTCCTTAGATATCTTCTACAGGTTTCGTTAAGTGAATTTGTTCCGTTTTCTTTGGTACAAACATTACTAGAACTGCAAGGCGATAAAGGCAAAAGCATTGAAATGATAGATGTCTGAAAATCCTTTATACTAGTATCTGGTTTTACATCGTTATAGTGGACTCGGCCACTGTGTTATTCTTTTAATATCCTTACTGGACAGTACTTCCGATATTTGTATTTTGTCGTTATCAATGATACAGTTACCAGTGTCCGAAACAAGTGAGTACAGCGGAATATTATGTCAATAACCCAGTAACTCGTAAGTTATCAATATAAATATTATTCAACTTGATACGCGCCAGTATGTTTGAAACATTTTATATACAGCAGATTAGTGGCTTATCCGGATAAATAAACATATGCTCACTGAACTTTTAATGTGTGGGATAAATCTTGCAGCGATTTTTGGTAATAATGCATAGAGGTCCAGGCTAGGTCATTTATGTATGACCTACCTTAAATCGACCATTAATATTACATTGTATATATTAATAGTACTTGTACAATACAATATATAGGTCACTTCTGCTCAATTGACCAAACCATCGCATTTGATTTACTTAGTCCTCTTCGCCAATGGTAGGCATAGGGCCGTCACCACTGTCCGCCAGTAGTCTCTGTCTCGTGTTTCCCGCTTTGCCTCGCCCCACGATAGCCTGACAGATCGCAGATCAACATCCGGGGATCTTCTCCAGGTCAGTAATGGTCGATCTTGCTTTCATTTGCCTGGAGAATTCCAATCTAATGCTTGGTGGGGTACTTTTCGAGTCATCTATTCGAAGAATATGTCCTATCCATCGCCTATCCAAACATATTGAATTTCGTACTTAGTCTAGTAGTTGAACGTTTTGTAATTCACGATATTGTGACCTTGTGAACTCATAGTATCAAAAAGCAAAGCTCGTCCACAAAAATCAGTAGCTGAATTGTTCCGTTGAATTGAAAGTCAGCATTATTTAAAACAATGATGTGCTTCCCATTGGTACCGACAAAGTGTTGGGCGAACAAGGAACACCTATGCCTGTATTCACAATGACGTCTTGGACACTTTTCGTCTACGAACAACTTATTTTCTATGTTTATGGAACACTTTCTATGATATTTGGAGAACATTTGGCCCAATATTAATGTTTGTCAAATTAGTCCACTAGGAGATCATTTAGAATTGTCTATGATAAAAATTGAAATGTTTTTTTTTATACTTTTAACTGAACTATATACGGGCCCATGCCAGGCCCCAATCTCATAAAGATTTTCAAGTAGAAATCTAGAAAGGTTTTGCTAAAATTAGAGTCGCAATTCGAGAGAAAGTTTAAGTCCCAGCTCTTGAATTTGTACTGCAATAAACTCAGAATACCCTACTGGTGATGCTCATTTTGAGTCCATACTTGCATGAAAATTAACAATAAATCTTGCTCAAAACGAGATGTTTCGGAATATCCGGGTCTGGAGTAGTGAAAACGTCACAGCAGACATGGAAGATGGGTGATATATAATTATGTAGAACAACCTGTAGAGGTTGGCGGCGGAGAGTAAAACGTGTTGGAGAAACGCCATCAATATGTCGATGGCTTAGAATTAGAAGGTCGTAAGTGGCACTTACGACCTTTTAAGATTCATACATATTTAGAATAAGCATCACAAGGTGCTTCTTATGAGACCATTTTTATTAAAATCTGAACTTGTCATGTTGACCAAAATGAAGTTGTAAAAGTTTGTTTTACCATAAGTAAAGATTAAATGTGCGACAGTTTTTCCGTGTTTTCTCAAAATATCGATTTTGTAGTTACGACCTTCAAGTTCTTAGCCATCGATGTGGCCTATATTCTACTGTGGGAAACATGCTTGGAGAAAAATACGTGTCCTTCAAAAGGTAAAAGAACGTATTTCGTGATAACGTTCGCAACGTTATGACAACATCATCAATAAAACCAACGTCATAATATAAGATTCACCACCTTCTTGCTTCTTGATACCTCCATACCTCTCAATGGTTAGTGCGCTTGGCGCCTAATCTGGCGACCCGGTTCCAAATCCGGATGGAGGCACATATAAATGCCTGTCACATTTCAGTAGAAATAAAACAAATAAAGACTTTGCTCGGTATCGGTTTCCGTCGATAGAAAAATATGAATATAAATATCCCTTCAACCTAATTTTAAAGTTAGTAAGAAAGTAAAGTGAGCTTACCTCTCGTACATAGACTTGCGTCGATCCCTCTTGACCGGCATATTGACGGTCATCGATCCTCAATCAATTAATACCACCATACACTGTAAGTTTGCTCATTAATTATCCTTAAAACATAACAGTGTCAAGACTTAGTACTGGTATGTGTGTTCGTGCCGCGTGGACTCAGAAAATATAGATGTGCCTCACTTGTTTTCTGTATCTGGAAAGCCAATTAGTACGTACATTGATTTATCATTAAAACAACTCCACAATGTCGGCTAAGTCAGGTTTTGAAATATTAACCACGTGTTGCTAAGGTCATATGTTTATACATTTAGGCATGTTTTAAAACGAATGAACACTGGTCAATGTACAGCCAGGATAGTAGGAAAGCATTTCACTTAGAATGGTTCACGTGAGAAATTAAGTTAGAACTTGTGTGGGTACAGTCAAGGAAAACTGCTTAGGTGAATCATCCGCCGTTAATCGAGATTTGAGTGTGAATACCATGCTTAAGTCTAAATACCATTTTGAGTGTGGATACCAATTTGTTTTCGAATATCATAATTGGAATGGATGTCAAATTAGAGACTGAATGCCATATTTGAGTGTGAATATCGTTTATTGAGTGTAAATACTATATTTGAGTGTAAATACTATGTTGGAGTGTCAATACTATATTTAAGTGCAAATACCATATTTGAGTGTAAATACTTTATTTGAGTGTAAATACTATATTAGAGTGTAAATACTATATTTGAGTGAGAATACTTCATTTGAGTGTAAATACTATATTTGAGTGTAAACACTATGTTGGAGTGTAAATACTATATTTAAGTGTAAATACTATATTAGAGTGAAAATACCATATTTGAGTGTAAATGCTATGTTTGAGTGTAAATACTATATTTGAGTGTAATTATTTTATTTGAGTGTAATTATTTTATTTGAGTGTATACATTATATTTGAGTGTAAATACTTAATTTGAGTGTGAATAGTACGAGTGTAAATATTTAATTTGAGTGAGTATACCATATTTGAGAAGAAGAATAAGAAGAACAAGAAGAACAAGAAGAACAAGAAGAACAAAAGAAGAACAAGAAGAACAAGAACAAGAGGAAGAACAAGTACAAGAACGAGAAGAATAAGAACAAGAGGAAGAACAAGAACAACAAGAACAACAAGAACAAAAAGAACAACAAGAACAACAAGAACAACAAGAACAACAAGAACAAAAAGAACAACAAGAACAAGAACAAGAACAAGAACAAGAACAACAAGAACAAGAACAAGCAGAAGAGCAAGAGGAAGAACAAGAACAAGATCAAGTAGAGCAAGAACAACAAGAAGAACAAGAGAAAACACAGAAAAAGCAAAGACAGTAGACGAAAAGATGAAGATAGAGAAAACGACGAAGAATAGAAAGAAGAAGAAAACTGAACAAAGGAAAACACGAAAGAAAATGATATTGAAGATAATTACAAAGAAAAAAATATATCGCTATAGGAATCACATGTCACGTGTTCGCATTCCTATTTCCGGGATTCACAATTCAATCGCACTCGACTTCTGAATCAAATATGTGCAAAATACGATTCTAAATACACCTAATATCCATAATAACATACCTTTCACACTCACACTCAATTCTGCAAACTACGATTAAACTTAGATTCCAATCTCAGTTCCCACTTACACTTAAGTAAACTAACTATTCCAGCCTATGATAAATTATTTCTTTCCAGTCTACGAACAAACAAACGCACAATCACATGTATATTTTTTTTCCGAAAAAACTAATACTCGAAAAATGGATATTTTTGTATTATAACTTTTTTACGGTACTGAATTTGATATCGCCACTCGTCTGAACGGCTGTAGCATTATATGGATAATCTGGTTAAATTATCCAATAAAATTAAATTGAAGGGGTTTAGTATAAATTCCCGATTACAAATAACCGTACAGTTCCGTATCAGCGTGGTTAAATACCTGCTTAATCCGATCATTTGGGTCACTATAAAACATATTTGTAACATTGCGAGGTATTTTATAGGCGGCAAGGCCTCTGTTTATTGATTGCGTTAATCTGGGATACGTTTGCGTGCTGGTAGGAATTTTTCTAACTTTTGACAGAAATTTCCCTTTCATTGCAACGTTTTCCGATGTCAGTATTTGTAATTGCCTGACAGGATATCAGATAAAAGCATTGCATTGAATCTCTTGCACGACAGCTATACTGAGTAGTCGAATTACGAAATTCATTAAAAACAAAGCTGTAATTGGTATTTCGAGAGAAAATATCCAACATCCGTCCAACCATAATGTCCAGGTACTGTCGTCGATTCAATAACTAATACCAATTAGGTAACTGTCACATTCGAAAGAATAGCGGCGATTACAATAAACTCAGGCATGCGTACCAAGTTAAACCAAGATATCTGACGGTTGAGGCTATGTTTACAACCGTTATCATTTAGCTATGAATGGACTGTAGTTGAACAATTTAACAGCCAGCCAAACATACCGCCAACAAGTTTAAATATTAGTAAACCGGTTATAGTGCGCACAGGATAACATGAAAAGCGGGCAATTTTGGTATAGCCCTCATAGGTGGTTTAACCAATAAAAATGCCGAGCATCGTTTTTATTTACTTTATTTATGTGTCTCCATCCGGATTTGAACCCGGGACGCCAGATAAGACGACAAGCGTACCAGCCACCATTCCGTGATGGTTTGAAAAAGGTATAAAGTTTCAGCCTCGTACAATTTCCCTTGCTAATCCTCGGCAAGATTTCAAACAAAACGGCTTTTGAATTATTCACATACAATTTACACACATACCTGTTTTAAATTTCAATTTCATCATTTTCTATTTACTACAGGCAAAGGTACAGTGCAACCAATGTACAATGAACATTTTCGTCAGTCTAACAATTCAACGTGGCTCTGACTTTGCTAAAGGCATCAACTCCAAGACAAAGTTTTACAACATTTGCTCCACTTCGAAAACAAAAATAGTCGTAAGACTTCCAATTCTTCATCGATTTCTGTGAAACATACACTATTCGAAGGGAAACAGTATACTATTATGTCGCTGGCTTAGAATGAGAAGTTCGTAATTATCAGACTTAAATATACATTTAGAATCTGTATCATACGGCGCATCTTAGCTGAAGTTGAAAAGGCTTGTTTTTTTCTATAAGTAATGAGTGATTTTCAGACAGTTTTTCTTGTTTTCTCAAAATACTGATTTTGAGGTTACGACATTTTCATTCTAAGCCAGTGGTGTATTCAATGAAATACTAGTATAGGATCTCTTCCACTTCACAGCTCAGTTGCATTGATAAGTATCCTATATTTCGTGTACTACGTAAATGATAATCTACAAACTCTAGTCAATTTATAAGATATTGATCTCATTCTCCTACACTACAGTCCGTTAAAAGTTAAATGATAACGGTTGTAAACATCTTCTCGTCCGTCAGTTAAAATATGTTTATATTGATTGTACTGGGTTACCTGAGGTAACGGTAGTCCCGTTATTCTTTCGAATTGGACAGTTCCCTCATTAGTATTGCTTATTGAATCGACAGTTACACTGTAGTGAATTCTCCACATCTGTATCATTTCCTTGATAGCTCAGTGGTAGAGCGTCCGCTTCGAGTGTTGTAGCTCCCGGTCTCACCCCTGGGACCTTATTCGCCAACGTTATAAGTCTAAAACTCAGACTTTATATTACTAAATGTTCTATTCGCTCTCATAATATTATAAATGTACCGATTTCGACATAAATGGATTTATATTTTCCGTGGGTAAAACACATAATGAAATAAATACCACATGGTTAAATTTAATTGCAAATATCTGACAGTGATTATAAATATTGCCAATGCTAAGTCTAAGTCTGAGTTTCCGACTTACAATGTTGGTGAATAAGGCCCCGTGCTGAGTCATACTAAAGAAGAAATAAAAAATGGCAACGCTTTTTCCCTTGCTAGGCACTCAGCATAAAAAGGAAACTGGTTTCTCTTCTCTCATAACCCCATGTCGACGGATAACCCCACGAATGAGGTATCAAGAGTGATTCATATAAGCTGTAAAAACGTGTTTCAAATTTGACCTAAAATATAAACCGAAGTATTACCAGTACCTAATCATTTGATGACTTAAGTAACCATTGATGGTCGTGAATGATGTACATCGTTTGTAGTGAAATACCATATTGTTATACCGTTGCCCGTATGTCCCTTGTGGTTATTGATTTTATTTGACTAATGATTTCTGATTTCTGACGTACCTAACTTATAGCTTAGCAACACATGTATGTACAATTTGTTAGATTCAGTAAGCATATCCTTACAAGGAACTAAATATATATACAAACCAAATAACAAGACAATCGACATCGTATAAACAAATGTTCAGTCCGTTCAAAGTCAAATGATAACTGTTGTAAACATAACCTCATCCGTCAGTTAAACTATGATTATCTAGGTTCCTCTGGAAATACCTGAGTTAACAATAATCACGGCAAGTCTTTCGAATTGGGCATTTCCCTCATAAGTATTACTTATTGAATCGACAGAACGTCAATTAGGAAGTTGTAATTTCATTGAAATTAGGTCCATTGTTGTTCATGATGCTGCATCGGTTTCATCCAAAAACTTTGACTTGCTTCACAAAAAGATTTTTCAGTCTTAGCAAAAATTCCTCGTGGTCCCGTTTAAACATAAAAAATTAGGGCTCGTCCGGGATTTGAACCCGGGACCTCTCGCACCCAAAGCGAGAATCATACCCCTAGACCAACGAGCCGCACTTACTTTATGCATCGAGATCACATGAGTTAAATTTATAACGTATTTTAACCTCAGGCCAGATAAGATTTATGGAAAGTAAGTGTCGTCTATTACATAAAGATTGCATAAGCATTAAAAAAACTTTGCCTGTCATTCATATGATAAATTCACTATATCGAACCTAAATGTCATTACATCATTTTAGTTTTTTATTACTTTAACCATGGGAGAGAACTGTGTAGTACAAAAGTAACTGTTACTTCCCTTGATAGCAGATGAGGCACTCGCTCTCACTCGCCGCAGTTTTGTTCAACTAATTTGAAGTTGGTAAGAGAACCTTCCCCTGCAACTCTGTTGTTTCAAAATATTGCTATAAAAATGTCCAACCCAGCGATTCAGGAGAGTGACGTCTTTTGATTTGATATATGGGGAGGGAACTCTGTTTCAATAATTTTAAGTCAGTAAGAGTGACTTTCCCCGTAAATCATGCAAGGGAACTCTGTTGGACTAATATCAAAGTTAGTAAGAGTGATTCATCCTGTTAAATCAGGGGAGGGAACTCTGTTTGACTAATATCAAAGTTAGTAAGAGTGATTCATCCTGTTAAATCAGGGGAGGGAACTCTATTGTACCATAGTTACCTACCATTGAAACAAGGGGATGGCACTCTAATTAATTTTAAGTCGGTAAGAGTAAGAGTGATTTCCCCTGTTAGTCAGGGCAGGGATCTATGTTGTACAAGATTGACTACGCTGCAATTCAAGTGAAGAAAATTTGAAGTAGACTACTTTTTTTTTAAAAAAAGGTCAACAAAGGTACGTACTGTAATCATCAGGAGAAAATATGTAAAAATTAAGGACTTACACGAAGCAAACTTAACAGGGATTATTACAATATATCTGAAGTGTTTACATGTATATAGAAGTTTGGAAATATTTTAAATATCTGACTCGTTGGTCTAGGGGTATGATTTTCGCTTAGGGTGCGAGACGTCCCGGGTTCAAATCCCGGACGAGCCCTACTTTTGCTTTAAATATTTAGCTAACAAGCAAAGCTATATTTATGAAAGTTTGCGTGAAGAACTTTCAGCAATTAATATGGTAACGTTAAAATAATACATTTGGTATATCGAGTTTCAGGCTTCGCGTATGTATTAAAATAGTCTAGTCCGAATAGGAACTTCCCGGTCAGAATAAGAACAAATGTTGAAAGTTCTCTTTGTTCAATAAATATCAAATACAGGATTTTCTGTCAGACTGAATCAATATAATTATGTCAATCAGGAATTAAGGACTGAAAGTTCAAAACGATACTCATGCTATAAAACAAAATGGTTAATACTTTTTAAACGCGTTATTTATTTCCAAAGAAATATGATTGGACAACATGCTTAGCCTATATTAGAATTCTCCTTAACGAGAAGTTGATGTTAAGCTCATATACGATTTAATTATAAGATTTTGATATACAATTGTAGTTAAAACCAATAAAACATCAGGGCTCGTCCGGGATTTGAACCCGGGACCTCTCGCACCCAAAGCAAGAATCATACCCCTAGACCAACGAGCCGCATTTTCCTATATGTAAAAAAAGATACATCTAGAACAATTTTAAAAAATCAAGATACAAGCCTTGTCTGTGATTGTGATAACGCAGTATATAGTTCAAAATAGACATTGCAAATACAGTACATTTTAAGATTCCCCATGCAGCTGGCTCGTTGGTCTAGGTGTATGGCTTTCGCTTAGGGTGCGAGACGTCCCCGGTTCAAATCCCGGACGAGCCCAACTTTTGTTTTAATTATTTAGCTAACAAGCAAAGCTATATTTATGAAAGTTTGCGTGAAGAACTTTCAGCAATTAATATTGTAACGTTAAAATAATACATTTGGTATATCGAGTTTCAGGCTCCGCGTATGTATTAAAATAGTCCAGTCCGAATAGGAACTTCCCGGTCAGAATAAGAACAAATGTTGAAAGTTCTCTTTGTTCAATAAATATCAAATACAGGATTTTCTGTCAGACTGAATCAATATAATTATGTCAATCAGGAATTAAGGACAGAAAGTTCAAAAGGATACTCATGCTTTAAAACAAAATGGTTAGTACTATTCAACCGCGTTATTTATTTCCAAAGAAATATGATTGGACAACATGCTTAGCCTGTATTAGAATTCTCCTTATGATTAGTTGATGTTAAGCTCATATTCGATTTATTTGTAAGATTCTGATACACATTTGTAGTTAAAAAACAATAAAAAAATCAGGGCTCATCCTGGATTTGAACCCGGGACCTCTCGCACCCAAAGCGAGAATCATACCCCTAGACCAACGAGCCGCATATACATCTTACAACTTTTTAAACATCAAGATACAAGCCTTGTCGTTTAATGTCATAAAACAGTGTATAGTTCAAACTAGACATTGTAGATATAGTACAATTTAACAATTGCCATGCAGCTGGCTCGTTGGTCTAGGGGTATGATTTTCGCTTAGGGTACGAGAGGTCCCGGGTTCAAATCCCGGACGAGCTCTACTTTTGATTTAATTGTTAAGCTAATAAGCAAAGCTATATTAATGAAATGTTGTGAGAATTAAGGAATTAAGGACTGCAAGTTCAAAAGGACACTCATGCTTTAAAACAAAATGGTTAGTACTTTTCAACCGCGTTATTTATTTCCAAAGAAATATGATTTGACATAATGCTTAGCCTATATTAGAATTCTCTTTAACGAGAAGTTGATGTTAAGCTCATATTCGATTTATTTGTAAGATTTTGATATACATTTGTAGTTAAAAAACAATAAAAAATCAGGGCTCGTCCGGGATTTGAACCCGGGACCTCTCGCACCCAAAGCGAAAATCATACCCCTAGACCAACGAGCCGCATATAACTATATGTAAAGAAAGATACATCTTGAACATTTTTTTTTAAATAAAAATACAATCATTGTCTGTTATGGTGATAACATAGTATATATCGTCGATTCAAAGATGTCTGTCAAAACCTAGTTCTACTAGTAAAACTCAGATACTCGCGGTATGAATATGCTCCTATACTGAGTTTTATAGCTCTATTAATAGCTCTCCATAGCAAAGTGTAATTTGCAAACTAAACCACCTATTCTGTATTTAACAGCTAACATGGTCATAGTAACGCTTATTTCATTCATAAACTACAAAAACATCATTAAATATACCTTTACACAACCAATATTAGATAAAAAGTTTTTCTGACAGCCGCCGTGAATCAATTTCAGTTGACCCCATTTTGGTTATCTAATGTAGACGCACGTGTCTTAGACGAAATAATTAATCTGTACAGAGTAGTCGTTCTTGATTATCGTTCCGGATTTTATGTTCCGGATACCGGGTTTTAGCCACTTTTTTCGTCTAATAAAAATTCGCCATATTGTTGTTTGTCAACATTCTGGAAATTTCAGTAATTTGGCAGTGGAAGTGAAACTGGATAAATTTGTGCATCAGTGAGGTTAGTGTTCTTGCAAATATTGGTATTGAACGATAGGAAAGGTATTTATGAAGGCATGTGTGGTGTGCTTTAACTGTATATTGAATTTAAATGCTCTAAATCGGTCACCAAACAGCGACAAAGAATCGTGTCGCAAAAAGCTATGCACGTCTAAGAGCCACTATTTAGCACCCAAGTTTGTGAAACATAGTGTAGCATACCGTGAAGCAATCGCAGGGTCTATCATTAGCACTATCAAAACCGCCATAATGTTCCATTTCTGAATAGCTTATTGTAGCAAGTATAACAACAACGCTATAGGACGATTAGCTTTTTAATCATTTCAGTGTATTATTGATGGTATAATTTAATCCCGAAACGCCTTTAATAATCGACCGGGGTGAATGTTTGTTTACGCGGTTGTGACAGAGATCTTTAAATCAACTATAGTTCAAACTAGACATTGTAAATATAGTATATTTTAAGATTCCCCATGCAGCTGGCTCGTTGGTCTAGGGGTATGATTTTCGCTTAGGGTGCGAGAGGTCCCGGGTTCAAATCCCGGACGAGCCCTACTTTTGCTTTATTTATGTTGCTAATAAGCAAAGCTATATTTATGAAAGTTTGCATGAAGAACTTTCAATAATTAATATTGTAAAAAAATAAGCCTGTGAACTTTTCTTATCTATTGTTTTACATGTATTTTTGTTTATTGTTGTTGCCATGGTGATAATCGATGGGGTCCCTACGATCGGAGGTAGTGTTGCTCCTTTGGGAGGTCCCGTTGGAGCAGCACTCCCCTGACGGATACACTTGACTCCGCCCATTGTCACCATGGGCCTATATAAACTTGATTTCATACATTGCAAGACAGAGTTTGTGTTAGGGACTTTTGACAATACATAGTAAAACTTGCTCGAGTTGTGTTTTACGTTACATTGGTGGCAGCAACAGTGGGATATCCTTATCTAATGAGATAGCGAATTCATACCTTTGAACAGAAATTGTGAGTAAAACATTTATTTTTGTCAAATTGTACTCGTTTGTTATAAAAAAAGCAATGGGTGATAATACACGTGTTTCAAGCGATTCGGCTATAGATAGTGATTTGAAAGGGAATGCAGTTGACCATACGCATGGTCATGCATATAGCCCATTAGTTACAAACGATTCTGGAATTTGGAATTCGCAAGTTTTTTTGGTTTTTTTCCTCCAAATTTTCCCGAGCAGAACGATGCTATTGTTAGTACACCATTGACTCCAACCCTGTCGGAGCATGGTGGGACTGAAACTGCTACTCAAAGAAAGCATAGTAGATGGCAGAGACGCATTTGAAAATGATTTCTTTTGTTTTGGGGTGCAGTTTTCTTATTGAGATTCATTGGTAAATTTGTATTGGATCAGATTCATGAGCTTTACCTTGTGTTAGAGAAACGACTCAATGGTTTCTTGCAATCACTTGAATGTTTAATTAACTGTTTCGGAGCGTTAGCACTTCTTATTTCAGCACGTGTTATACTGTTCTACTCCAAAATAATATCTAGTTCTAATCAGCAAAATCCCAATGAACATGTTTTCCCAGTATCCGGTACAGGCTACCTGAACGGACGCGCTGCTCCCGGGACCTTTAGCGCTCCTGTCAACGGAAACACTGGCCCTTCACATGGTGCCGGTATTTCTGACAACACCTACTCTCTACCAAAAGGGAAAGTGTAAAGCAGACTGTTCACGACTTCCCTTGTCGTAGAACATTTAACGGTCATGGTACAGATATCTGGCATGACTTCCGGAGATATTTCGAGAATATTTTCGAGCTTAATAACTGGTCAAATGATTATTCAAGGAAAACTTTATTGTGCTGTCTCCGTGGACAAGCCGAAACCTTTGTGTATGGCTTACCAAGTGAGAAACAATGTGACTGGGATAAACTATTAGACAAACTAGAAGGACGTTTTGGAACAGGGAATATGAAGGATATTTACATTGCTGATGCTAAATCGCGACGTACACAACGAAAGGAGTCTTATCGTGAGTTTGCCCAATCAGTTGAGGACTTATACAGGAGGGCCTATCCAGACCATCCGGATATGGTGAAGGAGCAGGCATTGACCACATTTTTGGATAATTGACATGACTCCCGCGATTTCCGGATGTCCGTCAAACGGACCAATCCAACTACGATAGCAGAGGCAGTGATTCATGCAATGCAGGAAGATTGCTTACGAACTGATGAGAAAAACGTTAAAGAACATAACACTCCGAAAGTCTATGCAGTTGGGCAATATGGAGGATCAGGTCGGAGGGGAAGAAAAAGAAACCAAAGAAACGAAGAAGGGAGAAGAAATAACACATCTTTAAACTACTAGTGACCAACTCGGTAGGCCGCGAGGAGGTCATAACAACAGAAAGGCCACACAAAGCAGATTTCATTCGAATGCCCTTAAAAGAAATCATGAAAATATCCGGTAAAACCCGTCGTTTGGAAAATTGACACCGGAGCCAAGAGATCATTCATTATAAGTAAAGATTTCAAACGGATTCCATTCAGTGAAAGATCTAGATTGGTACAAACAAAACGAAAGTTTTAAGCAGCAAACGGTCAAAGGTTAGAATGTGACGAAGAAACGACACTTTTGATGGAGTTTAAAGAAGTTTATTTTTCTGTTATTGTTGGAGGTGTCTTTACTAACCTTTTGGGTGAAGATTTTATAAACCATTTTAAGTCTAACTTTGATCACAACTCAAGAGAATTGTTAATGCAAAAAGGAGGAGGCGAATTTATCAACGTGTCCAAGAAGAGTTCATGGATGCCACGCGTTGTTACATTGACAGATACTGTTATTCATCCACATACGGAAATGTAAGTTAAAGTGGCGTTCAAGGATAAACCACTGCTTGGAAACGGAATACTCGTTGCAGATTCGGGGTTTGTCAGAAGGCATGATCTTATGGTTGCTAGAACAGTTTATGATTCTAAACAACCTAATGTTTATGCTAGGATTTTAAATACATACAAGGATGATAGGAAAATTCAACGCGGTACTCTGATAGCATATTTCGAACTTGTAAGAGATATAGAGACAGTGGTGAAAGATCATAGGGGTCCTTTAAAGACGGATACCATGGTTTCGAATGAGTCGTATGATAATGTGTTCCATATTATGGAAACACAATCGCAGTCAGTATTGCCTGAACATTTGAGGGATATGTATAATCAGAATAGTTTTATGCTAGATGAAAGTCAGAAAACCTTTTTAAGCAGCTCCTGATTGAAAAACAAAATGCTTTCGCGCGTCCAGGTGAAGTTGGACGAACGTCTTTGGGCATACATAAGATGAAACTTAAAGATGAGACACCAATAAAGGAACCACCAAGAAGGGTTCTGTTATTCAAGAAACATGTCATTGAAGAAGAAATTAAAAGTTTAGAAGAAAATGGGCTTATTGAAAAGTCCGAAAGTCCTTACTCAGCGCCAACAGTACTTGTGCGGAAGAAAGATGGCTCTTGGAGAATGTGTGTTGATCACCGCAAGCTAAATGAAAAGACGCCTATCCTCTTCCAAGGATTGACGAAAATCTTGACTCATTGTCAGGTGCCTCGTGATTTTCGACATTGGACTGTAATATGGCTTATCACCAGGTACCAATGGCAAAAGCAGACAAAGAGAAAACAACATTTTCAACTCCAAATGGGGGCTTGTACCATTACATAACCATGCCTTTTGGACTGTGTAATGCTCCTGCGACATTTGAGAGGATAGCTGAACGTGCACTTGCTAGACTCAAGTGGAAAATTTTGGTTATCTACTTAGACGACATTGTCGTATACAGTAGGTCATTCCAGAAACATATAGACGATTTGCGAACAGTGCTTCATCGTATGACATTCGCTGGGTTGAAATTAAAACCGAAAAAATGCACTTTCTTTCGCAACGAAACTACAATTCTCGGTCATATTGTTTCGAAGGATGGTATTAAATTGGAACTCAGATTGTGAAGCAGCGCTCCAAACATTGAAAGGTCGTCTTTCAAGTACACCCATTCTCACATATCCATCTTCTGGAGGAGATGAGTTTATTCTTGATACCGACAGTAGTTCCTTTGCAATCGGAGCTGTGTTGGCACAAATTCATGATGGAGAAGAGAAAGTTATTTCTTACGGAAGCAGAACTTTGAGCAAAGCTGAACGGAACTACTGTGTCACAAAACGGGAAATGCTAGCTGTCGTTTATTTACCCGGTATTTCAAACATTACCTGTTGGGGCGACCATTTAAAATCCGGACAATCACGTTGGAGAATATGCCTTCCTAATAACCTTCGATGTGCCGTCATGTTGTATATTCACGACGCTAGGGTCGCTGGTCACATGGGGATCAAGAAATCTTTAGCAAGAGCGAAAAGTTCTCCATTCTCCTGAAATGGGTTGGCACAATATGTGTATACATGCCAATTATATGGGGAGTCGAAAGATCCACAATTTAAGCGAAGACACCCGTTACAGCAGTATGTGGTTGGGAATAAGTTTGAAAGAATAGCAATGGATCTTGCCGGACCCTTTCCGAAGACGGCACGAAACAACACTTACATACTAGTACTGGTTGTCGGCGATTATTTCTCAAAACTTGTTGAGATTTACCCTATTCTTGACATTAGTGCAAAGAATGTTTGATTAGGAGTTGGATCAAAGATTCGGATGTCCCAGGGAAATACATTCAGACCAAGGACGTCAGTTTGAAAGTACTCTATTTCAACAAGTGTGTAAGTTTCTAGAAATTCAGAAATCTAGGACTACGCCGTTACACCCTAGCTCTGATGGTTTTGTAGAAAGAATGATGAGAAATATCAACAACATGCTTTCCAGAAAGATTGGGACAGACACATAGACTTCATCGTCATGTCATATAATTCTATTCCACAAGGAAGTACAGGAATGAGTCCACATCGAATTGTGTACGGTGAAGAGATGCTCCTTCTGCTTGATATTATGACAAAAGCTGTAACGACCGAACAAAGAGAGAAGCAATCATATTCTGAATATTTGTCCGACTTACGGACGAATATGGCTGATACAAACAGAATCGTACGGGAAAATCTGAAAATAGCATCACAGCGCCAAAAGAAACAATATGATACCCGTGTAGCAGAATACACATACAAGGTGGTGATTTAGTATGGCGAAATCAAAGGCAGTCTCCAGTAGGATTAAACGCGAAAATCTGGCGCCGTTGGACAGGTCCATGGAAAATAATAGAAAAGTTCCGTGACGTAATTTATGCCATTAAACATTAAATACATCACCAACTGTTGCGATACATGGTGATAACTTGAAAAGATATTATGGTGATTAACGAGTAGACGTTGAAGTAGGATTCCAACGAACAATAGAACCAATATTGCCAGATATTGACATTCAGTAAGAATGTGGAACATTTAACAATCACGGTGCTTCATTATAGTATGTGTTACATTGACTTTGTGATGCGCTTAACCTTGATTTTAATGAACAGTGGAAGTTCATTCTCCAAAACGTGGGGAGCTATTTAGCGCTGTGAACTTTTCTTATCTATTGTTTTACATGCATTATTGTTTATTGTTGTTGCCATGGTGATAATCGATGGGGTCCCTACGATTGGAGGTAGTGTTGATCCTTTTGAGCAGCACTCCCCTGACGGATACACTTGACTCCGCCCATTGTCACCATGTGCCTATATAAACTTGATTTCATACATTGCAAGACAGAGTTTGTGTTAGGGACGTTTGACAATACATAGTAAAACTTGCTCGAGTTGTGTTTTATGTTACAGTACATTGTAAGATTCCCCATGTAGCTGTCTCGTTGGTCAAGGTGTATGGTTTTTGCATAGCGTGCGAGAGGTCCCGGGTTCAAATCCCGGACGAGACCTACTTTTACTTTTATTATTTCGCTTACAAGCAAAGCTATATTTATGAAAGTTTGCGTGAAGAACTTTCAGCAATTACTATTGTGATATAATACACTTTGTGTATCGAGTATATATTAAAATAATCCAGTCCGAATAGGAAATTTCCGGTCAGAATAAGAAAACAAATGTCGAAAGTTCTCTTCGTTCAATAAACATCAAACGCAGGAATTTTCTGTCAGACTGAATCCATATAATTATGTCAATCAGGAAATAAGGACTGGAAGTTCAAAAGGAAAATCATACTTTAAAACAACATGGTTTGTACTTTTCAAACGCGTTATTTATTTCTAAAGAAATATGATTGGACAACATGCTTAGCCTAAATTAGAATTATCCTTTACGAGTAGATGATGTTAAGCTCATGTACGATTTAATTGTAAGATTTTTATATGCATTGGTAGTTAAAAAATAAAAACCAATATAAAATCAGGGCTCGTCCGGGATTTGAACCCGGTACCTCTCGCACCCAAAGCGAGAATCATACCCCTAGACCAACGAGCCGCATGTACCAATATTTAAAGAAAGATACAAACTTTTATAAATAATGATACAAGCCTTGTCTGTTATTGTGATAACACAGTATATAGTTCCAACTAGACATTGTAGATATAGTACATTTAAAGACTCCCCATGCAGCTGGCTCGTTGGTCTAGGGGTATGATTTTCGCTTAGGGTGCGAGAGGTCCTGGGTTCAAATCCCGAACGAGCCCTACTTCTGCTTTTATCATTAAGCCAACAAGCAAAGCTATATTATGAAAGTTTGAGTGAAGAACTGTCAGCAATTACTATTGTAATATAAATATATAATTTTGTATATCGAGTTTTAGGCTCCACGTATGTATTAAAATAGTCCAGTCCGAATAGGAACTTTCCGGTCAGAATAAGAACAAATGTTGAAAGTTCTCTTTGTTCAATCAATATCAAATGCAGGATTTTCTGTCAGACTGAATCAATATAATTATGTCGATCAGAAATTAAGGACTGACAGTTCAAAAGGACACTCATGCTTTAAAGTGTATAGAGCCATATAGGAAGATATTTTTTTAAAGTTTCAAAAACTAAAAAACAATTAGGCTTTCATATCCATTAGATGAGTTTTCGCTTCGACTTGAACAGAAACTCTCTCTGTGATTTATTGGACATGCGAATTGTCCATTTTCATACGGAAAGTGTTCTAGAACACTCTATGGAATTATAAGAATCGACTATTTTTCTCCGATTGAATCAAAGTAGATGGAACCCATTTAAAGTTTTAATTTGCAATTAAGGTAGTCTAGTATCATACTAAAAACGTAATTATTTTGACATTGAATGACTGTTAGAATATAGCTATATACACTTTAAAACAAAATGGTTTGTACTTTTCAAACGCGTTATTTTTTTCCAAAGAAATATGATTGGACAACATGCTTAGCCTGTATTAGAATTCTCCTTAACGAGTAGTTGTAGTCCAATGCCACGTGGTATTGTAACACTGATGTCAATAGTCTGCAGTTAAAGTATTTAAAGGAAAAATGTCCCTATCGTTTGAAAATTTAATGGTCAGATGGGTTAAATAACGTGGCTCCTTAAAATAGGGTAAAGTATCGTTACCCCTGAGCAGCATTGCCTTTCCGGGGCTGATCTCGAGCTCACCAGGAAGGCTGACCCTTTCCTCCAAGAAGGGTACACTTAGTCGCCAGATGTTTTATTTACATGACAATGAGTCTGTCATATTGTGTGATAGTTTAATAGCATATATATATTATATAACAACATGATATGAAATATAAACAAACATCATAAACATACAATATTCATGTTGAGACACACACTCATATCGTTAACGCTGGACCGCTAGTCTTGGGTTCCTTCCCCTCTTATACTGAACAGATTGGATGTCGGGAACCAGAATACTGTTCCGCTGGCATATTTGATACGCCTGTCGTAGGATGGTCTGGCAGCTGTCATATTTCCCAAAAATTAACCTCAAAATATTAATGCATATACACTTAATTATACATGGCTGTCGCAAGCTCGTGTGTCAAAGATTAGTGCATGTAGTACATGTAGTAACTAGTACATGTACTCAGGGAACGTGCAGCATAATAGTATCCATGCACGTACCATTATCGTTCTGATCACCTCGGTTTTTATCCAATTGAAAATACCGGGAACAAACGGAAATGGCCGAGCTTTTACGATCGGTACCATCATACCTGTCTTGAGACATTAGAAATTATATTGTGTCACTTTAATAATCTAGTTAGTTCTGAGCAGTCATATTTGTGAAATCGAAATACAAAGACGCTCGTATATAGTGTGAAATAAGACATACACTGTATACTGACGATAATCCCGCCTATTTTAAGTATATTTCAAGTATCGCGAATAATTACTTTGAAATATTTGAATACTTAATCAGCAAATGGTCAGATACAACATTCTAATCACGTGCATCTTTGGAAAATCGAAAATGCAAAGACGTGCGAGAAGTAAATACCGACTTTTTTCAAAGCCAATAAATTATTAAATAAAATGCATAAGAATCTAGCGCTTTTTCGTTTTTATGCAGGTAATGTCACAAAAACTATATCATTGATAAAGACTATTTAGTTAACGAAAGAAAAAAGCTATAGCTCCAAGTGGGTCTTTGTAAAATCAAAACAACGTCATGTATCATACATAGTAAAAGGTTGTTCTATGGACTGTGTCACGTATCATACATAGTGAAAGGTTGTTCTATGGGTTGTGGCTTAGACCATTTGCAAATTTCAGGATAAATCAACTTTATACAAAGCAACAAACACGTACAAGTATAGACATGCATCTTTATAAAGTCGAAAAACAAAGATGCATGTTCTTATTTTCACGGTAAGACGTGGCGGACCAATATACTAGTATGTAAATAGACAAACAGATGAACGGACATATAGTCAACTGGATATTCCGAGACAAGAAACCAAGTAAATAAAGACGATGTTGTCAAATGCTAAATATGAATATTCAACACTAAGTGAAGTAGCCTACTGTAAAATCATTAATAGTCATGAGGAAATTAATTTCGCCGATTACGTCATGACTCGGCTACGAAATCAGCTAGCCATCGAAACACGAAACCACATTTTTCCAACTTGCGTTTATATTCACGAAAATGCAACTTTTACGAAATTTCACGAAACGTAATAAACTTTCAACGAAAATTAATGATTTTACTAAAGCTCTCCGCCAAATTAACTAGTAAATTGTTTGTTTAATTCATTTCCAGTTTTTCAGATGTGTCTGTTTTATCGGACTTGTCTGTTTTATCGGTCTTGTCTGTTTTATCGGTCTTATCTGTTTTGTCTTCGGCCACGGATTGCTCTTCGTTTTCATCTTCTGTTTCCAGTAACTGGGAGCCAGAAGCCGTTTGAGGCGGTATAGAAGGGATAGGGGCCGGGGTCAACTGACTCAGTTGTCGGGAAACATCGGCAGGGGCCGTTTGCACCATACGGGGAGTTCCGGAATACACTTTAGGTCGATTTTTCGACTCCGCGGGAAATTTAGAATCGTCAAATTTGTACAAACGTTCAACTATCTCCTGCACTTCCTGAGCAGTGCATTTTTTAATTTTGGTCATACTCTGCCTCGGTACCTCAGTCACGACGTCAACTCCTTTAGACTCCGCTGGATGAGTTTGTGGATTATAGTCTGTCAGACGTTTAACAATGTTTTGTACATCTTTATGAGTGTATTTCTTTTTGTAGACGATCGGTTTATTCAATTTCACCAAGTACCCACGAGTGTCAGCATGTTTTTGGGGATCCATAGCATAGCGAGGCGAAGTTTCCAAGTCCGAACGGGCACTTCCGGGAATTGTGCTCATTCCGCGACCAACTTCCGGTAAAACCGGAAGCGCACTATCCCGCGTTATGCTTTCTCTTGGCGGTCCATAGAGAGACGCTTCAGTGAGTAAAGTGGATGCTTCCGAACGCATGTTTGAATATGCATCTGCATTATTGTCCATGTAAAGGCCCTCCGGGCAAGTCTGCTGTCTCATTGGCTGGCGATGAAGTCTTGCCGAAGTCTCGTGAGGTGTAGAACCTTTGAGATTTAATCTACTTCCGGAAAATAATTTCAAAGCTACTCTTTGACGGTGTAAAATCCGTCTTGCCATTTCAATGTTGTGTTGATTCACCATATTCGACGCTTCTTTCGGTTGCAAACGTTTCGCTAAATTCTTGTGTAAAGTTACTTGCATGCCTGTATCCGGAAGGGAAGGAAATACAGATTTGTAATGCAGCGAACTGCGCATGCTCGACCAGCCGATTGGTTCCGCCATCTTGGATTCCTCTTTGGTTGCACTACTTCGATAAAAAGTTATGTGACTTTACACCACCTTCTTCAAGAACACACGCCCTGAAGTTAGATAAGTAAGGTTAATGTATTTATGAGAATAAGAATGAAAGAAATGAAAAATTAATATATGTACATTACATCACTCATGTGTACTGTGACTTCCAATATTTTGGCTGGTTAGTTAGATCAGATACCCTAGACTAACAAGGCATTATAATATATGCAGTGTAATTTCTCTGCTTGGTCGTTTAAGTTTAGTGCTGCCCTCCATGTCCAATTTTCAATGATCTTTCTCAACGGCTGCGAACGTGTTACCGCCCACTCCGTGATTATTTCTATTCCGAAAGACTGGCTGTAACTTCAAACTCGAGTCTTCGAACTTTATAGTAATAGATATATATTTAAAAAGTTATTACTTAATTAAATTGAAATAAGTGGAAAATCTGAAATGTGAATATTGAATTCTGAAGTCTCACATGTGTTTTATGAAGGTTGAAGTTAAAAGTTTAAATTCTGAAGTCTGAATGCAACGCATTTCATACAAACCTTTAGGTTTATTTTTGTATACAACGTAAATAAGATATTTGTTCAAATATGATAGCTTCCCAAATTTACGATTATAAATAGACATTTTGTACGCGTTGTATATTATGAAATAAATGTCATTTGATATCAATGGATTACATCAAATTAAACTATTGCACAACATGGAATATAACAGAGTCAACATACCGGTTACATCAAACGTAAATTGTGCACATAATGGGGTAGATAAAATATGTAAATTTAAACTCTAATTGAAATTAATCGAAATATGATTCTATCTTTTGAATGTAAAGACAGTTTATTTAAACATTTGATCTGTGTGTTAAGAGTGAAATGTTCGTATTAGCAAATAGTTAATCAATTAAATCTTAAATCATGATGTTTTCAATATTTATTATATATAGTAATCGATATACATTTTATTGTAATTACTCTGTCCGAAAAAATAATTATGTTAATACTATAATGAATATTATTAGAGGAATGCGATTTCGTTGCTGCTATCAAGAAGGTTTGTGCTATACACGTAGAAGCTAAAAACAGACTGATTAGGGCGTCACTCTATAAAGTGGCACGTCGAAAGTTCGAATCTCAGCGGAAGCCGGATTAAAACTGATGAGGTCAGCTAGTTAAATAAACGGTCACTATCATATAAGGTCCATCTCAGCCAGACACCCGGCATTATGAGAAGAGATTCGGGAGGCACTGTTCGCAAAAGTGTCTCAGAAGTCAGAACTGACTGGCCCTTTCAATAGGGGTGACTAAACAAACTTTACCTTTTTAACCCAAATTTAGTTCAAATCATATTTATTCCACGAATTGTTTATACCATTTCGGAAGGTTTGTATATATAAAACACACAGACGCATACTTATATCTTATATCAATGTAAACCAAATGAACGTTTACAATGTTACATTTTTTTCATTAAAAAAGGATCGGGCCACGAGTTAGTCCAACATTAGATATCGACACCCCCCCCCCCCCCCCCCAATTTCATAGTCACCCATCTAATAAATTTTTTATGGTATATTATGAGATTTGAAATAAGTATCTAAAAACACAACTTACCATTCGATTTAAATGTTATCCTAATCAATGAAGTATCAAAAATAGATCAATCTTTAAAATACCCTATCTCTAAAACGTCGATCAATATCAGATATAATAATATGTATTGTTCCTCAAAATATATTTCAATATTAAAATCGTCCACCTATATCTGATATTGGTCGGTATATAACTCATGTACATGTAGGGGTATATAAATCTTTAGCGTGATAGGATTATCGGATTATAAGGCTTGTAACAATGAAATCCCATAGGAACGTAATAAGCAACAGGAAACAATATATCAGCTGAAATCATTTAATACATTTAAATACCAGAACTAGTATATATCCAGATTAGTTTTTTTCTAATCCATTGAAAATGTTTTGATATCGTAGCGAATTATACACTCACGTTCAATGAAAACGCGTCGCTTGGTTGATACGGTATACTATAGTAATCATATTCTACAACATTTAGTTTAAAACAATATGAAAACGTTTTATTGAAATCTGTCATTTAAGGCATTCAGGAAACATCATCCTCATGAATCAGTGTTTAGTCAAGTATCCAGACTAATTTCAAGTGAAAATACGCTGGTTGAACGAGAATGGGAGATATTGAATTTCTTCGTTTTTTAAACTTTTTATACAACATAAAAAATGTACATATAAAGACTATAATAAGTATGGCAACTTTGGCGTCACATCTTTAATTTTAACATGTAATTATCAAAACTCTCACAACAACTATAATTTAAGACTGTCTTAATTACTTGTTGGATTTCGATTACCAAAATCTTAGGTTTATCTCAAATTAGCAAAAATTAAACTTTATACTCTTTTGTTTTGTAACATCTCATTCGATATTTTGATAAAGGCTAAATGCCGAAACGATAAAATGATGAAAGAGAAGAAACTTAATAACTAGTGTTCATTCACAATTCCTTTATATGTCGGATGAAGCAAAAAAGATATAAAAACCATATTTAACAAACTTGTGCGTTTTCACTGACCGTAGGTACTTACGTATATTTAAATGACTGTTTATTATTAACAATGAACTACAATATTATATACTAGGTATATATAAAGCCCGATTTTGAGCGGCTTGGGTCGATATTTTATGCATGTATGAATGCTGGTATTTAATAAACTAGTTTTCGGAACAGATTATAAATACATAATTATTTTGTCAATCGTTTGGGTAGAAGTTGGTACGACCTCATAATCAAATGTGTCAGCTTTGGTCATATCAATAAAATGGACGTAATCGAATAAAATAATGTATGAATTCATGAGTGAAAGTTTATAAAATATTGATCCCAGCCGATAGTGTCTTACATTTGTAATCGAAGTTACATTATAGATTATTTTACAGTATTTGTTTATGAATTATCTGCCCTTGAACGTGTCAATTTGTAACGAATTCAGTTTAAAGGACAGACAACTCCTAACCAAAAACAATGGCATTCGGTGGTTTCCGTGTTTCATAATCATACAATGTTATGTAACGCTTTTGTTCTTTGGACAAGACTAAAGACACAGGTAAAACAACTCAAAGAACTATTAATCAACTGTATTTTCCTAATACGATAACAACATGACAAAATAATCCAATAATAGTATCCAAATGCTAGATCCATAAAATATTACAACACACGTGTCCTGATGGTAAAACGGACTGACGTTAACACTGTCCTTATGGTAAACTAATTGACTGACTGACTGACTAAAAGTCAAGCATTTATATACTGCCAACTGATCCGACAAGTCCGACAAGTCCGGTAAGTCCGACAAGTCCGACGAGTCCGGTAAGTCCGATAAGTCAGACAAGTCCGACGAGTCCGGTAAGTCCGGTAAGTCCGACAAGTCCGGTAAGTCCGACAAGTCCGACAAGTCCGACAAGTCCGACGAGTCCGATAAGTCCGATAAGTCCGACAAGTCCGACGAGTCCGGTAAGTCCGGTAAGTCCGACAAGTCCGGTAAGTCCCGATTCGTTACACTGCCCCCCACTTGGTAGACTAGAACTTCCACTGTTCGTAAAATTTGTTACTTAACACAGAAATTGAATGTAGATAGCACTTACATAAAAGCTTTTTAAAAACAAAATCAAGGATAAACACAACTGAAAATGACATACAATGCAGTACAAAACTAATTCCTTAAAATGTTATGGTAACTGGATGCATACTGTCTAATCGTTCTTGTATGTCGTTAAATATATCCAAATGGGAGATGTTCACGAAAACGACCTTCTCTAAGTAACCGATTGACTCGGCACGTTGACTTCCTTGGGTTCACCGTTACTAAACCTTGTGGTCCTTTGGAGTGTCACATTTATTGCTGAGATAACTTATTCTTGACTGTTATTTTCATCGTCGTCACTAACCTGAATAGCGTCAACAACATTATCAGCAGATTTATGTTTGCGTTTATCTTCACCATGCACTAGACGTTTATCTTCACCATGCACTAGACGTTTATCTTCACCATGCACTACAAGTTTATCTTTACCATGTACTACACGTTCATCTTCGCCATTCTCTACACGTTCATCTTCGCCATTCACTACACGTTCATCTTCAGCATTCACTACACGTTCATCTTCACCATTCACTACACGTCTATCTTCACCATGCACTACACTATTATCATTACCATTCATTACACGCTTATCTCCACCATTCACTACACGATTATCTTCAAGTTCGTTGTTTTCGACCGTGCTCCGACCTCGCGATCCGGTTGATCCTGGTTTTTCGAACAATCCTTTAGATCCTTGTCCGATCACCAACCCATTTCGTGCCTTCGAATTCCTGTTGTTCCAATACTTTCTTCTACCTCTAGAATTACTTCTCGACCTAACTGTAAATACACGACTGTCTCTGTAACCATTTTTATAATTTTCGCGTTCAGTTTGTCGTAAGCACTCTTCTTGAATTGCAGCAGTAATCGCAGCTTGCAATGTCTTTGGTCTGGTTCTTTTCACCGAAAGTATAAAATCAGGGGAATCATGACTGTTTTCGAGGAAAGTAGTCAGTGATAATTCTCTTACTATTTATGTACACTTTGGATAAGCTTTCCTGAGAAGGTCTTCAATCGCTTGGCCAAATCCTCTGTATGTCTCAGGTTTCTGCTTTCGTCTCAATCTGGCATCGGCTACGTAGCTCTCCTTTATATTCAGTATGCCATATCTCTGCTCCATTCTGGAAAACAGCAAGTCACAATCATTCTGGACATATGACGGTAATCCATATGCAAAGGCTTCTGCCTGACCACGTAAACAACACAGAAACAATCTTCTCGATTTTTCTTTGGACCAACTATTCAAAGCTGTCAGGTTGTCAAAGTACCTCCTAAACTCGTGCCACACATCTTCTCCGGCTCCACTGAACGTTCTACGGCACGGAAAATCACGGGATGTCGACCTTGCAGTATACTGACTTATTCTATCAACATTAGGCGATATAAAGGTCCCGAGATTCGGTACTTCACTTCTCAAATTACTTGAGCAATATTCGGTGGTCAATGATGATTGCTGACTGAAATACTCGTAGCAGAAAAACACTAAAGACGATATCAGAAATATACACACTAGCACAAAATACGGTAGACACTCCTCAGTATAAACACTTATAATATCCTTTGCTTGCGTAAACATCTCTTGGATTTTATGTCCTTGACTATGAACACTAACAGCAACGAGGAATATTATAATCCACAGAAACAGAAACTTCGTCCATCTCAACTTGGGTCTGCTGTTAGGAATACTGTCCTTTTTATTCCAAATGGGAGATAAGGTATTGAAATTACTGTCAAAGTCATCCGGGAAAAATACTTGTCTGATTCCAAAATCTGTAATTGAAGCAAATGGCTTCTGATCCTTGGAATCCGTACGATCCTCCATAGGAGTTGAACATGCTGTCGGAGAGTTCACGTGTGGTTCCACATCCTGTCCTAATTGTTTGAAAACACTTTGCTGTTCGGTAGACATTCTGAGAGTTCGTCAACTCGCCAAAACAATCACCGGTATCTCAAACAATGATTTAAAGAATCCAACGCCGAATATAAACAGGATAAACTATTCACACAGGAATTGTATCCCACCGCTGCCACCAATGTAACGCTTTTGTTCTTTGGACAAGACTAAAGACACAGGTAAAACAACTCCAAGCACTATTAATCAACTGTATTTTCCTAATACGATAACAACATGACAAAATAATCCAATAATAGTATCCAAATGCTAGTCCGATAAGTCCGACAAGTCCGACGAGTCCGATAAGTCCGACAAGCCCGACAAGTCCGACAAGTCCGACAAGTCCGGTAAGTCCCAATTCGTTACACTTAGAACAAATTACAATAAGATTTAGTGTTTCGATGATTGCGATGGCTTAGAATGGGAAGGTCGTAACTACTACTTACGACCTTATAAGACTCACATATTTGAAATCCCCAGTACCAGGCGCTTCTAATGAGCATATTTTAATGAAAATCGGAACTTGTCATGTTGACCAAAATGAAGCTAAAAAAGCTTGTTTTACCATAAGTAAAGAGTAAATTGCAGACAGTTTTTTCATGGTTTCTCAATATATTGGTTTTTGTAGTTACGACCTTCTCATTCTAAGCCAGCGATTTGTCTGCAATCGTTTCCGGGTACGACAAGTTATGTTCTTGTGCTTTTAATTAATACCAAGCGTAGCCTTTTTATATAGTCAGCTTTCTTTGTAAACTGCTTCCACGCGGATTCGAACCCGAGTCATCAGACTAGACGGTAAGAGCTACACAGACACATTTCCTCATCCAGAGACACAAATGATCAGCAGCTAAAATCAAGCGAATTATCTATTTACTTACTTACGTGCAATACATATTCTGGGGCCTTATTGACCAACGTTGTAAGTCTATAACACAGACTTAGATTTTACATTGTCTAATGTTCTATTCGCTCTCATGCTGTTATAAATGTACAAAATTTGGTATAAATAGGTATACTCTATACATGCTTAGTGGATAACAACAAATAATCAGATAACATCTCACATGGTTAAATCTAACAGCAAAGAAATGGTAGTGCTTGCAAGTTTTTTCAATCTTAACTCTGAGATTCAGTCTTACAACGTTGGTGAACCAGGTCCACTGGGCAAGGGCCGATGGCAAGGCCCTGATTCCACGAAAACTCAGCGAGGCACCCAACATAATTACAACTGACAATGATAGGCACAAACTGGAACACACAAAAAAAACAGTTAAAATCCACATGCGCCACAAACATACGTTACAAGTGAACAAGACAATAAAACTAAACCTCCCCGGCTGTGTCCAGGAACAGCCTGTTGTCTTAGCGACTGTGTATCGGTGCTAACTGAGCAAGTTACTACTGATTGCCAACATTATACCACCCTAAAGCTGTTAGGTCAAATGTCCACCGTATGGGATTGGACATACACGGTTAAATGGAATAATGTGAAGGGAAACCATCGAGTTTTTAAGTCTGGTTAATTATTCAGAGGATCACACTTTGTCCAATCGCTTTCTCATTGCTGGGCTTGGAGAGATATCATACGAATTGACATTTCGTCAGGGGACAATACTTTATCCATTCGCATTCTCATTGCTGGACTTGGAGAGATATACTACGACATTACGCCAGAGAAGAGATCACTCCACCTGATTGTATGTCGAATGTTGCTTGGCTTGGCGAAGGTTTTCAAGTTAACCAATTGGACCATGTGATTTTAGTTTACCGTTAAAAATAGAGATGGGACCGAATATTCTGATTTTGGTATTCGGTCCCATCTCTACAAGTTAAAATCGATTTATTGGGTATTGATTGACAACAGGCGTAATGTCAATTACGTGTAAAAGTAGTATTACTTTGGGCATATACATGTAATAGCAAGATGAAATGTCAAGCAAATACCAAGCATGATATAGAGGCGCACCGTGGAAGCAGGACGGAAAGGTACAAGTATGTATTGGACAACCCATTAAAGGAACAGTGGAGAAACTAGCCAAGGACAGAATACCGGATGTGTCCTTTGTTGCAATCCTTCTTGCAAAAGACAGAACGGGTGGTTAGTATGTAACTACATTTACATTACTTCATACCAAGTAGCAGGTAACAGCATACTAAGTCATGTCGTATGGTACTTTAGTATTATTTGTGAGACATATTTTCATCACAAACAACAAAACACCCTATTTTAATTAAATCACAAAGAAATACATAATCTACAAATAAAACAAATTTATTCATGGATATTGACATATTGCAATTTTCGTTTCATTACAATTTCTATCAAACCATTCGAAACCCCTGAGCAGAATAAGTTCTACACAATCTTCTGTTCCATTCCGATTATCGGGTTGTCCGTGGACTGTGTCCCAGTACTGTACACCATCTATAACACGACTATCATCCACCCATCTGAAGTCACCTTCCGTCAGACGATCGCTGGCACCTATCCAGTAACCGTGGAAATCTTGAGAAAAAGAAATAAATATAGTGTACAGATCACGTGGCTTAATTGTTATATTCTCGTTATAGATGTTAAAATATCGCTGGATTAGAACGAGAAGGTCGTAACTACTAAATTTATATTTTGAGAATACAAGAAAAAAACTGACTCAAATTTACTATTTAGTATTTACCTAGGGAAAACAAAAAATTACAACTTCCTTTTGGTCCAACTTACAAGTTCTGAAAGTCATGAACATAGGATCATAAGAAGCGCATTGTGATGCAGATTTAAATATGTATCAGTCTCGTAGGTCGCATGTAATAGTAACGACCTTCTCATTCTTAGCCAGCGATATATATAAATACGAGTATAACCGCCCCACATTATGAATTAATGGTAAAAATTATTCAGCTATACTTAATCTCCCCCGCACATGACAGGAATACAGTAAATAATATAGCGTACAGTAATTCTAGCCTTCCATGTAACAAACCATATACCTAATCAAAGTACTGAAAGTACTGACAGGCTGGCGAACTGATAAGGAAAAATATCTTTTCAAGTGATATAACATCAAGTGGTTTTCTAAGTCGAAAGAGAGGTAAATGCTGGACTTAACAAAAAAAATTTTTTTTTTAATTATAAGAAATTTGGAGCCGCCGTGATTCGATCGCTGGACCTTAGCATCAGAAAATTACTAAGCGAGTTGCTTAACCACTCGACCACGATCTCGTTGGAGAATGTTGACCTAAATAATTTAACATAATAAAATCATTGATGCGCGCGCTATATCGCGTTCGGAACGCGTAGTAATAATTATCAACGCCTTTAAACACCTTTTCTTTTAATTTCATACAATTTCCTTTCATTTCAAGAAGAAACTTATATATTACAATCGAACAGAATAAATGAAACAAGGAAAGTTGAATGTTCTTATCTTGCAAAACTGATTAACGAGGAGGAACTATTCGCATTGAGTGTATAGATTCTGTGTTGTCAGTTTCGGGAGTAAATTCATCTTAGCGGAATTCATTTTCTAGGATTGTAATAGTCTGGCGCGAAATCGCCAGCCTAAAAATTATTGGTTGATGTGCTTTCATTTATTCTTGCCACCGAAATGCCCATTTAAATAGGCCGCAAGAAGAGGTTTTCGGGGATGGTACATGATACAGAAAATACCAAATTCCTTGACAAGTATGTGTCCGCGAAGTTTGCGTTTTTATTCTACTCGGAAGTGAGCGGACCACATCACCGTACCTTGTAATAGGGGGATTCAAAATAGTCACACCAGTAACGGTTGAACGTGTGTATCTTCGTTGAGTCTCTGCAGGTACTAATGCTTTAAAAAAAAAAGGTTATTTCCGGTCAAACATTTCAGGCAGTTTTCCCAGGTGAATGGTCCTTGGAATATAAAAAAATAGTAAGCTGTAAACGGTTGAGCCTATCGTTCTCTTTCGATAAATTATCATTTTTTAAAAATGTGTAATAAATAAAACAAACTATTTTTTAAAAAAAACCAAAGGGAAGTAAGAAATACGCTCTACCCCGCCTCTCACAGATTTGTAGCTAAATCAAAGAATGTGATTGGTCCATCGCGACCACGTGGTGACACAATGTCATCCCATACCGGTCAGTAAAAATAAATACCGGATGCCCACGTTATCAATACCATGTCAGTATCATGGGCTGTTTCGTAATAATACCTCAAGCAACGAACGATAACAAATTTACATGACCGTGGACCGTGGAAAAAATGAATACTAGTAACTTTGTGTATACTATTCCAAATGTTTACTAACCCAGAACTTGTAAGCTGTGTTCTGGGATGCCCTTGACCCTGTTAACGAGGAAAATAAACTATAGCATGAACCTCAAAAAAATATATACACTGTTCAAACCACAGAAAGTAAGTGTGGGTGGGTTGCACATTTCTAAATGTCGTGGAAATGACTGCATGCTAAGGGAGTCGTTAGAAATCACCAGACATGAACGTTTGCCGGATGAGTAGGCGTCAGCAAGTAACTTCATTATGACGTCGTTGACGTCGGACTTGCGGCGATGTTCGTAAGTATGGTTAATGTAAATGTTCATATCTCAAGAACTGTTCTGTACATGGTTGTGAAATTAGGTCGTCAAATTAAAAATAGACTGAAGTTACGGTGTGAAAAAATTGCATGGTTTTACGGACATTATGCATTATGCACGATTTTATAGCATCATTGACATTACTTTTGGATATACCCACGTATATGATGTTACCCATGTGTTTACTTAAACTTTTTAGTACATATATAAGATGAAGACGTACCTGCAGGAAAACTGGCTTTTATAACCGACTCCTTGTCCTTAGCCGTTTTCACAATAGCTAAATGAGCACCGTATTCAAGACATGCAGCCTGAATATAGAACCAAGTTATACCACATGAAATTCCTTGTAACCAGGGGCCTTATTCACTAACGCTGTAAGTCTAAAAACCAGACTTAGACTTAAAAATGTCATTATTCATAATTACTGGCATTTCTTTGAAATTAGGTTTAACCATGTGAAATAATATTTGACTATTTGTTGTTACCCATTGAACATGTATACCCTTTTATATCAAAATCGGAACATTTATAACAACATGAGAGCGAAAAGAATATTTTGCAATATAAAGTCTAAGTCTGAGTTTTAGACTTACAACGATGGTGAATAAGGCCCCATGTCAGTATAGCAAGTTTGTATATATATTCCTATACTACACATGTATGATATAACCCCAAATGCTCGCTTTAGAGAATATCCTGAACTCATTTAACATAAATTTATATCAATTGACAGAACCCGACCAAGACCACCATATAAGCATGCAATAACATAAATATGACATCTAAAGGTAGGCTGATTTCATTGTTGTGTGTAGTTTTGAATTTGTAGCATGTGCAGACAACCAGCAGCATTTTTTTAAAAATTATATCTAGAAAAATAAACATGTTGTCAAATACCATGACCCTGATTTTCATTAAAAAATGTGTTAAAAAATGAGCAAGTTAACCTCAGCCTCAATATATGTTCTTATTTTGTCTTCGAGTACGTTGTAACACTTTCCACCAAAAGATGTAAATCTTGTAGGGCACACAACTGGAATATAATAATAATAATAATAATAATAATAATAATAATAATAATAATAATAATAATAATGATAATGATAATGATAATGATAATGATAATGATAATGATAATGATAATGATAATGATAATGATAATGATAATGATAATGATAATGATAATAATAATAATAATAATAATAATAATAATAATAATAATAATAATAATAATAATAATAATAATAATGATAATGATAATGATAATGATAATAATAATAATAATAATAATGATAGATCTAATTATAATAATAAAGAGTTATAAGATTTATAGAGGCAAGATAGTCAGGCATTTGTCCAATCCTCCCTACGAGCCTCTGAATATGAGTATAGACAGTAGTAATATGAGGCAGACTGTTCAGTGATTTTCGCGAGCATTAATTTTGTGGACTGAGAATTTTTTTAAATGCATCGCGAACCCATGGCTTAGATATATACATGAACCATTAGGAAAGATGGCTCTCCTTGTAAGGTTTGTTGGAGATCCGTCCGTGACACTAGAATATATCTATGTTTAGTGAAACAAATATATAAATTATTTATATTATGTACATGCACTTCAAAATGACGATTCGAAAACATTATATCTTAATTGTCCACTGAAAACGTCCACCAATATTGTTTTAACAAATAACGCCACCATTTATAAACAGATGGCGCACACCGTTGGACCCGATACGTGGAAATCAGATGGCACTACGAAAACAGCTGTCTGTATTGATGAACTCAAAACTCGCGGAAGTACGTATTGCTTGTTTTTATATTCCTTTTGCAGGATCCGAACAAAACAAAGTGGGCACATTTCTTCGCAGTTAAAAGAGGTATCAGTACACCAAGTTCTGCGCAAAACCATGTATTACTAGTATTCAGGTAAGCGTATTGGAGCGAGCAGTCGGGGTACCGGTAAATTGATATTAGGATTGCATCACTGCCGTTCGTTGAGATTATGGCAGCTGAGCGACCTGCTTGTCATTATTAGTTCTAAAAGGAAAATGAATTTTTTGAATAGTTTATTAAATCGATGACACCATGTACATGTGGTTGAAAGTGGAACATTCTCGCTGTTTGTTAGGGGCATGGCGTCATCAAAAAGGTGCGTTTTGTATTTCAAAATCAAATATATTGTATGTATTATAGCGTATCTACTTACCCGGAATGTTACATATCTGTCCCATATATCCCGGGTCACATTCACAATCGACAGACGCTTGATTGGCCTTACATGTACCATGTATGCAAACGTTTTCATCACACGGATCAACCTTAGGCGTGTCAGTGGATGTTGACGTCGAGGTCGTCTGCACTGCAGGAACCACTGAAAATGTAGGAAAGTTGGATTTATGTACCCTCGCCACCGGGCTAACCTATTTGGGGGAGAATAGCTGAAAATGTAAGTAAACTTTTCAGTAGTTATGCTTAATTTGCATAATCTATCGGATTTCCTTGTTAACTTCCCACCAACAAACGAGTAGAGTGTGGTAATATCTCCCTGAACAAGGCGCAATGGTCGACAAACGGTATTGTGTATGCTTTTCAGTGAGGCGGGGTCTGGTCACAGCTTAGCCAGCATATTTCTGTTTCCATGGAGTATAAGTGTGTAATTCACCGTAAATAATTTTAGGCTCGCTCAAATGACCTTGAAAAAAGAAAGTACAATATGTACACTTAGTACGGTATTGCCCCCAGAGTGTGATACTGTGCACTTACGATAACGAGAAAGGCGGGGAAAATGGTATATGCCCCATAGGAGGTAAACTCATGCGTGCACGATTTATCGGCCATATGTGTTAGTTTTTTTCAACCGATTTTGCAACAGTAGACCAACCCGGTCAAGATTTATAAACATCACATCATCCTAACCTGGGAGCACTATACATTTGTTTGCATGTACTTCACCGAAAGAAAAAGCTCTTATTCGTCACAAGGTCAATTGTTTCTTGGTACCCAATGGTGCATACGAGCAGTAATAAGAACGTGGGTTCTTTTTCACGGATGCACCATATAAAACCACTATGAGACCATGTACGTGGACCAAACCTTAACTATTGTGACCAAATAAAACAAAGTAATGTCATACGGTGTAGTTAAAGTTACGTTAAATACGAAATGCAACTTACAATGTTCACAATTTCGTCCATAGTAACCATGGGTACATGAACAGCGATATGAGTCCATGTAGGCAGCACAGACACCCCCAGCACACGGGTTGGAAAAGCAGGGATCCATAAGAATGGTTGTAACATGAACAGTAGGCGTGGTCATAGCTGTAGTAGGCGGTTGTGTAGGCGTGGTCATAACTTCAGTTGGTGGTGATGTAGGCGTGGTCATAACTGCAGTAGACGTGGTCATTACTGTTGTATGCGGTGAGGTAGGCGTGGTCGTAAATGTTGTATGCGGTGAGGTAGGCGTGTTCGTAACAGTAGTATGCGGTGAGGTAGGCGTGGTCGTAACTGTTGTATGCGCGGAGGTAGGCGTTGTCATAACTGTACTAGGCGGTGAGGTAGGCGTGGTCGTAACTGTAGTACGCGGTGATGTAGGCGTGTCCATAACTGTAGTAGGCGGTGGTGTATTAGGAGGAGGCGTTTCCTCCGCTTTGGATGTGGTTGTTGTACTAGCTATGTTATAAAATAAGTTGTAAATTAACATACTAGTAATCAAAGCAAAATCTTCCGCATGTAATGCAGTATGTCCTGAGTCATTGGGACTCGACCCTTTTGTATAGAAACTTCCCTTGGTACTTGGTAATCAAGGGAAGTGGGAGGGGCCTCGGTCAGTCAGGACAACTCCTCGGTGTGAACTTTGTAGTACACACAGTTGGCTTTCTCAACACCGAAAGTTTCTTTCAAAATGTATTCATATACAGTAAATAATTAATACGTCGTACATGTATGTAGTCAAAAACAATCTGTCAGTTGTTTCATTGGTCGAAATTACAATACTCACTCAGTATAATACATATTCAAATAAATAACAAGGACTTCGAACTACACACTATATAAGAACATTATTATGTACTTGCCGGGGTCTGATGTTGTTGTTGTTGCTTCTGTTGTTGCTGCTGCTGTTGTTGTTTTGGATACAGGAATACCACAATTGTTATTACATAAATCAGTTTCGCAGCAATGTGTTATACAGGTCCCATCAGCTACAACAAGAAAACCTCAATGCATATTGCTTTCCTATCCTATTTTTTGTGTTTAACATTGTAATTGTTTGATTGGTTGTGCGAGCGAAGAGAGCTCGAAAACAAACAGTATTTATCTGAGATGCATGCCACACAAACACGTTGTCTACATGATATTATTCACCATTAAAGTAATACATTTTTTCTCAGGGCTGCAGACACAAACTTATTCTCTACAGGATATTATTCACTTTGAAATGATTTGATTTTCCGAAATGGCAGTCTGCGACTCTGCATGCCACAAACACGAGTCTTTGAATTGACGAAAGCTACTTTGCGATCTTATTTATCTGTGTTTCATGACACACAAACTTGTTTTCTACATGACATTATTGACAACTAAAGTATTAAAACAATGATATTTGATCAAGTTCATCCTAAAAAACTACTTTGGCGAAAATGAGGGGTGCGTTCGTATGATGACAATAACAACAACCGATAAAATGCCAGTTGGTAGGCAAAATGTGTGTTTACGAATATTCATAATAGCATACCAAAATTAGTTGAACGTTGTCGTCGGCCCACCACCACAGGACTGTCTATTGGATGCGTTGTGTCTATTTTGTCTATACACATCTGCAAATCCAATCAAGTTCGTGACGAGCCATGTGCGTAGCTGCCTGTACGCAAATGAATACGTGGTTGCATGTTAAAATTTAAAAAATTGTTATGTAGGACTAATTGCGGTAAAACCAAAATTACACCAGACATGTTTCTGTCATAATTCAATACGTGTGCATGCATTTCTACTAATTTGTTTTAGGTAGATTATAAATCGAATTAAATAACTTATATTATATCTGCATGTGCTCCGATACCCCATTCTTTGTTGATGGACCATTCAGCATAATCTTCCTTTTTTGCTGAGCCCCTAAGTAAATGAAATAATCAGTCAACTAATGTATTCGCCTGGTATCGCATATTTCTGTGATGACGCCATCGCGCGAACCGTGGACCTTTCGCACACGGAACAGACACTCTCGCTAGCACAAATTGCTATCAGATTAAATTGCCATTTTAATGTTTTTTAAATGAAATAAATTCAACAAAAACACGTATAAATTGTAACTTGTATTGCGACCAACGTTTCGGCATTTCGGCTTTATTAATGTTTTTAAACTAATTGTACCTAAACTTTACCTTACCGTGTCTTGTTCACATCTGGTTTCGTATCGGATAGTATGCATCATTGTATCGTTTGTCTGATGTAGGATACATACCTTAAAGTGAGGAAGATACACAAAATGTTACCTAGCAACAGATACAATACACTCATTAAATGTTATAAGTACACCAACACGGTACATAGCGTTACAGTGTAAATAGTCGGTCGGTCGACATGCCGAATTGTTTTTCAACAATAACTCCAAAACGATTCAGCCTAGGATTCTAAAATTTTAAGTGGAAATTATTCATACTCCACAGACGGCCCGACTCAATTTTAAGGTAATTTAGATCTAAGGTCAAACTCACCATGACCTTTGAACACACAACAATCACTGGTCCACATCAAAAGAAATATAGGACCTTAGAGCGTAAAACTTGATAGAGAGGTTGCTAATCATCAGATGTAGGTTCCTACTAATTTTGAGGTCGATAGGTCAAAGGTCAAATGCACGTGCATTTTGCATAATTTGAAAATTCACGGTTCATTGCTCGCAGAGTGCGAATTATAATCATCGAATTATCGGATATTGCTGCTATACTACTCGCATGAAGACATGCAAAAAATGAACATGATATCATGCATAATAAAAAAAGATATACGCACATTACATGTTGGTGTACTTATAATTATAATTAAATATTTTAAGGTAACACAACTGGTTAGTTTAAGAAAAAGATTACTAATAAGTATTGACGAGGGATATTTTCTAAAATTTGGCCGTTCGTCTACCCTTTCAATTATTAATTTCTTACTTGTATGAGTCTTATAAGCATAGTCAATATCTGAAACAGGACATGAATTACATACACTAGTGTAATGATTCAGAATAGGAATTCAATAGCAAAAGTGGCATTTTGATTGTAACTACATGTAAACCATACTTGTGTAAGCTGATTGCTATTATGCCTGTTTGTAATTTCAGCAAACAGTTTACCTCGTTTTGTTGACACATTGTTATTTTAATGCAATCTGAATAACTTCGTTGCCGATGACAATTCCAGCAAATAGGACCTCTCTGTGTCGGATAGCCTGATGAAAGAAATAACAGTTTTTATTGGGACACATGGATATAAGGTTGTGTAATCATATAACAAGTGGTTTGTCGTTTAAAATGTATTCCATGCATAAGAAAATAATTGATGTAAAATTCAAATGGCCTTTTTGATAAATTCATACATACATGACGAACATCTTCTACAGAAATATGAAAAGCATATTCCATAACAATCATTAAACGTCGTACATGGACAGACAATTCGAAGCCAAACAGAAACTGCGGTAGAACACAAGAGGTGTCAAACATAAACGTACCAGCCTCCACCCTCGTATTATTATTAGGGGAGGTAATTCTCAACCTGTTATATATCAGTGTAAAGACATGTGTACTACGGTTTAAGTGTTGGTGCACGTGCATAATAATACCATGCGTTACCTGTAAGTTGTCATGGTCCCCCTCCCGAATGAAGTTCCAACGAACATATGTGTAAGCATTATTTTATCAAACTTACCAAAGTTCTGATTCATAAATCATTGAGTGCGAGTATGTTGCTCTATGTGGCCCTGCATCATCAAAAGAAGAATTAAAATCGGTTACTAACCTGATGTTAAGCAGCCATTATTACTACATAGGTTTCCAGCACAACATTCAGAACATATTATATCTCCTGCAGATTTGGCGAACATATTTATCTTCTTCACTTCCGGTATGTCACTTCCGGTCACTGCAAGCGTCTTGTTTACGCTGTGCTTTGTTTGAATATCCCGTTTGCCACGGGAGCAGTGCTAAAATATAGAAAATGAACACATACGATGGTTGTTGAGACACAATCATTTAAACCAGACCACTATTTTACCCTGGTATAGCATCTGACGCCATACCGTATGGGGTCATGTCAATGTGGACTTTACATCATCCGATTAAATCGTTACTTTCACAAATAAATCTGAAAGTGCAGATAATCTCTACTGTAACAGTAGTTTACAGCCAGAGAAATGTTTATATTTTATACATATGTACATCTGTATCTGACTTTAATTAAATCGATGATTGAGACATAACAATGGTGGTCCTACTACTAATAGTCACATTAAGTCTTAAACTGATATATAATCTATAACTTGATAACTTCTCTGCAGAGTGATGCAATTTGAGCACTTTAATTGATTCCCAAATGTGGAAAACACCATAGGATGGACGAAAATGTAATAAAACATTCAGATGGTTTGTTGACAAAATGAAAATTTGTAAATTTGAAACAACAACATTCCTTGATACAGATACACTACAAACGACCGACTGGAATTCTCACCAGAAAGGAACAATCTTGCTAGAATAGACTGAAAGGGAATGAAACAAGCACAAACCGACATGTGAGCATCTTTTATTCATATTTATGTATGGAAGGCTTACAACGAGAAGGTCGTAAGTACAAAACATGACAAGATACATTGTTTAATTATGTTTCATCTGGATATATAACATACGAGGGGCGTTTCAAACGTTCCATGAAAAGTGTTATATAATGTTAATCGTATGTTCAAATTACTCCAAATTTTGCTTTAAAGAACAATTCACTAACGTGATTATGGCTGTGTATGACGCACCCCCATGCGTTCCATTCATGATACAAGATTTTTATGAAGTGTTCTATTTAAATGCAAGGTTTGAAGTAATTTGAACATATGATAAACATTATAGAGTAATTTTCCTTGAACTTTTGAAATGCCCCTCGTATTATCAATTGCATGTTCTTACATTATACCGTCCCTTTGGCGCAACAAGGCTGTAACTCCGTAAACACCATGAAATAATATACAATCTTGTTGCGACAAACAGACAGTACATGTGGTCATTCTAAAGTAGCAACACTATCATCGTCGGATACCCACGGTACACATTACGTACAACTTCATTTGGTACCGTGGGTTTTTTGACTGCCGAATTCTCGTTTCTCAGCTCAAAGGGAAATAATTCTTCAAACCCTGTGTCCAATGAAATCGCTCCTTACAAACAGAATACTCTTCAATCGGAGATTTAACCTTGCGTCATTAGGGGGGGGGGTTGTTACTTTAAATAGATTTTTCATTATGGACACAAGTGGCGTGACGACGAGAACTTGACTGGCACTGCACTGTTGTCGCTTAATAAACTGATACATTTGATAGACCATGCATTTTCCACCCGGTCCGGGTGCTTAGAAATATATCACGTCCTTCTAGTAGTTTTGTGATACATGTCAATTGAAATTCACTTAATTTCTTTATTTTAAAATGTTGACAGGCTTCGGCGAAATACTCTTTCATGGGGGCCGCCATTTTCGAGAATGAAACGAAGGCCGAATGTAACATGTAATTTCATTGGCTGAGCTTCCAAAGTGGAAATCCTTTGGAAACCAATGAAATTGCACCATTTATTTATAATGTTTACGATATTTTGCTAGCCAAATAACCCACGGTCGATGTATGAGTATAACGTAATTGCAATCGAACGTGGGTATCCGACGATGAAACACTATCTACATGTACAAAGTAAAAACAATGTCATTATCTTACATATCAAGCCACCGAATACCTAAGTTTGTAATCAAATGCAAAAGAAGTGAGAATTAATTTAATAGTAATAACTCGTGTCTAGATAAAATGTATATCGCCCCTTATAACAGATACATAAGTCAAAGTACCAATATTCTAGGCATACAGACATCAAGTAAAAGTTGAATTCAGTTATTTTAATATACAGACCAAATACATAACATACAAACTTTATGTAGTAAGTCGACAATTCGCTTCAATTATTGATACAGAACAAAATATTCATATTACCCATTATAAGACATAGCCAACCTGTCAGGCATAAAGTATAAATACATCAACTGGTGTTAATTTGTTTATACAGAACAAAACATTGATATATTACTGTCTTCTTGTTTAATTCATACGCGTAAGAACTCCCAACCCATTGTATATCAGCGGCTATACCATGGTTTTTCATCTAGTTTATTTTTTGCGTAACTAATCTACAAGGCATAAACACGCCAACTGAAATGTGACTTTATAAAATATATTTATCGGACAGGGAAGACAGCAATCAGCCTAACACGTCGATCACAGAAAACAGTAACAACAAAGCACAACACAACTATACGCAGCAAAGCCCAAACACAATCCAAAAGAAATACAAAGGAAAATATCAGCAGAATTCCGACAGTTTAGATATGCATAAGAGTGACTATTTTCCATTTAAAATGAAAAAAATGGGGAACCATAACATATTCAATTTAGATATAATCAGAAGTACAATTACTACTAAGTTCCCAAAATATGTAACAAAACATCCAAAAAGAAAGATATAAATAATGGTGCATTTCATTCCCTGGTTAAAACATCACTCATTAGGACATCTATGTCGATATTTATGTACAATATACAGCCTCCAAACTGCAGTCTAATTAAAACTCTGTTTGGAGTCTGGTAAAGATATATCCATTAAGTAGCATTGTGCTTTAGAAGAGTTGATAAGCACTTATGCCAAACGTGCAGTGACCTCACAGCATTCTTCTTATTCCAGTTTATACATTTTCACAACATCACTTTCAAACATTGACACAAACATAGTATTCAGTCCCTGATGGAAACACACTGAGTGTGGATGCTTTAATCCATCTTCTTGCTTCACAACAACACCGACCTTCTTCCCGGCTTCACTGAATTGTAGCACATTATGGGTATTGTGCCCAGCTGCAAACAGGTTTCCTAGGTCATCAACACACACACCATCAACAAAGCGAAACACAGTGACTTTTATGGTGGACCGGTAATTGCCCAATGCATCGAAACACACTATTCCATTCAAATTCCCAGTTCCCAACCACATGTCGTGACCACTTTCGCTAAAAGTAATATGTCTGCTATTACTGAACAGTTCATTTCCGACATTGTCTTGTGAAATTTTCTTCAACCGCGTACCACCCATATCATAGAGATAGAGGGAAGTGCCATTGTCTGTCACATAGAGCTTGTCATCATTGAAAGCAATACCATAACACTTATGAGACATTTTAATCTGTCTAGAAGGGGTCATTCCATTATGGATGGACACGAACTGGCTCTTGTTTTCGCTCAAGCAGGCAACAGCAACTTCCTGTTTACTGATACAGCATACACCATTCGGTAGGGAATCCAGTGCACAATGGTCATTAACTGACATCTTCTGTATATCAACACGTTTTAGTTTCTTATTGTTACGATCTGTGAGGAGGAGTTGGTCATCGTGTGTCAAACAACACCCAAATGACATGCATACACTAGAATCATCAGGCAGTCTTATTGGAATATCACTACTTTCTTTGACTTTGTACAAATATTGTTTCTGCTTCTTTCGTGACTGTACTGGACCAATCCCTTGCAAAGCTTTAATATATTCCATTATAGATTGGTCAGGGACAAACGTTATTTGAACACGATGCTGGCAGTCTTGCTTCTTTTTCTCATTGTCTGCTTCTTTGATCTTAACCCCAGCTAGTTTGGCCAACACGAAAGCCTGGGCTCTATTTCCTTCTGACTGACTTAGCTTCTCATCTGATGTCTTCAAAGCTTCACGAATGACATCAGCATCTTTCTTTTCTTTTAGAATTTTTTGTTCGAGTTCCTTGTATGCAGCTTCAACTTGTTGTCTTGAAGACTCAGCAGACTTTCTCACGATGGCTTCTAAGGCTTTCTGGAATGTTGCCAAGGGTTTCTTCTTTTGCTGTGTTCAATCCCTGAAGTTGTTCATCTTTGGATTCACTAACAGCAACCATAGATACCATCATATCTTTCAGAAGACTGTGTGTATGTTTGCAGTCAGACAGCTTAAAGATGGTGTCAATCATGTCCGGTATGGAATGGATGTGACTGTCTTGACAAGACCTGAAATAGATAATAGTCCATTGATTTCTAACTTCATCAGTATTCAATAATGCACCCATTGATTATGTTTCTGTTCATGAGACGAGTTTGAGTGTGACAGCCGTAATATCGTGTATGAAACCAAGTAAAAGTTTGTCTCCGTAGCTTATAATGTAATTATATTATGGCTAAAAGTATTTCAGAAAAAAATGTTTGTCAGTTTAAGTGTTACTTAATGTAAGTCAATTATGAGCATATGCATGCTTTGAAACGAACCATTTTCAATGGTTAATTGTTCGTCGTTTTAATGAATGTTATGTAATATTGTTTGTTAAGCATTGTAGAAATTTAATATTATACAACAAACATAAATAAAGTGTATTGACAACAAATTTGGGAATGACAAAGAGCTGGGGTTTTTGTTATATGATTTCAAATTGATGTGGGTCGAGTGACAAAATACCTATAAGATATAAGTTATGTAATCATGCTTACTTTAAACATAAAGAACATTTTCATCCTTACAGCATCATTACTTAACCAAAAACAAAATAATCTCAAAATAGTGTTTACATAAACAACAAGTGGGTCCATAGGGCCCTAGGTCGTTTATCTGTCATAGTATGCACCTATGGTGACCTAAGAAAGCATTTACAACTCTAAAAATGAAGAACGTGCAGTCTTTATTGCATGCACATGTACAATTTTTCCATATTGTCTAAACCATGCAGAAATCTTGTTATTTACATCAAATAATATGCCATAAGTGTGACCTCTAGTGACTACATAAGGTTTTCTATTATTTGACTTGGTAACCTCGTTAGTTTTTACCCTTGATGACCTTATATTGACTTAGCCTAGATTGTATATGGAGATGATCATTGTGACCAAGTTTCATAACGATAAGGTCAAAGTGGAAGCACCTTAGTAGTGACAGACAAGAAACGGACGTGACTTGACCTAGTGGACAAGTATTTTACCCTGGATGACACAATTTCAAACTTGACCTACATTTTGTCGAGATAATAAGTGACTAAGTTTCATCACAGTTGGCAGTATCAGTCATAGACTTAAAAAACAGCCTTAAATTATATTACAAATAGTGAAACAAATATTTTTTAAGTCTATGACTAATACTGTCACCTGTGAGTTTCATAATAATTAGGCTTAACTTGTGACCTTTAATGATAGTGACTACACACTGATTTTTCTATGATTTGACATAGTAACTATATTGTTAATCCCATGTGATCCAAAATAGCAGTTGACATAGATTTGTTTGAGATTATGGTTTTGACCAAGTTTCATAAACATTGATAATGATAAAATTGTTGAATGACGACGAAGGTTGATCACAAAGGCTCACTTTGTCACTTTGAGACAGGTGAACAGTCTGTTAGAGCTATATGGAATCAAAATAATCTCAAAATATTGTTCGACAACATTGCAATTAAAATTCATCAGATCTATTAAACTTGCCAATAGTACAGTAATGCTGCAAGAAATGTAAATATTAAGCTAACGACTTACTTGTGAGTTTTTGCTATGCAAACATAGCAGCCAACAACATTGTGGTTTTCGCAATACATGTCCACCACCTTGCCTTAGTGTATGCTACATCGTTCAGTAGGAAATTCCAACAAATTTGGTTGATCGCCAGTCGCTTCGATATCTTGAGTAATTTCTAGCAAGTTGTGATTTTTCAATGCTGGAAACATCTTGCGTGTGTCAACGGGAACCAGTCAAGGTGTACCCAAACTTAGGTGTACCCATATATTTTGGTCAAGGTGAACCCATTCTTAATGGTCAATGTGTACCCAAATGTAAAATATTTATTTGTTTGTTATAAATCAGTGTCCATATTATTCATTTTGGTATTATAATCACATATGCATAACATTGCATTGATTTATACATTAAAAATAAACATTTTTTCATTTGTGTTTTCAGCTAATTCTAAGTGTATAAATCAATGAAATATTAAGCTTATGATATGTTATAAATATACCAAAAAGAATAATATGAACACTGTTTTTAACAAATTAATTAAATGATACTTAGAAAATTTTTTTTTAAATCTTCATATAAATTATATATTTTTATAAATTTCATGAAGCAATTTATTATATTATAAGGTCTTAAAATACATTAGATTTTTGATGAAATTCAGATAATTCAAAGAATCATTAAATGATAAATTAATATAAAGTTAGGATGCTTCATATTTAATATAAAAATGATAAATAATTTTTTAAAAATACTTAGATGTTTTTGTAGTTTTAATTAATTCCTTATAGTATGCATGTCTAATTCATCTTTAATCTAATTAAAATGAAAAAGCACATGAATAATGTCAGAAATAAATTAAAAAACACAAATAGTTTTAAGTATTTTTTTAAAGATATCCAATTATTTATCAAGTGTTTAATTAAATATTAACCATCCTATAGCTCCACTTGCATAATTGAAACTAATTTTGTTTGGACATAATCCAGTGAAATCTCAGTGTATCATAAATTCCTGTGAAATTCCTTGTAACATGTAATGAAAGTGTCACCTTGTTAGAAATTCCTTAGTAGGTGACATATGACAAGGTATTTGTGTATAGATTCCTCTCAGTATAAAATCAAACATGTGTCACACTTGGGTGCTGTTTTTAATTATTTCATTGTATCAATTAAAAAATTACGCATTTGTAATATATTGTCAGTGTTGACTTTGAAATGGTTTGCAAATCTTGAAATATATGGCAAATATTTGTTTCTTAATTTATCAATGTATGATAAATTATTTTATAAATTATGAAAGTTCATGTAAAAATAAAACAAATCTTTTCATATTTATTTAGATATAATATACTTTAATGAGGAAATGCAAAATAAATATCATAAAAGTCATTAAAACATAGTGGAATAACTATATTTACAAAATGCATCATAGGCAATGTACAGTAAAACATGTTATACTCAGTAATAATTAGAATAGTTTTTTGCTAAAATCATTATATATTATTTAAAATAAAATAATAATTGATATGTCATGAATAAATAAATAAAACTATATGAATAGATAAATAAAAAATATAGACATATTTACACTACAATATATATGTAGTCTATATACAGTAGAACTATATAGATAACCTGTTATGTAAATATTTATTATACATGTAACTAGAAAATATATAAGATATGTACAGTAATATATACAGGAAAAATATTATGTTAATAAATAAAATAAAGATAGATAATGAGATTACATAGAAAAAAGATAGGTAAAACTACTTACTAAATAAAAGTATACTTAAATGATATAGATATTAAGAAAAGCTCAATATTTATCTTTTCTTTAAATATTTAGATTCTTTTTAGTAGGAAAAAATGATGATACTAGTGGTAATTTTTAGAAATCTTATCAACTGCCAGTTATAGACTATTATCATGAGTTGAAGAACAGACTCCATTGTCTGCAAGAAATAAGATTAAAGTTAACACAATGAAGGGACCATGGACTTAAACTATATATGCATGATACAGGGGTCCTACTCGGGCATAATGGTCAATCCTGAAAATGAGTTGCCCAGCAGTTTCTGGTGCTATTAGCACACATCCTTATAACTTAAGTAGTTTTGAAATAATGTTTTATTGTCCAGGTTTAGATTAAGTTCGCATCGTCTGGAAATTGAAAGTGGGAGATATAATAATGTAAACAGAGCGGATAGAATATGTAAAGTTTGTACACAAAATGTTGTCGAGTCAGAATATCACTTTTTATTATGTTGTTTTCTATATAGAGAATTCTGAATTAAGCACAAATATGTCATGGGTCTCACTTAATAAATTTGCAAATATTCTTTCTTCAAAAAACAAGAAGGTACTTGTTAATACGGCCACTTTTATTTTTCGATCCAGAAAATACTGTCAACGATTGCTGCTTCATAAGATCGTTATAATGTTATTTCAATTACATTGATGCTGGTTTTGATATGTTTAAGTTGCTGTATTATATATGTGTCTTTGTTTGCCTAGGCCATATTTTTTTTCTATGTAAATGGCTAAGGTATATTTATATGCTAAATGGGCATAATGCGAGTTTAATGCAGACCCCGATTTCTTTCGAAATAGTTTTCTTTAGTCGAATTGTTACCAACAGAATACTTTTAAAAGTGAAAGTGTTTAAATCTTATTAATAACGTTTTTTTAACAATTTGTTCAAATATGTAATGAAGTATATTTTGGATTCAATATCCCCTGTGTTTGCGCATCAATTATACTAGTGTAGACCCTTTAAATTGAGCTCATAAATTATTAATGTACTCAATTAAAAAGTAGTGATAGTTTGTATCAAACACATGTGATTAGGTGGCAATGACAATTTGAAATATTTTTTTTTCAAAATGCATTTATGTATTGTCTTATAAATATACAATCATCTGAATGATCAATGTTTAAATATGTTTATTTCACTTCAGTCATTAAAACTAATTGAAAATAAAGAAATAATTATGGGTACACCTTGACCAATGTTTGGGTTCACCTTGACCGACATTTGGGTACACCTTCACCAAAAAAATTTGTGTACACCTAAGTTTGGGTACACCTTGACTGGTATCCGTGTCAACACATGTTTGGTAACAATAGCCACAGCATTCCACACAATATCTGACCGCTTCTACTGTCGTGTCGTTCTGTGCACACGAGTTACACACGAAATCAAACGATTCCTCTGACATTTTAAGCTGAACACGCCCTCTAAACGACATTTTAAGCTGCTTGACTTAGAAACCTACTTTCGATTTCGACAAAAGTGGAAATACCCCGTTGTGGTAAAAATATGAGCGACTGATATTTATCAAAATCGTTATCGGCAGATAAACTTTGAGAGGCGTAGTATATTTTCAAATTTCAGCTTTGTACTGTCGACAATCGCTTTCCGATTATTAATTATTGGCAGATTTATGTCATGATGAAAGACATGAAAATAAGAGAAAGAGGTCAGAAACAAGGATTACGTATGCGCTACCGTACTGACAAAGGAGATATTACCGGACAGCAATCGTATAAAAAGCCTCCTCTCGAGTTACAAATTTTATTCTCAGATTTTGTGTGTTTACAAATACCTGTGTTTAATTTCTTTGCTAATAAATATTTCCCGAAAAATTGCCATCACGGGAATAGCAAATACTGGGGCGCCAGTACTGGGGCCCCAAAACCGGTCCTTTAGAATAATTCTTGATTCATATTTAGAACACTATTACCAGGATTATCGTAGTTCTAACCGGGTTCCTACTTCACAATCATGCAAAAATATTTGATGATTTCGGATGAAACAACACGTGTATGCATGTACATAGAAACGTATTGGGTTAAAAAAGCAGAGGAAGTCACACAATATTTAAAAAAAATTAAAGTGAATCCATAGTTTGTTCCAATGAGCGAAAAAGCCACCTATTCGTAGAATAACAGTGGAAGAATGTAAGGGAAGTAAATCCCCCAAGTATCAAAACAAGAATATTACATTTGTTCCCGATTTCCATTTAAACTAGCCTTATTTAAACATACACAATATACAGTGTTTCTACGACCAATAAGAAGTGTTTTAACGCGTGTAGAAGTACCTGTGAATCCCTACACCCAAGATTGTACCTCGTATAACCAGCTATATTGATAACTGCGTCCACATAACACATCTGCAATATACAACAACAGTGTTCATGTACAGACCGTTCAAAGATAAATGATAACAGTTATGGACATAAGCTCTTGCGTCTGGTAAACTATGTTCAAAATCTAGGTATAAGTATGTGCAATAAGATTAACTGAATTGATTCGATGACAGGCATTAAAGAACACAGCGTCACCAACTTAAATAATATATCAAGGGCGACAACATAAGGAATTGGCGTTACATTGTATTTCAAAGTATGTAAAACATAGTAACTTCCCTTTGGGGTCAATGGAAAACTATGTAATGCTAAACCGGTAGTTACCTCCCTATAAATAAGTTATACATAGTTACTTCCCATGGATAACGTACCTGATGACTTCCACATGTAATCACAGTATCACAATCCGAGGGTAATACCGCATCCTGACAGAACAAACATCGATACTGAGCTACAATAAATATACGACACATTGTCAACAATTTGATACAAACATGAAAGATCGGACATTTCCGTTTGTACCCCGTATTATATACAGTTAGTGCATCTATTGCATTGAATAAAGGCCGAGGTGATCAGAATGCTATTCGATAATGAAAAGTTCGAATGGATTTGCAACGTTGGTGAATAAGACCACTGGTGATTTGAGTCTTATTCTACTGTGGTCTGACAATATGTATGTACTACTTGACCACACTTATATTAGTTAATCACATCACTTTCCTTGTATCCGGGTTAGTATAGCAAGTACGTATAATCTTATATCACACATGTGTAGTGTAAAGTTATACTACATGTGTGGGTTTTGTCCAATAAAACAGTATGTATTTTTAGTTTTTAGTGTCATATGATATAAAGAATCTATCACTAATATTATTGTCAATTGGTATATTTATATTAAACTCGTTCAGGAAATATTATTAAGCTCGCCAGAGGCTCGCGTCGTAAAATATACGAAACTCGTTTAATTTTATGTACTATTTTTTCGTAAATATATAATTCTGCAAATAACTAGCCGCTTACCAATAGATAGTCCTATACATAGATAAACTGCCAATCCTTTCAACAATGCATTCATCGTCTCATCTATAAATAGAAATTGTCTTTACTGGTGCCGGTATATTATTGCTATTTTAACTATTTTAATCAAATAATTCTTAGTTGTTACTCATATTTGTCATGGACTTTTGAAGAATTCGATAAAATCTCGATGAAAATATTTTGACCCAAAAGTAACTTTTTCATACTTGCATGTTTAAAATGGGCCTTGGTTTTGTGCTGCATAGTCTTTATGTTATAGTTGACTTTGTCTCATTATACCTAGCGGAAAACACAATACTTTGTTAGGTATGTATTTAAGCTGAGAACGTGTGGATAATTGTTTCCAGGAAAACTGGTAAATTCTACAGAATAGTTTTAGATAAAATGACGGAAGACATGTCGATACGCTGAGTAAAAACGGTGGAAAATATACCCTAATTTCCACACAATGCAACTTCTATTATACGGTAATCTCATTTTTTAGAACATGACAAAATGATAAATGGTAAATAAACTTACGTAGTAATATTATCGATAGGTTTGGCTAGTAAGTTTGGAGTACCAGATAAAACCAAACTTTTACCAAACAAAATTGCATATGTGTTTATGGTCCGAATTTTTCGTTCAAATCAATTGCCTAAATAACTATGCCGACACTGTGCAAGTAACAGAATAAAGAGTATTCACAGTATTGCACACATTACATGTATTTGAAATTGAACTATAGTTCAGCTGTTCCCAATAGTCTTTATAAGTGTCAGTGGCGTAAGTAAATTATCATGCAATAATTTTAAAATGGGTTAAATTGTTAGATCTTATTTTACTACCGTTGGCTTCATCCTGGACACATGACACAAGACAAATTCGTATCATTATTTTGCACTATATGTCACTTGCAATTTAAAACACCATTCGTGTTTAATGTTTTACTAGAGATAACATGAGGACCTTAACCCTAAGATTGAATTTGGTTGACCCTACTGACTGACTGATAAGGGACGAATTGGTACCATGACACAAATAAATATGATGAGTTTACAATGAGTCTACGAAGGTCACCGAGGTCACTTTGCTAGAAAACAAAACGGATTATCCATTGTGATATAACCGGTTTGAAATATAAATATTTCCGAAAATCCAACAACCAGATGTTTAAATAACTGAGATCTAAATAGAAAAGATATGCAGGTTCGTATCGAGAGACAAAAATAATCCGCTGTAAGTATTTGTTATAAAAATAAAAATGTGTTGGTTTTTTTGCAATAAAGCGAAGCCTATTTCGATTTTTTTAGTGTCATGTGATATAAAGAAACTTTCACTCGTTGTCAATTCATATATTAATATTAAACTCACTAGTTAAGTGGATCGCTTGATAAATATCCAAATCTCGTTTAATATAAATTTATTTTGTGGGGAGCGGTGGCCTAGAGGTAGGGCGCGATTCGGGATCGAGATGTCCCTGGCTCGATCCCCCTCTAGACCACTGGTTAATTTCTCTGAGCAAGACCCACAGCTCCGATCCACCATGGTGTAAAAGGGTACCTGTGAGGGCAGTGTCTATTCCTGGGTGCAGCAGATCGATGTTGGCTGCCACACCACAGGAGAGAAATAGTCTCCTCAGGGAGACACGAGTGTAGGTTTCCATATGTAGCCCAATGACCAGGGAAAGTTGAAATGTCAAAGGATGCGTGAGCGGCCTAACGGCTGAAAAGAGCCATAAAAATTGGTAACTTAAACTGTTTTAACTTAACTTATATCAATTGACAACTCGTTATAGATTTTCTATACTGTATAATACAACAATAATATAACAATATTTAGTATTACCGTGGAATTCAAGGGAGACAACTGTTGTCGTGACGATGACGATATGATTATTATGATATTCGTTAATGTTTCCTCCGTACCCATTTGGATATTTTTTAAGAAATTATAAACATGTGCAAATAAATGAACAATTACTGACTCTGATGTCTTACAATCAACGCTGGACACATGGAACGGAAATAAGGTAAAGTTTTAACAGTAAATAGCTACATTTGTTTATTTGGTTTACTCAATTTTTAGAAGAAATGATAGTGTATATAAATTCGGACAACTTTTCTGGATGATTTTTTTATTTCAAGCTCTTATTTAGATTTAGTTGTCACCATTAACAGATTAATGCATATCTCAGTTGCCTCACACCCCGAGGATGGGCGGGGATTTTTACTTTTGGGTTGTCAAAACTCCCTCCCTTCAGGGGACAGCTTATAGTAAAACCTCTGGAGTGGTATTTCCCTGCAATGCTGCATGCCGCGTGGACCTAGATGTGGGGCAATGTGAGATTTTATAATTTCTGACTTTTGAGACGAGTAGTCTCTAAGTCTAGATTGTTAGACTAGCCGTGGACCCAGCACCTCACTAAATATTGTACATGGGGTGTTTCCTCAGGAAAAGCGGGGAAAGCTTGTATGTAAAGGCTAAAGCATGACTGTTTCCCGGCTATCCGCCGCCCATCCCCAGGCTCGTGGTTGCAACTGACTGGTGCACATTGATAAACTCTCACTCAATATTGATCTTACTTTACTTGAGGTTAAGGACACTAATATGAAAAAATGCACCACATACATTGGGGATTCCCTTAATCAATGCCAATGGGCGGCAGAAATAACATAAATGATGATGTTACATATTTGGAAAATTCAAACATCGTTAAACAATTTAACATAATTTATGAGCGAAAAATTAAGACGTTAAATGACTAAATGTTTTATTAAATTACTATTCACTGCAAGATTCCTACACATAAAATTCAGTCAATTAGGGCTGACCAAATTTTGGCTGGGTTAGAACCTCGCAAGTACAGGATATTGGTATCGCGATTAACATCAGCCAGCTATATTAACCAGTATATTATACTCTTGGTCAGTAACAGTTAATATGATTGGCAATCCTAATTTTCCAATTAAATAAGATCAGTATTGAATAGTTACTCTGGACAACTATTTATATTAATTCATAAAAAAAAGAGTTTAAATTTCAGGTACTAGGATCATTGGTCTTGTACAACCAATAGATGAGCATGTCGGGTACGATATATCCATGTCTAGAAGTGAATGAGGAGTTTGATTCCTCTAAATGGAATCCACTTCACTGTAACGTTTGTAATGAGCAGTACAGAGACCCCTTAATACTACAGGTAAGTTCCTAAGTGTATTCTTCTGTACTTTCAAACCTGAATAAGCCTTAACTTGTTGACACCATGCAAGTTTCTTTATAAACCTTTTAGCTGTTAGTTCTTGTTGGTCTCCTTAAACACAAACCCTAAAGAATTTCCACAGTGCCTTTCTATATAGATGGAAATCCTGGTTAGTACTTGTTGATTAAAATTAAATAAAAGTCACTTTTTAGTGACTGAAAAGTTGTTGAAATTAAGTGGTTAATACAATAGAACCAAAAACATACAAACAATAAATTTGAATAAAATGATCACCAAATGGCAATAATGGGGGGTTGCAGCTGGAGCCCTGCAAACATTGCATTTACAATCATGAATGTATGCATTATTTGTCTTCTTCTTTTACAGTGTTATCACAGTTTCTGTGCTCATTGTTTGCAAGATAAAGTTGAGGATGGAAAAGTTACCTGTCCACTCTGTGGGTAAGTATAGTGGTGGCTCACCGTGGCTAATAAAATAGAGTGCATCAAAATCTTGTCAAGTTTTCTTAGGATGTTACTCATTAAGAGGTCAATTTAATTACTGCAGTCTGCGAAATAGACCTACTCCGGATCTCCACTAATCTGTAGGTACAAACAGATTTTTGCCAATATAATCCTTGTGTCACTTGAATATTCATATCTGGAGTTGTTGTGAGTTGTGTTTCATATGAATACAAAACCAGTTTAACTTGATTTGTTTGTATGTACATGTAAATTAATAGAAAACCACCTCGCACTAAGTTCGGGATAACATCTATAAGCACTTGTCCAGTTGTTCTGGACAAGTAATTGTTGTTTTGGGCAAGTAACCTCAGTCTGCAGATCTTATTCATAGACTGAGTATGTAGGAGCTTTTACTTTAATAGGAGAGAAACTTTATTCATATTTTTTATCTTTATTTTAGGAGAGTAACTCCAATCAAGGAGGGTAACTCTTTACCACCTCCTGATCCTTTGTTGAAGTTTCTTGTGGAATCGTCATCAGGGGAGACAGTATTATGTTCTAATTGTGACAATGTGAGTAGAAATTTAGATATTTGTATCAGTACCTTCACATGTGGAAAAGTTACTGTTTCCTTGGAAGAGTAAAGTAGTACTGGTTTAGAAGCAGTCCTGGAAAGTCTGTTATTGGTGAATTTGTCACTGTATGCATGTGTAAAATTGTTGCCGATACTATTTGTCATGACGACATACCTTTCATATTAGTTTCAATATTTCGTGAAATGACATCATGGAGATGAATCATCACGTCATACGAGTTAAACTGTCAAGCTATAAACTGTACTAAAAGACGTAGACTTATTTTTGAGAGTTACATAGCTCCTGAAGAAGACCATTAGGCCGAAATATTATGTAATTAAGAGTGAATTTTCTACAAACATTAGTGTGATCCTCGTTAAGGGATATAGAGGATCTATCACGAGTCGTCAATTGATATAGACTTATATTAAACGAGTTTGGGAAATTTCATTAAGCGAGCCTTTGGTGAGCTTAATAATGTTTCCTTAACAAGTTTAATATAAGTTTATATCAATTGACGAGTATTAGATTATTTATATCACAGGACTCTAATAACACGGGAAAAGCATATCTTACAGCTCAAAACCGACTCCGCAATATAAACGACGCTAAATGCAACGTCATTTTCAGCACAAAATGACGTCATTTAAACGTTGTACTACACTCGTTACTTATAGTGTTATACGTACTGATTATACTAACCCGGATACAAGGAAATTCATGTGATATATATTATTACTAGACTATTGGTTATGTGTATGTTTTATCCAGGCAAATGTTGAGATGTTTTACTGTAAGACGTGTAACCAGCCACTATGCTTGACGTGTAGGGAGGAGACACATCGTGCCAAAATGTTCTCCAAACACGACGTTGTATTACATACCAAACATACCAGGGACATACAGAAAGATTGCAGTTTGTATCTATTTTATCATTCAACATCTTGTCGGTGTGGTTGTTTTTCATTCGTTCATCTGTCCATTTGTTACAAGTTGAATTGTCAAAGGGTGCTTGAACGGCTGAACTGCTAAAAACAGCCCTCGGAAATTAGTAACTTTAATGTAACAAAATCCCACCTTTCTTTGAATTGCATTGATGATTAAACTAGTGACTTATAAAGATACAGTCAACCCATCATATCATTTCTGTATATTGACATATTTGTTACAACAACATTTTGCTTGGGAACAAACAGCTTCATTGTATCTTGACCTGGCTGTAATTGTTATTATTTGTCAATATTTTTATTTGTATATATTTGTTTTGGGCGACAGATTTTATTGTTTGTGCCAATAAATAATTTGACTTGACTATTTCAGAAATTCATGGTGAACCTTACATTCTGTTCTCAACTGAGAAGAAGATAATGTTGTGTATTAATTGTTTCCGAGATATGAAAGTGTAAGTAAAGCAATTATACTATTATACGAGGGTATATCCAAAAGTAATGTCACTTCTCCCGTGGTTTAATTGTTTATAGGCCGATATGCATAAATATGATATCAAAATGTTCAGCAATTCAATTCTGATAAATATAAAACGTGCTGCATTATTCCATTTTCATAACTGGATTATATGAACATTTTAAATATACCTATGACGTCATATCGCCACACACGAAAATTACGATTGTTTTTCATGATCATAACAATTTTCTTTTATGCGTTTTTATAAAAAATAATTCTCGAAAGCAGACAATACTTTTGTGACGTGATGAAACAAATGTTTTGTGTCTGCTGCTAAAAATTCAATAATGTCACTCAACTTTGAAACTCGTAGTATATCTTCAACGCATTGATTACTAAGCGAAAACACGGCAGATTTGTGACAAAAAGACGCTGTGCGTAGTATTGCACTTTTCCTAAAAAAATTGAAAGTCACCTACTGAAACTTTAGTTACACAAGCCGGCAACATAGGCTCATGTGTATGTAGTATAATCTTTTAAGGGGGCATATATCACCAAATCATTATCGATAGAGAGTCATATGAACGGTTTTTAGTAGATCCGAAAAGAACACCAAGAGTATTTTAACGCCGTCAATTCAATTCGACGTTCAAAACTGCAATCATTATGTGGTGAGTTAAATATTTTGCTGTGGGACTATCTAGAGGACACTTAAACATAATTTGATTGCACAGAGTGTAAGTGTCGGGTGGGTTACACATTTTTAAATGTTTTGGAAATGACTGCATGGTTTATGAGTCGTCAGAAATCACCAGGGACGAACTTCTGCTAGATGAGTAGGTGTCAGCAAGTAACGTCATTGTGACGTCGGACTTGCGGCGATGTTCGTAAGTATGTCTCATGAAAATGTTCATATCTCCAGAACTATTATGTGCATTGTTCTGAAATTAGGTCATCATATTCAAATTAGACTGAAGTTACGGTGTGAAAATATTTGTGGTTTTACCGACATTAAATAAGATTTTATAGCATCAGTGACATTACTTTTGGATATACCCACGTATAAGCTAATATTTCTTATTTTTTAAAAAGACACTTCCTTTTTCCTATTTAGTTATTGCCTAATCTTACTTTTAACATGTTCTGTTTTCAAATTGGCTCCGCTTCAATAATCTGTTTTCATAGCAAGTCTGTTGTTTTGCCCCTCCCCTTTCTTCAAAGCAGTTGGTATAATTATATTGCTTTGCACATACCAATTGGTCAATGTCTGCCCGCTTAACTCAGTCGGTGAAGCACGAGATTACGGATCTCGGGGCTGTGGTTGACCAGTGTGTATATAGTTAGTTATATGTACTGTAAATACTCAGCCATAAGTCGGGCAAAAACAGTCCCAAAAAAAGTTAAAAAGTCACCCTGCGACTTATGGAAGAGTTTACTACACTACTACCGATTTTGTCAGAAAATCATTACCTTACTCCTGACTTTATCTGAAACTGACCGCATCTCCCTGACTTTATCTGAAAATGACCACATTCCCATCAACTTTGTTTGAAAATTACTACACTCCTCCATATTCTGTCTGAAAATCACCACATTCCTCCCAACTTTAGCTGAAAATGACCAAATTAACTTTGACACTTGACACTGAGCACATGATTTCAGCTTTCACAAAAATGGAAAACTATACATGTGTGGCGAACCCGGACTTGGCGCCCAGGGTCCTTAGTTCGTTCGAGCCGGTTCTCTCGTCAGGATGACACCACTGGCTATCTAGGGTCAGCCAGAACCCAATAAGTACAAAACTATCAAAGAAGTACGACAAACGCCAAATTAACTGAACAGGTTTTAATTATATACAAGATCGAAATCGTACAAACGAAATAATGCAGTCGTAAACCAGGAAAAAGGATAACATTAAAGCAATAATTACAAAGATACAAAAATCAAAGTGTATTTACAAGATCAAAATACCAAAGTAAAATGAAATAAAATGTACAAGTATATACATATGCCAAGTATTCAGAATACACCTATCGATCAGCCTAGTTCAACAGCTATATTCTGCATACAACTCTGCAGGAACAAGTTTCTTGAGAAAAATATAAGTACAAGTAAAGTCCAAAACTCAAGATAATTGTAAAAAATATAACCCAGTTAGTTACGAAGTTAAAAACAAGTGCAAAGAGAAATAAAAACCACATGGTTTATAAGTGATGAAACTATCATTAAATATTCATAATTGCACAAACAACGAAATCTACTAGTATTTATCAAAAGTGTTATCAAAGTGTACAATTGTTCTAAACTTCTAAGTATAAACCCAAATTATGACAAAATACTTAAAGTCCAAAAATAATCTAAGTGTCTAAATATTTTCCTACTAAAATATCCTAAGTATAAATCTAATTTTACATCAAATTGTCAAAACTCCAGAAATTTCCTAAGTGTCTAAAAAAAATAATTAATTAAATAATTAATTACCAGTAGATAATCACAGATTTAGTCTTTTTTCCAGTTTCCTTGGCAGCAGAGAATGACTAAAAAACAGCTGCAAGCTTATTTATAGTGATCTTACATAACCTCTAATTGGTCAGTGGACAATGTTTAATAAAAGATTTTGATTGGCTGATAAGTCTCTGGTCAACTGGTCAGTCAGTGTATTCTGAAGATTGACAGTTCTGAGACACTGATAAGCACCGCCTAATGTCTACCAGTGACTCATCACACTAAGCCAATTAAAACAACAACATTCAATACACTAATATTTTGTAGAGGCAATTACCATAAAACTAAACTTCCAATCAATAAACTAACAATGCCATCATATTCCTAACAAAATGCTGATATAATAGACACCAAATATAACCACATTCTGATAAAAATAAAGATTTTGACCATTTAACACTTTTATGTAAAACATAGTGCACATGCACTGGAGTAAGTAAAACAAATAAAAGACAATTTCTATAAAACTAGACTTCAAATCTACATTTTAGCACTGCCATCTTATTACTTATGAAATACTGAATAAATCAACACCAAACATGACAATATTCTGTTGATAATAAAGAAATTAGCAATTTAAGCATTTATTAAACACAATACACAATATAATCTAATTAAAGCTTGACATATCTATCTACATTTGTATATGCATATCTGTATAAGAGTGTATTGGTATTTAAACTCCCTTAAACTTGATAATTATCTATGATGACTAGTTAACACCTCCTGGGGTGCTAATTGATATGATCACCAACCTCTACAGAAGTATAGTAAAGGTATTTGTATAGACTGGCCACTGATTTATGCAGTGCAGAGAAAGGCCTGGGTACACTAAAATACCCAATATAAAATCTAATAATATAGTACTACTAATAAAGTGCTATTAATATAGTGCTATTAATATATAGTGCTAATAATACATAGTGCTAGATCCCAGAAACTTCACACTGCCCCCTTTCTTGAAAAAGAATGCCACTTCACTAAGAGGCATTCAATTCCGACCCGGAATTTAAAAAACAAATACTTGTTCCAGTTTCAATGGGGTCTAGTCACTCACAAAAGTATCAGCTGATAAAACAGTTATGCACTAAAATACTAAAATGCATGACTGCTAAAATAAAACTTATTTACACAAATCAAAACAACAACATGAAACCAACACTGCAAATAGCAAAATGTTCAAAATAACAACTATATTCTCAAAAAATAGCAACCTTTCCAAAATAATTTCATAATCAAAAATAACAATTGTCTACTAAAAATAACAATTCTATGCCCAAAAATAGCAACTTTATGCTCAAAACTAGCAACTCTATGCTCAACTAGCAACCCTATGCTCAACTAGCAACTCTTTGCTCAAAATATCACTCTATGCTCAACTAGCTACTCTAAGCTCAAAAGAGCAGTCCCAATGGTACTCTCACAATAGCTTACAATATCAATACTTCTCAAAAACAATAATGATATGTACACTGAACTGGCTCACTAGCAAAACTTCCCACAGTAACAGTAAAGTCAGACATATTATACAGCCGTTTTTCCAACCAGTGTATTAAAATATGTGTGAGTACATTAAAATTTACAATGCGACAAGTTAAAAATGCAGTAGGAAGTGATATGGTTACCTGAGAGACATTAAATGCATATGACAATATCTACTTAAATTTATACATTTTCAAATTTCCGTATTTCCTACCCTCTTGTGTTTTCTACACTTCCTAAGTAATGTGCAATATATCAATCGTAACAGAGTATTACCAATCTATGTTCAAACCAGGGGGGTAAGTGTTCGACCCCCCTATGACCAGACACAAATTGAATGCTTAACTGTTGGAAACATTATACAAAAACCTCTCGTAATAACTCTATTAAACAACACTCAACCATGTCACTGGACAGGACATCAGCGTGTTACACAGTACATAACTATTGGATGTGACTATGAATGTAGCCCGCTGTTGTCCATACAGTGCAGAGACTAACCCAATCTCCCTATGAACTTATAAAGGCACCCACATACTATCATGAATAAACGTTCTATTCATATATACTAACGATAGCAATACGTGTTCTAAACCCAGTCACACAGTCTGGAACTGTTCAAGTATCATCTATGGCAATTCTTTCTCAGTGTCTCTAGTACATAGCACATACCTAGGTAGTCTGTTAAAACCTAGTAAGCCAAGAGTGTCCTAAAATGTTCACTTCCTAGAACTATGGTGTCACATAATAGTCATTAATACTTATAATAATAAATTGAAATGTCTGAAGTGCTTATAGCCTATCAAATGTCTGTGCTATACACTCTGAAATAGTATATGATATATCCGCAAAAGTCAAATGTTATCAGAGCACACATATAATAAAGCTCTGAAATTGTTCATGGTTAAACGTCAGTATCTTCGCCCAAGGTTCACACGGATAGTGTGAACGAACTGGAATAGTTCATGGTTAAACGTCAGTATCTTCGCCCAAAGTCCACACGGATAGTGTGAAAGAACTGGAATAGTTCATAATAAGTGTCTACACAATGGTAATCACCTGTCCACACAACGGAGGTGAAATTAAACGAATAGTCCACAATGAGGCAACGATATATGTTAACATGTCCACACGACAGAGGTAAAATTAAATGAATAGTCCACACAATGGTAGATCACCTTTCCACACACAGCAGAGGTGATATATAATTTATTGTTCACGAGGAGTTGGATCTTTATCTTTAGTTTTTCTCCCGTAGGTCTCTTTCGCCATTTTAGATGGGGCTGTAGCCCGGCCTTCTAGCACAGCCCCTGTTCGTTTTCCTTCGGTTTCTCTTCAGGCTTTCCTTTGCTGGTAGCTCTATCATTCCTGTTTGGACAGTTAGGAGCTATATGTCCGCGCTCATTGCATGCATAACAGACAATATCTCTTCGTGGGTATCTGTTTGATTTCGTCTCAATGCCTTCGCCACGATGCCTATTCTCGGAACTGATATCTGCAAGCTTCGCCAACTGCTGCGACATGTAGTTCTGCATTTCCCGCCATAGTTGGCTTATTCTCTCCTCAGTGACTGCCTTACGTCCATGCACCCTACGCATTTCAGAGGTTGACTCTGCATCTGATTCTGCTCCAGACTCATGGTCATTGTCGTGGATATTCCTCACGCCTGAAGATTTGGAGGTATACTGTCGACATGCTTCGTGCCAGGTTATCATATCTACCGTCTCCGATAGGTCTCTAGGTTTCCTTGTAAGGACCTCATAGGCTAGTCGTTGGTCAGGTAGCCCCTTCAGCAGATGTTCAATTGCCAAATTGTTGTAGATATCTGTACCCTCCATCCCTGGATATGCACGGGACATCAGTTGGCTAACTCGCGCGCTATATTGCTGAATCGTTTCTTTCAAGCTTTTATGAAGATTGTACAAGTTAGCACGATGCGTTTCAGCTAGGAGGCATTGACCGAATCGTTGTTCAAGAGCTTTCCTAGTCTGTAGGAGTCGTCGCGTACGGTTGTTTGAAGATTGGCTACAAACATCAGGGCTTCTCCACGTAATGAAAATAGTAACTGCTCCTTGAATTTCTTCTGACCACCTATATGCCTTGCTTATGAACTTTAACTGCATGAGGAATGGTTCCCAGGTGTCTGGCTTGCCTTCAAATGTCGGCGCTCTGGGTTTGAAGACATTGTTTTCATGGTGCCTACACCTGTCTTCACCATCTAGCATAGTATTCGCAACATATCTATTCCCACGCTGAGTCGGTTGTTCTGTCCATGGTCTTCCCCTTTTAGGCTCGGAATGTGTGGGCCGCTCGGACAGCCATGGTGGTCTCTCGTCATACTCTTCCGATGAAGGTGTGCATACCGGTCGACGGTTGGTGTTGGCAAACTGAACCTGTCGGTCTGGAAACGTTGGGTCTGGTCGGCGTACGTGCGGGGTGTATGCATGATCAAACGAGCTCGCCTCTAACCTGTGGTCCCTATTCATTAACGGTGATTGGTCAACATACCGTTGCATACTCTCATCAAAATGCGAGGTTTCCATCCAGGGCGGTGGAGGGAAAGACAATTGCTGTGGTTCCCTTTCAGGCAAGTGCGTTCGATTACTCAAGATTGAATTTGGTGTACTGTGGTTTGACCCACCAGCACCAACACCCTGGGTGTTCATCATATCCCCTGCTTCAGCCATATTTAATTCAGACAGGTCCCGTTCAAGGGGGTTTTGTAAAGTTCTAGACCTCAATTCCATTTACTATCGGTCCTAATGTTTAAACTGAATGTTATGGTGCACCCCCAAAGTTAACTGGTTTCAGCGCCCTTAATTGCCAAGCTTTCAGAAACCCACCTAATTTATTTAAGTTAGAGGTAAAACGATAATTATGGCTTCCCTTAAATGCAAACAATTGGGGATAACTAGTATAAAACCCTAGTAATAGGATTTACGTATGTTGTATGATATGCATCAGACAGAAGTTAAAAAGGTGCCCAATATAATGCGAGGAGAGTTCCAGTGCTCTTAATTGCCGAGCTTTCTGAAACAGCCTCAATTAACGTTAGGCCGTTCTTGGTTTTGTATAGACGCAGTATAGACAACTTATGTACTGATACGCCTCCACAATGCACAGAAATATTAATTATAACTTGGATATTAACAATATATTCTCAGTGCTCTTAATTGCCGAGCTTTCTGAAAACTTTCTAGATGTAGCAAATTGAAGTAATATCAGTATTTAAACAGTAAATGTTACGGTGATATAAATAGCATTACTTAGAAAAAGTTTTAAGATTGAAATGATTATAAATTCAAAATTATAGTTTCAGTGCTCATATTTACCGAGCTTCTGGAGATAATATGAATATAGCAATCACAGTATCACACGATGCCGAGGAGGTGATCTATAATAATCTCATCTAGATGCAGAGCTATGACAAAATAGCAGTAATACAATCTCAAAGATTGTTAAAATAACATAGACATCGATATCTCTGGAGTTCTGACACTATTATAACATGGATAATAACTTAATGCTCTTAATTACAGTGCAAGCTAAATTTCACAGAAATGTTCATGGACATTAAAAGACACCAGAATCGAATCTCAACCTGTCAGATTGTCTAGCCAGATACTGATATTACACAAAAACAATCCCTGATTCTCTATTAGTATAGACAATACTCAGCACCCTTAATTGCCGGGCAGTCCAAAATTATTGTCGATTCCCCCCGAACTACTATCAAATGAGATACCTGGGGTAAGCCACCCCAGTTATTCTGTTTTAGGGCCTGCTTTCCTACACCCGAACACTATAAACCTGATCCTTCCCAATCTGTATATTATTACCTCTAACTTATATTATATTATGACAAAACATATAGACACTATCAATACAGGTATCTTAAACACAATATATACACTACTTAGAAAAAGAATACCAAACACGAACACACACATCTATCATCCACTATGATGCATAAATAAATTCCTCACTATACAGACACAACCCATTGATAGGTTACAGTTCCGCATTCCTTAATTTAGTGCATGCAATATCTTATAATACTAAAACATGTAAAATGAACCAATCTCGCAAAATTTCCTTAGATAGAAGAAAATATAATTAGTACAGTGGGAGTTCGCAGAATGCAGTCTCAAACCACTTTGGTTAGTTAAATATAAAATCATGCACGGTACATTCAGGTACCGGTAGGATGCTGTGCATTCAGGCACTGATAAGAACACCATGCAAAATCTTAACGCTAAAGTATAACAAAATTGCCTTAGATAGAAGAAAGAGAATTAGTACTGTGGGAGTTTGCAGAATGCACTCAAAACCACTTTGGTTAAATATAAAATCATGCACGGTACATTCAGGTACCGGTAGGATGCTGTGCATTCAGGCACTGATAAGAACACCATGCAAAATCTTAACTCTAAAATATAACAAAATTGCCTTAGATAGAAGAAAGAGAATTAGTACAGTGGGAGTTTGCAGAATGCACTCAAAACCACTTTGGTTAAATATAAAATTATGCACGGTACATTCAGGTACCGGTAGGATGCTGTGCATTCAGGCACTGATAAGAACACCATGCATAATCTTAACTCTAAAATATAACAAAATTGCCTTAGATAGAAGAAATAGAATTAGTACAGTGGGAGTTTGCAGAATGCACTCAAAACCACTTTGGTTAGTTAAAATATAAAATCTTAACACTAACATGTAACAAAATTGCCTTAGATAGAAGAAATATAATTAGTACAGTGGGAGTTTGCAGAATGCACTCAAAACCACTTTGGTTAGTTAAAATATAAAATCTTAACACTAACATGTAAAATGAACAAATCATGCAAAATTGAATAAATCCGGCGAAATTGAACAGACAAAGCGCACGCACAGAAATTATGCTCACACAACTCAAACTTGTATCTTTCTTCCGCTACCAACAGCTTTACAACATAAACTAATTAAACTACTACACTAACAAACTACTAACATATTAAAACTACTAACTACCAAATCTACATAGCCTCTAACGTGAATTAAAGAATAATTTTCCCTGGAAATTTGAGTAAAATGTCAAGGAAAGCAGCCCCTAATCCTCAGATAGACACAGAAAATATATTAAACAGTATGAGTAATCCCAACAATCTGACAAAATATTGAGACCTGAATTATAATTGCTTAAAACCTACAAAATTCAAATATAGCTGTTAGAACTGGCCCTGAATTAAAAAATAATCTTATGACATTGCAATATTTCTATAACATGAACAGTGCCTAAGATCCCGCTTCTGACACCAATTTGTGGCGAACCCGCACTTAGCGCCCAGGGTCCTTAGTTCGTTCGAGCCGGTTCTCTCGTCAGGATGACACCACTGGCTATCTAGGGTCAGCCAGAACCCAATAAGTACAAAACTATCAAAGAAGTACGACAAACGCCAAATTAACTGAACAGGTTTTAATTATATACAAGATCGAAATCGTACAAACGAAATAATGCAGTCGTAAACCAGGAAAAAGGATAACATTAAAGCAATAATTACAAAGATACAAAAATCAAAGTGTATTTACAAGATCAAAATACCAAAGTAAAATGAAATAAAATGTACAAGTATATACATATGCCAAGTATTCAGAATACACCTATCGATCAGCCTAGTTCAACAGCTATATTCTGCATACAACTCTGCAGGAACAAGTTTCTTGAGAAAAATATAAGAACAAGTAAAGTCCAAAACTCAAGATAATTGTAAAAAATATAACCCAGTTAGTTACGAAGTTAAAAACAAGTGCAAAGAGAAATAAAAACCACATGGTTTATAAGTGATGAAACTATCATTAAATATTCATAATTGCACAAACAACGAAATCTACTAGTATTTATCAAAAGTGTTATCAAAGTGTACAATTGTTCTAAACTTCTAAGTATAAACCCAAATTATGACAAAATACTTAAAGTCCAAAAATAATCTAAGTGTCTAAATATTTTCCTACTAAAATATCCTAAGTATAAATCTAATTTTACATCAAATTGTCAAAACTCCAGAAATTTCCTAAGTGTCTAAAAAAAATAATTAATTAAATAATTAATTACCAGTAGATAATCACAGATTTAGTCTTTTTTCCAGTTTCCTTGGCAGCAGAGAATGACTAAAAAACAGCTGCAAGCTTATTTATAGTGATCTTACATAACCTCTAATTGGTCAGTGGACAATGTTTAATAAAAGATTTTGATTGGCTGATAAGTCTCTGGTCAACTGGTCAGTCAGTGTATTCTGAAGATTGACAGTTCTGAGACACTGATAAGCACCGCCTAATGTCTACCAGTGACTCATCACACTAAGCCAATTAAAACAACAACATTCAATACACTAATATTTTGTAGAGGCAATTACCATAAAACTAAACTTCCAATCAATAAACTAACAATGCCATCATATTCCTAACAAAATGCTGATATAATAGACACCAAATATAACCACATTCTGATAAAAATAAAGATTTTGACCATTTAACACTTTTATGTAAAACATAGTGCACATGCACTGGAGTAAGTAAAACAAATAAAAGACAATTTCTATAAAACTAGACTTCAAATCTACATTTTAGCACTGCCATCTTATTACTTATGAAATACTGAATAAATCAACACCAAACATGACAATATTCTGTTGATAATAAAGAAATTAGCAATTTAAGCATTTATTAAACACAATACACAATATAATCTAATTAAAGCTTGACATATCTATCTACATTTGTATATGCATATCTGTATAAGAGTGTATTGGTATTTAAACTCCCTTAAACTTGATAATTATCTATGATGACTAGTTAACACCTCCTGGGGTGCTAATTGATATGATCACCAACCTCTACAGAAGTATAGTAAAGGTATTTGTATAGACTGGCCACTGATTTATGCAGTGCAGAGAAAGGCCTGGGTACACTAAAATACCCAATATAAAATCTAATAATATAGTACTACTAATATAGTGCTATTAATATAGTGCTATTAATATATAGTGCTAATAATACATAGTGCTAGATCCCAGAAACTTCACACATGCGACCTATGAAAGGGTTTAGACAAAAACCTTGATTTTTATTCAAAAGTCCCCCTGCGACTTACGGCTGCATGCAACTTATGGCTGCGTATTTACGGTATTACCATATATCATATATTTATAATAGGGAAAGTCGCTCACATTGCGTGGATCTGGAGACAGCATATAAACAAGGTTGTCAGAAGATTGATGATACAATGCAGGTACGTATATACCATTACTTACTGGCTTCATGTTTCATACAATGAACCGATTCATACACAGACAAAAAATCTGTGATAAATAACACTTAACCCTCCCAGTTTCAGTAACAGATATGTTTTAACTCTGAATTGTGTCAAATCTCAATCTAAGATGTGATTTGTGCTTGAAATGCTTCTGGAAATCAGAGCCAGATTGTGAGGTTAAAAATCCTAAGCACTAACCACTCGACCAGGGCCACAGCTAAACTTACCCTTAACAGTAGACATGTTTCAGTCAGATTCAGTGCAATAAGTGTTTCTCCATAGGTCAGTGGTAAGCATGCTTGATGTCCAATCTGGTGAGCTGCGTTCAAATACTGGTTCTCACACTCATGTGCTTGCTATTTTTCAGCAGAAAGCAGACTGGAAAATAAAGGCATTTTGATATTGTACATTTCAGTCGATACGTGACTTACAGAGTTCAGTACGGACTGGTATATTGTTGTTATATTGTACTTTCAGTCAATACGTGACTTACAGAGTTCAGTACTGACTGGTATATTACTGTTATATTGTACTTTCAGTCAATACGTGACTTACAGAGTTCAGTACTGACTGGTATATTACTGTTATATTGTACTTTCAGTCAATACGTGACTTACAGAGTTCAGTATGTACTGGTATATTGTTGTTATATTGTACTTTCAGTCAATACGTGACTTACAGAGTTCAGTACGGACTGGTATATTGTTGTTATATTGTACTTTCAGTCAATACGTGACTTACAGAGTTCAGTACGGACTGGTATATTACTGTTATATTGTACTTTCAGTCAATACGTGACTTACAGAGTTCAGTACGGACTGGTATATTACTGTTATATTGTACTTTCAGTCAATACGTGACTTACAGAGTTCAGTATGTACTGGTATATTGTTGTTATATTGTACTTTCAGTCAATACGTGACTTACAGAGTTCAGTACGGACTGGTATATTGTTGTTATATTGCACTTTCAGATTATATGTGACTTACAGAGTTCAGTACGGACTGGTATATTACTGTTATATTGTACTTTCAGTCAATACGTGACTTACAGAGTTCAGTACGGACTGGTATATTACTGTTATATTGTACTTTCAGTCAATACGTGACTTACAGAGTTCAGTATGTACTGGTATATTGTTGTTATATTGTACTTTCAGTCAATACGTGACTTACAGAGTTCAGTACGGACTGGTATATTGTTGTTATATTGTACTTTCAGTCAATACGTGACTTACAGAGTTCAGTACGGACTGGTATATTACTGTTATATTGTACTTTCAGTCAATACGTGACTTACAGAGTTCAGTACGGACTGGTATATTACTGTTATATTGTACTTTCAGTCAATACGTGACTTACAGAGTTCAGTATGTACTGGTATATTGTTGTTATATTGTACTTTCAGTCAATACGTGACTTACAGAGTTCAGTACGGACTGGTATATTGTTGTTATATTGCACTTTCAGATTATATGTGACTTACAGAGTTCAGTACGGACTGGTATATTGTTGTTATATTGTACTTTCAGTCGATACGTGACTTCCAGAGTTCAGTACGGACTGGTATATTGTTGTTATATTGCACTTTCAGATTATATGTGACTTACAGAGTTCAGTATGTACTGGTATATTATTGTTATATTGCACTTTCAGTCAATACGTGACTTACAGAGTTCAGTACGGACTGGTATATTATTGTTATGTTGTACTTTCAGTCAATACGTGACCTCCAGAGTTCAGTACGGACTGGTATATTGTTGTTATATTGTACTTTCAGTCGATACGTGACCTCCAGAGTTCAGTACGGACTGGTATATTGTTGTTATGTTGTACTTTCAGTCAATACGTGACCTCCAGAGTTCAGTACGGACTGGTATATTATTGTTATGTTGTACTTTCAGTCAATACGTGACTTACAGAGTTCAGTACAGACTGGTATATTATTGTTATGTTGTACATTCAGTCAATACGTGACCTCCAGAGTTCAGTACGGACTGGTATATTGTTGTTATATTGTACTTTCAGTCAATACGTGACTTACAGAGTTCAGTACGTTCTGGTATATTATTGTTATATTGTACTTTCAGTCAATACGTGACTTACAGAGTTCAGTACGGACTGGTATATTATTGTTATATTGTACTTTCAGTCGATACGTGACCTTCAGAGTTCAGTACGGACTGGTATATTGTTGTTACGAGCTTTGTTAGAAGAGATTCAGATCAATGCAGATAATGAGAAACAAGACATCAGCGATCTGTATAATAAAATACAGGAGAAAATCACTGATACTAAAGAATCTCTACTACAGGAAATAGATAGGTATATGTTATACTGCTTATCATAATTTTCTCATGTTTGTCGCTCAATCTGTATGTCTGTTGTAGACCAACTGGCTTTCGTTCAATAACTCGAGAATGCTTTGCCCTAGGAACTTCAAATTTTGCATGAAGGTTGATCAGCAACAGTAGATAACCCCTATTGATTTTGAGGTCAGTAGCTCAAGGTCACTGTGACCTTTACCACTTTATTTAGATCAAATAGTTTCTGTTCAATAACTCAAGAATGATTTGCCCTAGGATCTTTTAACTTATGTGGAGGTTGGCAGCAACAGTAGATGCCCCCTAATGATCAGTATGAGGCCAGTAGCTCAAAGGTCATTGTGACCATATCTGTTGTTAGTGTGTTGCTCTTTAGAGGTTTTACATTAAATATGTTTTATATCACAACGTTTATATTTTCCAGACAATTTGCGGAGAAAGAAGAATTGTTTAAGAATCAGTTGGTCAGTTTACGGACATTTCTACCCACCTTACATGTACACCTTGTCACATGTACCGCCTTCTGCAGCTCTACAAATAAATTTGAATTCCTAGACTTTACTTACGTAAGTTTACAAACTTTCCGGTCCAATTTATTCTACATTCAAAGTTCACATAAAGACCATCTTACTCTGCTGTGAGATTGCCTCAATTATAAGACCACCTCGGTAATAAGATCCTAGTTCCTTTTATAATAAGATTGCCTCATTAATAATACCTTTTTACCTCAATATCAAAGTCAACTTGATAATAACTTAATAAGACTTTAAATAAAGGTCATCTCAATAATATGATCACCTCATTTATAAGACCACAGTAAGTGAGTCAATTTTCATTGCTTAGCTTTGTTTTTAACAACACTGTTAAGACTTCTCAATTACTAGGTAGTGAGTTAGCTAGTAAAAACTAAAACTTTGTTTTGAAGTAAAATTAGCTAGTAAACCGAAAACTTTTTTTTGAAGTACATTTTGTTATCCTTTGATGATAGGAAATGATGAAGAGACTTACTGCGATAATACAAGTACAGCAGCCCTTACATCCATCACAGACCAGCGATATAATCACAGAATACAAGTCTAAGTTAGCTAGGTAAGTCACAAAGATCAATTTTAGGCTCCTGATACAGTAACTATAAATCAAGAAATTATTTTGCACAATTTAATTTCGAGGAGTTTGTAACTGGTTGACCGTTGAATTTTGCAAAATTAAGAAGCCTCCAAAGTGTTCAAAACATTAATATGGACATCTTGCTTTAAATATATCAATATATCAACCGCTAGCAACTCGTGCAATATCGGTATTTCAAATTTACATCTCGAGAGTCTTTGTGATACTCTCCGACTATGAAAACATACAACCGATGTTATAAATACAGACAAGATATCGACTGTTAAATTATATTAATCAAAAGGTCAGGTTTGTGTCAAATTTGCTAAGCTATACACTTCTTGGATTCTCTGAAGTTGTGCTGCCTACCCAATTAATAGTGACAATAAAACCACCAAAGACTGATTTAACTAAAATACTGTGGATTTGATTATCCACAATGTTCCTGTCAAAAAATTTATTCCATTTTTTTTGTTTTCCCTATCAGTTTTGTAATAATTATTAGATTTCTGGATTTTATTACCAAACTGGTTGCTACACTGCCTACTTGATGAAATAACTTGATTATTATTATTATACCATATAAATATAGCCCTTTTTTCATGTATACACACGTTCAAAAGTGCTGTACAGTCCTGAATAATACATGGTTAAAACAATATATAATGTACATAAAGTATACAATTTTTTTATCAAAGCTATTTAGTCTCCCATCAGTATCATATTGCCGAAACGAAATGCAAGATAAAACTTAGGAGACATGGTGTATAGAAATACTTTGCTACAATAAAATAGTGGTTAACAACGATTTGATTTGATTATCTGTAGGGGTATTATTCTTGCACTTATCACACAAACATGCCCTATTTATTTGATGGTACTGTATATATTGCAGATGTTTAGAGCCTTTGTTGTTTCCAACACGGAATGGAATGAATGTTCCTGTTTCCATAGCAACCAGTGTTTCTGGGGCGTCAAGGTATTGTTCTGTATATTTATTTATTCTAGGAAGATTATAACATATCCTAATATGTTTACACTCTGACTGTTCATATTTTTGTCGGATTCTCAAAATTATTCTAGGGTTTTAACATTTTTATGCCCCCCCCCCCATATCTTTGACGAGGGGGTATATTGCTTTGCTCACGTCTGTCTGTCGGTCGGTAGACAAAATGGTTTCTGTTCAAACAATCAGGAACTCTCAGCCCTAAGGATCACCCAACTTTACATTGAGGTCAACTGTCAAGGTCATTGTAACCTTTACCATTTTCGACTATTGAGCTGCCATGGGGTTTGTGTTTAACAAACATCTCTTGATTGTTGTAATTGTTGAATACTTCTCAGCTTTATTTTCACAGGTTTGAATCAGCTCCGACAGTGACTACCATGGCAAGTTTAAATTCTAACGGGAATTCACCGAATGATGAGAGGATCCTGAAAACTCGCCAGATTCAGAACAAGAAAAAGTTAAAACTGAAACTAATGGAGAGTAATGGTTTCTTTGCAGAACACTGTAAATCATTTGATGAATCTCATAGGGTAGGTATACAAGAAGCCTAATACATTTTCACTCAATATTGAGCTGTATCCAAAAATAAAGTTCTATGTATATTTTTATAATTGCATCATAAAAAAGTTAAAACCCTAAAGCATAAATTTCAAAGATTGCTACAAAGAAAGAAACAAATTGCAAAATTCATGAAAATCTTACTTTGGCCTGTGTCAGTATTCACTTATGCAGAGAATCATTTGTTTGTAATGATGTTTTAAATTAACACTTTGTTTAAGGTAGTTTGTCAATAAGTAATTATACTATACCCATTTTGTCAGTTGACCAAATGTTTGAAGTGGTTTCTAGTCCATAACGAAGGAGCTGTTAAAGGCCTAAAATCCTTAAACTTGGTATGCATTCAGATTTGAGGTTGAGCTCTATGCCGCAGTGACTAAAAATATAAGAATTTTTTATTGCCATGGATGTATCCATGTTTTACTAACCTCTCATTTTTCCACAGGAGTTGATGTTACATGTTGACGGTCTCAAACAATCTGTACAAGAATTACAAAGGGACATCACTCTGAGACGAAGTCTGACCAAGGAATTAACAATCTGTGATTTAAAGTTCAATATAACAGAGGCCGAGGAGAGATTAGCCTGTCATCTGTCCACTGTAGAAGGCAAACAGCCTGGCCTAGAACAGGTAAGGTGGGAGTGGTAAAGTTACTACATGGTAATAATGCAAAATGTCAAGAATTTTTGTTTTAATCGTTTACTGTCGACCAATTTACTTTTACGAATTCCAACTTTCGCATTTTTGCCATTCCATGGCATACTCTAAAATTATAAATTTTCATGAGGGATTAAATATCGTGGATTTCGTGGTTCACCTCAACCACGAACTCTCAACCACGAACTTTAATCCCAACGAACATTAATTTTTCCCCTTGTTTAATTACATGGAATGCAAAATCCACAAATTCAAGTCCCAACGAAATTGTTTTTTTACCAAAACCAACAACGAAATTAAATGATTTAACAGTACTTGTGATTACAAATATTCACGTTTTTTATGTCTCCTGCAATTTCTATACTTATCTGTTGATCACTTTTGTGGCTTCTTAACTTCACTTATTATTACCACTCGCAAACTCTGTGAAATTAAGTTGCACAAAAAAAATTCTTGGTTTACAGTATATTTCACTGCCATCAATTTCGGCATATATAGACTACTACAAAAAAGAAATTGCAAATGCCAAAAAATCATAATTTGCTGATGGCTGAACATGATTTTTTCTTTTGTATGGTGCTATGATGCTTTTTTTCCTGTACTTTATAAGCTTTATGATAAATCTAACTGTATCCTGATCACTTTATGTAGACAAGAATGATTTTTATCCATTACTGGTTTTCAACTGGAGGGGACTAGAGGTTAGCTCTGCATGTGTGTCCGTCAATAAAATCTGGATCCTGCCTTAGCTCAATTATTTTGAAGCCAGGTATATGAAATTTGGTATGTAGATAGGGACTCATAAGGAGGGTATACGTGTCTAATTATTTTTATTTGGACAAAAATTGTGGTTGTCACGGTAACAGAAACTCTGAAAACCAGGTAGGGGACTACTGTATGTGCCTCCGTAGCTCAGTGGTTAGTGCGCTTGCCGTCTAATCTGGCGACCCGGGTTCAAATCCGGGTGGAGGTGCATATATATGCCTGCCATGTTTCAGTAGAAATAAAGCAAATAAAGGCTATGCTCGGCACTGTATTGCTTATAATTTCTAATTACTTGTTCATCTATATTATAGCATTGGGAAGAGTCGCTTGAGATGATTGCTGCAGAACAGGAGGTCTATCAAGGTAGGTTACTCTATGTAACAGAATAATATCAAGTGCTATCCTGATTGAATAGACCACAATTATAGATTTGTTTAGCAACTGTATGCTTTCTGCAAGCGTTTTCTCAAAAATTTCATACTTTATGAAGGCCTACTATAAATTACTTATGTCCCAGTTTACTTGGAGATTCTGATGTTATACCATTTCTAAATTGACAATGATATTTATGTTATAAACCAAATGAGATGTGGCCAGTGCATAATTTAAAAAAAAATTTAATCATACTGAAATGTTGTACAACACATGTATATATTCGCCCATAAGTCAGGTAAAACAACACCAGAAAAGGTTCGAAATTTTAATTATTCACTATGACTTGAGGCTGTGCATGATATTGTCAAATAGCTTATTGGATTATTTTACTTTACTTTTCCTGTCTTATATATATACTGTATGTTTAATCCATTCAGCCCAGATTCAAGATATTGACAGACTGAAGAATGAAGTATGCTCTGTGAAGATGATATTACAGAAGTTGACATCATTCATGTCATCTATAGCTAACGTTACACAAAGACTGGCACCAAAGTAAGATTTATATTTATAAATTAGGCCCCTTCTAGTTTTCAACCTAAGGGGACTATAGGTTTGCCCTCCCTAGGTCTGTCAAGAATCTTTGGATCTCGACATAATTCCCAACAGTTTTCAAGCTAGGTTTATGAAACTTTGTAACTATGTGGATAAGGTCCAATGAGGAGATTATGTCTAATCGTGGTTACCATGGAAACAGAAGCATTGACTACCTGGAAACCAGATAGGGGACTTTTGTGTTGCTTGCAATTCCTAATTACTTCTTTACTAGGGTTTCCTAGTGAAAAAACTGGTAATAAGATCCCTATTGCAACTTGGCAGTTGGGTTGGATGTCAACCTTTTATGCACACAAAAAAACTGTTCAATGGGATTTGGTTTCATGGTTGAAGGTGAAACGCGAAAACCACGAAATTTAATCCCCTACAAAAATTAATGATTTTACATTAAACAAGAGATAGTATATTACAGGTTGGGTAAAGCTAACTCTCTAGCGGACCATGAAAGTAAGCACAATGCTATACTACAAAAGATCAATGAGATGCAACCAGACTCACAACAAAGGTAAGTTAGTTAGATACATTGGGAACATTCTATATAATAATAACCACAAGGGACGATTATTAACTTCTAGCTCGGCTATAAAGTGTATTAAAGTCTTTAATACAATTGTTCAACTTAACAACTCAATGTAGTTAAAAGCAATTGACGCTTAATTAAGATCCGAGTGCTACAAGAAATTTAAATCATGCTAAAAATTCTCATACATCCAAAAAAATTTGCTCTAAAGTGACATCATGTTTACATGGATAACGTAAGATACGCCCCATTCAATGGGCTGATCATGATTATAAGATTGTGGACCGGCAGGATAATCGTGAACGGGTTCACATTACGTTATCCAAGTTAAAATGACATCACTCTGGGGATAAATGAGGTTACGTTACACAGAGGTACAATTTATTTAACAATTTGGAGAATGTTTAAGATTTTCAGCATAAATGCACTTTAGATCTCTACGAACTGAACTAAGCGTGAGTAGTTGTTACTTTCAATGTGTTTTGAAATCGAACAATTGTTTTATAGACTTTTATACACTTCATAGCCTGGCCGGAAGTTGTTGATCGGCCCGGCATGAATAATCACCCTCTTGCTAAAGCCCTCGCGTTGATTATTAATTTTCTGATCTGATTAATGCCTGCCAGTCCGGCTGTGTCGGGTATTAACCTCTTATTAATGCATGCTAAATTTATCTAAGCTATGTATGGAGTGTTCAGTTTTAATTTCTTACCATACCTGCCAAGGTAGTTAAATCCAAAAAAAGGAGTGGTACAGCACAACATGTAACAAGATGAAATTAAATGTGATTTAAAAGGGATTAAGATGCACTATATTAAAGGAATTCATTAATTCTAGTTGTGATAAATAGGGGACAGATGATCATAAAATGAATCAAATGTACTTTTGTTCATAGTTAAGTGAGCTAGGAAAACCAGAAATTAAAACAACTAAGATTGGAGTAACTCCATTTTGATAGGAGTACTTGGCAGGTATGCGTCTTACAACAATTGCTTAATGTACGGATTGAAGGATAAGAACTGCAATTAAACATGAAAAGTTTACATGCTTCTGACGTTAGAAAAATAAACTATTGAAACTAAAAACTTGAGAACAAACTTTTTTTACACCCTGTACATTTAACATAGAACTTGTTGTATAGCTTGGCCAATTTGACACGAGTCTGACCTATTGATTTGCATAATTTAACAGTCGATACATTGCCTACGTTAACAACACCGAGTGTATGTATTCATAATTGGGGAGTATTACGAAGACGCTCGAGAAGTAATACAAACACAAATTTGAAATACGGATGTTTCACGATTTGCTAGCGGAAAATTATATATTCAATGCAAGAACCTTGTAATATATTCTTACGTAAAGGTCAGGCTCATGTCAAAATAGCCAAGCTATATGAACTAACACATAATGCTACTTTCTTGTAGGGTGGATGCTATCAGGTTAGTTCAAGAGGAGAGGGATATTAAGACGGCAAACAGAACAAACCCACTGGATGAAGAACTGATTAAAACAAAGGGTTTATTAAGGGCACCGTCTGCTCGACGAGATCCTACAAAACGTCTGTCTGCAGAGCTGAAAGATTCTGCTCTAGAAAGTGGTGCAAAATCTGTAGAAGGCAGCTCTAAGGCTAACGATGATTTTGATAATTTGCCCGATAAATCCCCCGATAAAAATTCTGATAAAACTTCCGATAAATCTCCTGACAAAAGTCCCGATAAAAATTCTGATAAAACTATGGACAAGACTCCTGATAAAACTGATAAGTGTCCTGATAAAACTCCTGAAAAAAATCCTGACATAACTATGGACAAGACTCCCGATAAAACTCCTGATAAAATAAAAGACATTAGTTTAAAGATAGGTGAAGAAAGTTATACTAAAACTGTAGAAAGTCCAGGATCTGATGCAATTGTTGTGCTTGAATATGAGACTCCTAATGAAGAGGCGAATGCTTTCCTTGATCTAGATGTTGGAATTTTAACCGATTCAATCAATAAGTCAGAAAGTTCTTCAGCTGACACGGATGTATTCGGTCTAAGTGGTCACTCATTGCCTGATCTGACGGTTCAAGTTCATATGAATAAGGTTAGTGAAAGTAGTACGACACTTGAGGACAATGAAGGAACGTCTAGCAGTATTATAAGTATCACTAGTGAGTCTGAATCAGAAATGGAATGTAGTATGGACTCGACGATATCGGAAGAAAATGTCAGACCTGGGCATGTTAAAGATTTAATTGCTAAAGTTGTTAAATTTTCAAAAGGGTCTGAATTCCCTGCTGCGGAAAGGTTGTCCCCATCTGGGGCCAAGTCTCCATCAGCCACGGAAAAGCCAGCTTTCGATACTGTTGACGATAAGTTGACAAGCCCAACAAATGGAAAACAAGGTAGTGAGGATACTTCAGCAAAATTGAGTGATTTAAGTGTGCCCGAATATGACCGAGTTAATCGTTTCGTTGCCTTGGAGACAAGCCCAAAATCTGGTTCGGACAATGGATTTACCGGTTCCTCTGACGATCAAGGTGGTAGCATTCAACCTAACCCTGAAGATGACAAAACTTACGTTGCTAAAAGTTTACCTGAGCTGGCACAAGTATTTGAGCAAGGCGAACTTAAACCAAAGAAAAGAAAAGGAAAAAGTGACAGAAGAAGAGCTGTTGAAAAGGACGTAGAAACAAATGAAAAGACTAAGAAATGAGGATTAGTTTATACATACCCCCGGTATTATAATGTAGAGATGTGAGATACTCTTATACCTTGACAATTCTGCTGTGAAATCACAGAGTTGAGAGTTAAAATGCATTGTGTTGTGAAAGTGTTTTTGCTATTCTGACCTAAATATGAAAGTAGAGTAAGGGTTAGGTGGTCTAGATATAAGTGAAATATGTTCTCAACTTTTTGATGAACAAAACTTTTTTCTTATAAGCTTCATGATCCTCTTTTTCTCCCTTATTTTGAGTAAAAAATCTATTTCGTAAATATGTATGTGTACCACCTGACAGAATCGTGTCAATTTGTGGGGCTGATATTTGTTGACATTAATTAAATTAATTAAGTTCTAACAAAGTTATAAATTTGCCGTTTTGCAACGGTTCTGGTCAGATGTTTTGGTCCTTCTGTTAGCGTTTTTGCTATGGCTTGGCAAATTGGACAAGATCCTGACCTTTTAATAAGCATAATTTAACAGTTGATATTGTTTCTATATTACCCCAATTGCATGTTTTCATAATCAGGAAATATCTAAAAGATATAAACACGGTGGGGAATCACGTGGTTTCGATGGTAGGAGCCACCACAAAAATGGCGGCCAAATAGCGTCGACTTAACCCATATTTTGAGGTATATATATAACATCGAGACTTGTTTATTTATGGACACCCCGGCCAGCACGCAATGGCTTCTCCACTGAATCTTTTGGTACCCTACTTTCCACGATTGATCCCGTAGTGTCCTCAAACACTTTGATATTGTTCCGTAAATAACAAAACACTAGCGGGGTAGACCTCACGATTATGACGATTTTGACCATAATATGACCATAATTTTTATTATCTCCTTTATATCATCCGTATTTCATGCGATTGCAAAGTGCGAACATTTCGCCAACATTTTCCAACAAAATTACAACCAGAATGTCATATACTTCGGTTTTCTGAAAAATAAAACAGTCAATTTGCATGAAAGATAGGATCCACGCTAAGGATAGGACGCACGATTGAACCTGGGCAGTGCACATTCATCAGTGCGGTCGGCAGTTTTCTACGGTTCTATCGATCGACATATGCGGAACGGGCACATAGTGTTCATTTATACAGGAAGCTATAAAAGTATCAGTATATCAGTATATACGGTCCATGTACAAACGCATGTACGTAATTAGTATGCTTTCTGGCATATTTTGTTTATAATTGAATTTTATAAGCTCACACAACACAGTTGTAGTGTGTATATTTTCTGTCCTTCAGTCAGTCTGTTCGAAAGACGAATTCTAGTGAACACAACTCGACCTACAGAAACTGTTGTTGCCGGAGTTTCCCAAAACTTTCTCTTGACATTTAGAAATAATAAGTGATGGATTGATTTTGCAAATTTAATGTAATGTAGTCCTTTGTCAACGGGGTATGTTAGTCTGACAGCTATTTTTTTTAACAAATGATGTTGATGCATAAACAATACACGTTAAGTCAAGTTACCAATTTTCTAGGGCACTTTTCAGCTGTAAGGCCGCCCAAGCACCCTTTGACAATTCAACTTTCCCTGGTCATTGGGCAACATAAGGAAACCTACACTCGTGTCTCCCTGGGGAGACTATTTCTCTCCTGTGGTGTGGCAGCCAACATCGATCTGCGGCGCCCAGGAATAGTTACTGCCCTTACAGGTACCATTTTACACCATGGTGGAGTGGAGCATGTGGGTCGTGCTCAGAGAAATTAACCAGTGGTCCAGAGGGGGGTCGAACCCGGGACCTCTCGATCCCGAAGCGCGCGCCCTACCACTAGGCCACCGCTCCCCACATAATTCGTGTATGTGTGTCGATCAATGTGTTGCAGAAATATGCTTCTAATGATAGTACTGTTCGGTGTTGTTAATAAGCCCGTGTAAAATAGCTTGACTCTCCAGTTAAGCGTATATGAATCGGTTATATTTTAACACATACATTGTCTAATATTCTATGTAATATGTCATCACGTTGATTTTTTTCTTTCACTTCTTTCAGAGCAATGCGTTGAAAAAGTCCCACAAAGTTTCAGAAACAGCAATCTTTTACTACCTAATAAGACCATGAACATTGACAAGTTATAGAGCTCCCTAAATGGCATAGAGTCAGCATCCATATTTGATCTATTTTTACTTTCATCCTTTGAATAATCATCTCCGCAAGTCGCCAATTTAGTAGTTTGTGTGGTGAACAAAATACCCCGTTTTTACGAATCTGAAATCGACGGTTCGTTTCGAGGACAGTTTGTAAATTTCCATTATAAATCGAGGACGCATATATTGATGACCAATTTATGCGAGTATACACGTGTAACTAAAAGCTAAATACCGTTATCCTCCGGTACCAATAATCGCCGGTATGCTGTTGCACTATATTGTATGTGGTATTCTGTATACTATTTCACGGGTGAATTGAAGGCTAAGTTGTTTCCATTAGGTTATAATATATGTACAGTATGAATATATTGAGACAGAATTGAAGTGTAGATGTAATAATGTTTTAGACCTGCCGTCCACTTAGACCCTGATGCTATGCGGAAGGGATGCCGATTACAGACTGCTCGTTTCGGAAAACCTTCGGGATCATTTATTAATAAAAATGGGCGGAGCTTCGTCATCGTGGTTGTTCGGCAAGTATTCGCGGATCGGTATACAAATTGTATTGTTGTGGTATACACGCAGTATGCATGCCATAGCCTATCCGAAATAGCCGAATGGTAGATCCGATCGTGCGGAAAGCCGGGTTGCGGTTAGACCTCCCGTCCACTAGACCCCGATGCTACGCTGAAGGGATGCCGGTTACAATGTGCTCGTTTCAGGAACCCTTCGGGATCATGTATCAATAACAATATGCGGAGCCGTGTCATCGTGCTTGTTCGGGAAATACGATATTCGCAGTTCGGGGTAAGAATGGTTGCTGTATTCATGTACACGCAGTATAAATGCCGAAGCCTATCCAAAATAGCCGAACGTATCGCGACTAAATGCCGTCAGTGCAGGAGTAAGTCCCGAATGTTTCTTTCGACCGCGTGATATGCGGAAGGGTTTACGAATCGATGCCGATAGGTTGCCGAAAGGTTGTCTAGCTCGACCTAGAGGCACACTGACGGCATCGCTTCAGCTGTTATTCGGGATATACAACTGGGATAATGTCGCGTAAATTTACGCTGGTATATTTACGCAAATTCGTAAGTTAGTTTTACTATAGATAAACCACAATCACTCGGGCGTAAATGTACTTTTAACATTGGAGTAATCCAGGTTATAGGGGTGTATTTACCCATAAAACATACATTTAGAAATGGTTTTATCATGTAGTGCGCATAGCGCAGTTGGCTAAGCTACTACGAATACGAGTTCTTCAGAACTGAATGAATGGGTTCGATTCCCATTCTGATATTTTGAACTTACACTGGAAATAAAAAATAGTCGGTTGAAAGCGATAACTACTGTACCACTGCACCACACAGTCAAGTTCATAACATGATCGGCATAGTTTCCGTGTGTTAATCTCATCACTTCGCCGTTTTCGGGAAGCGTTCGGCATCGATTCGACTTTCCATCTAGAACCATTAGGGATGGCTAATGAATTCGAAACCTTACAGAAGGCGTCCCGAAGATGTGGAGTGAATGCCGATGGTTTACTGAAACTCTCCCGAAGCACTTCCAAGCAAGACATTCGGCGTCCATTTTTTTTAACTTTAAATCGAAGATTTTCGGTCCCGAAGTGTACCAGAGGCATCACTCTCATGTTGTTATAGGTATTTAATTGGTATGATGGCATGCCGAACCATCTCGATCCGGTGAATTTCTGCTTCGAGAACCCTTCGGGGTCCTGTGTCGCCCTTTGTAACTATTCATGAGTTCTAATTGGTTGAAAAGTAACAGACTCTTTAAATCCGGGATTCCGAGTGGTAAAAGTTGCTAAAAGAGAAAAGACTGAATTCTAGGCGTCAGTTATAGCAAACTACATCGCACAGCTAGCAGCAGCTTTCCACAACATTCAACCATTACAAAATTATAACTTCTCAGATTCCAACTTTTAGCCGTCAAGCGGCAATGCAAAAACTATTTGGTTAAAATAATGGTAACATAAATATATAATAAATTATTACCAAATATCTCTCAGCGAACATTGATATATCTCAAACGATAAATTACGACTGGACTAGCTGTTCAATTCCGCATACATGTATATGAATGTTCATGCTATTTGTCTAGTCCGCATCGTTATGAAATTCTTCGTGTAATACCTAATTAGATATATTAATTATAATCTGACATGTTTGTAGATGAATTAGTACAGATTGAGTAGGCCGTCATGTCACGGTTACAGTCAACTAAGTGAACTGATCGGTAAGCGTTCCATGCGATCGATAGAAGCATAGAAAGCTGTCGACTAATAGCATACTTGTATAAATGAACATTATGTGTCCGTTCCGCATTTTCCGATCGAAAGAACCGTAGAAAACTACCGACCGCAATGATGGATGCGCTCTACTTAGGTTCAATCGTGTGTCCTACCCATAGCGTGGATCCTATCTTTCATGCAAATTGACTGTTATATTTATCAGTAAACCAAAATTCATGATATTCTGGTGGTAAGTGTGTTGGAAAATGTTGGCGAAATATTCGCACATTGGAATCGCTTGAAATAAGGATGATATAAAGGAGATATGGTTATAATATGTTCAAAATCGTCATTATCGTGAGGTCTACCCCGCTAGTGTTTTGTTATTTACGGAACAATATCGAAGTGTTTGAAGAAACTACGGGATCAATCGTGGAAAGTAAGGTACCAAAAGATTCAGTGGAGAAGCTATTGCGTGCTGGCCGGGGTGTCCATAAATAAACGAGTATCGATGTTATATATTTACCTCAAAATATGGGTTAAGTCGACGCTATTTGGCCGCCATTTTTGTGGTGGCTCCTACCATCGAAACCACGTGATTCCCCACCGTGATAAAGCAAACACAAATATGAATTACCGATATTTCATGATTTGCTTGCGGATATTGATTTGTTATGTATTCATACATAAAGGTCAGGATCAAGTCAAATTCACCAAGCTATAACAACATTGTATACCATTCCTTTTTGTTGCCATGGTAACAGAAATGTGGGGTTTCACCGTGTATTAAATTTAATCTATTGTAAATTGCTTGCTGATGTCTTTCTAGAATTTCCAGTGCCAAATCTTTGTTTTTATGTACGAACTTGTAGCTATATTTTTTTATTGTTGACCTACTTTATGTATTTAATTATGCTGAAATGTTTTGTGCCACAGGGTTGTACTAAATACCTTATAGATGAGAGATTAAACTGTGTTGTACCACAGGGACGATTTGCTTTTCTTTTTATCACACTAATGTACATGTTTGCTATTAATTTGTCAATAAGGAGTATAATAGTGACAAGGTGAGCTTTTGTGATCACTCTTCGTTCGTCGTCCGTCCGTCCGCCAACAATTGGCTTGTGTTCACTCTAGAGGCAACAGCTTTTATCCAATCTTCATGAAACTTTGTCAGAATGTTGTTCTCTATTAAATCTAGGCCAAGTTCAAAACTGGGTCATGCAGGTTCAAAAACTAGGTTACTAGGTCAAATTTTAGAAAAAACCTTGTGTTCACTCCAGAGGTCATCATGTTGATTCAATCTTCATGAAACTTGTTCACAATGTTGTTCTATGTAAAATCTAGGCCAAGTTCGAAACTGGGTCATGCAGGGTCAAAAACTAGGTCACTAGGTCAAATCTTAGAAAAACCTTGTGTTCACTCCAGAGGTCATCATTTTGATCCAATCTCCGTGAAACTTTGTCAGAATTCTGTTCTCTATAAAATCTAGGACAAGTTCGAACTTGGGTCATTTAGGGTAAAAAACTAGGTCACTAGGTCAAATCTTAGAAAAACCTTGTGTTCACCCCAGAGGTCACTATTTAGATCCAATCTTCCTGAAACTTGGTCACAATGTTGTTCCCTATAAAATCTAGACCAAGTTTGAAACTGGGTCAGCAGGGGTCAACAACTAGGTCACTAGGTCAAATCTTAGAAAAATTTGTGTTCACTCCTAGGACGCTATTTTGATCCAATCTTCATGAAACTTTGTCAGAATGTTGTTCTCTATACAATCTAGGCAAAGTTCGAAACTGGGTCATGTGGGGTCAATAACAAGGTCACTAGGTCAAATCTTAGAAAAACCTTGTGTTCAATCCAGAGGTCACTGTTTTGATCCAATATTCATAAAACTTTGTCAGAATGTTGTTCTCTATGGAATCTAGGCGAAGTTCAAAACTGGGTCATGTAGGGTCAAAAACTAGGTCACTAGGTCAAATCTTAGAAAAAACTTGTGTTCACTGCAGAGGGCACTGTTTTGATCCAATCTTCATAAAACTTTGTCAGAATTCTGTTCTTTATGAAATCTAGACCAAGTCTGAAACTGGGTCATTTAGGGTAAAAAAACTAGATCACTAGGTCAAATCTTAGAAAAACCTTGTGTTCACTCCAGAGGTCACTATTTTGATCCAATCTTCATGAAACTTGGTCAGAATGTTATTCTCCATGCAATCAAGGCCAAGTTTGAATCTTGGCCATATGGAGTCAAGAACTAGGTCCAGTCTTCGAATTTGGCTACTAGCCCGAAGCCCGAGGCTAGTAAAAACTGTGTCGGGCTAGTAATTTTCTCTAGATGACTAGTCCAAAAGGCTAGTGTAAATTGTAATAATTTTATGGTCAGACTAGTAAATTCCACCTTGGGCTAGTAACTTTTGCCTTGTTGGTAGCCTGACTGGCTAGTACTTTGATAAGTTTTCCGTGAAGACTGTAGGTCACTCGGTCAAATCTTAGGAAAAACTTTGTGCTCACTCTAGAGACCCCTGTTATGACCCAATCATCATGAAATATGGTCAGAATGTAATTTGTACTGATACCTAGACCAATGTGTAACAGGTGAGCGACCTAGGGCCCTTTTGTTTTTCTGATATGTTTACAACAGTTTTCTAGTCCTTTGACAACTATTCTCTGTTCACTCAGATATATTTTTCCTGTTGATTTTTGTACCTATTTACATTTTCCTTATAGCTTATATTTACTGCAGAAATAAAATATGATTCAACTGCTATAGTTTGTGTTGTGTTTATTTTGCCGCCACTGCTTTTGAAAAGGGGATATATACATATCTAACAATCTTTAAAGACTTTTCATATATGACTATAGGTTTTTCCTCTGCCCTTCAGGAGAATCAGGATCCTGATGCAACTCTAAACAGTTTTCAAGCTAGATTTATGAACTTGGTATGTGGATAGGGACCAATAAGGAGATTATGCATATTTATTACCAAATCCACGAAATTTCGTCCCAACGAAAATAAATGATTTTACAGTATATTACTGTTGAATACTCAATAAATGCGATAGAATCTATTGCGGAAAGTGTACACATCTATCAACTTATGCGAGTAAGTTTCGCAATATTGAATTTGTCTTAACCTGACCCTAAGATTGTCTTTGTATTACAACTCAAACATCTTTGTGATACTCACCACTTAGGAAAACATACAACCAGGATTATAAATATAGACAAAATATCATCTATTTGAAAAAATTGCCAATAGAAAGTCAAGGATCAAATTAAAATCTTTGTTCAATAAAAAACACACAACAATCATTGTAAAAGAATTTAATGTTTATTTACATATGCTTTAATATTGTGCAGATCTCATGTAAAACAATAACATGAATTAAAACTACAGTCCTGGGTACAAAATTCTTACAGAATTCATACACTACCTTCTTGGTGATCTGATAATTGTAAACTCAAAGAGTTCCAAAATTTGCAAATTTGTAATGCTGGAATAGTTCGAAAGGGTAAATATTTAATAGCAATTTTGTAACATTCATAGAATACTTCTTCCAGGGCTCAACTGCCATTGTATACTGGTAAGTACATGAACATAATTTTGCATCAACTTATGGATTTCGCGAATATAGAAAAATTTAATCTGTCACGTAAATTAACGATTTTACCAAACATTACTCTCTCTCAGATCTGTGAACCAGATCAACAATTAACAAACAAAGTCTCCATCTACTATACAAGGGGGTGATGGTTAGTCCAGTATGGCGAGTACACTCATATACACTACTATAAAGATGAGAAATAGGGTATCGAGACACAAGTGTGTTTTTTTCTATCAAATTAGCATGTGTTTACATGAAACTCATTCGAACACATATGCTATTACCCATACAAATGGTATGCTATTAATGCATGTGTAAAACGAAAATTTGATTTTTTTACTCTGCCTCATAGAAGCGGTAAAATGGTGAAATACAGGGAGTATCATACATGTGTAAGGAAATGTTTAAGCTAAAAGTGAGTGCAACAAATGTGTGTTTGTTTTAATTGAATGGAAAATTGTACAAAAGTCAAAATATATTTTTGTAACAAAATCACATCCTCACATTTTTTGTATGCTAATCATGTTTAAGTCTATAACCTATTTCCATTCTATATAATAGTGTATACGAGAAACATTGAACTACAACTAACCCCTTTGTGTGCAACAACACGCCAGGGGATTCATTTGGCCCTTTTAAATTGTACTTTTGACCCCCCCCCCCTGATATTCCAAAAAGCCTCACACTTTGATGCGCACAATTCTGTCTTGGGTCCATAATTCTTCTTTAATTGAACAAATTAGAGATGTTTTGAGTACACTTTTGGTAAAAATTGTCAAAAAGGACCCCACAGATTCAGCCCCTTATTGAGCCATTGCACACGTAATGTACTATACATCTGTGTAAAATCAACATCATCACTAGCACAGGAAACATTGCACAAAGCCAAAGTTTGAAACACAGTACTACCGCAACACTTGTCAGCTGTTTATTTGGTTACGACTCATTATCTTGGACGAACAACATTTCATTTTTGCCGAGTCCTGCTTCCTCGAATGTGATTGGTTCAGGACATTCATCCGTAGGTTCACATGGCAATGTTTTTCTAGGAAAGTTAGTCACTATGTGAAAGTCATCCGGACACTCCTCATGGCAGAATGTGAAATAGTACAAATACTGAAATATAGAGACTGCTGATTGTCACAAAATGCCAGACTATGATAAAAGGGACATAACTCTGTCAGTTGCAATGCAATCTGGATGTTAATTCTGGTTTAAGCCAAGAACCAAAAGGAGCTGATAAACAAGTCTGCATTCAGTAAACACTTATGCTCCAGTGGAAGCCTTGTCCATAACAAATGGCTGAGTCATTAGGGGCCATAATGAAATGTTGGATAATGTTACATGGCTTTGACAATATAATAAATATATTTATGATGATAAACAAGTATGCCACCAGCAGCCACGTTTGAATGCAATGCATTGGTGGACTTTAAATTTCTTTGAGTTTCAACACTTTGTTACACAAACGGACAAACAAACAGACAGACAGGTGCACAGCTATATGCCTACACATCAATCCATGCTGGGGCAAAAAAGCTGTTTAAATTAATATTTGTTATCACTTTCATCATGCAAACCAAAAATGTCAAGGTTCCAGTATTCCAATAAATGCAGGAGATTTGATCAATTTGCCGAAAATCATGCAGGAGTAGAGTCTCAAATGCAGGAGACTCCTGCATGATGCAGGAGATCTGGTATGTATGAGGTACACACTAGGAGTACTAAAAAACACAATCCAAAGGACCAATAATACATTACTTTCTTGTGAAGATTGATATATTCTATGTGAGAACCTTACAATATCCCCATGTATAAAGGTCAGGACCAGGCACCATGAATACATATATCCACTCATCAAAGATAGAAGGCATAATTATACATACCTTCAAAGATTGAGTTCTAAGGAAGCGTCTCTCCACTCGGCTACCATCGGGTAATTTTAAAACCACACGTATAATATCACTATGTCCATTTTCTGGTTCTGGTGGCATATCCATTCGTAGTTCATCCTTACGCTGTTCCCTCTCCTACAATAATCGTGGTTTATTTATAACAAGGTTTTGTAAAATCATTAATTTTCGTGGGGATTAAATTAAATGGATTTCGTGGTTCACCTTCAACAACAAAATCAAATCCCATTGAACAGTAATTTCGACCATTGTATATTAACTGAAATACAAAATCGACGAATTAACGTTCGATCAAAATGGGTTTTATTTACCAAAACCATGAAATTTCATCCCATCAAAATTAAATAATTTACAGTATATTATTTATGTAAGACTATAAGCTATGAGTGCTTTGTCTTTAATAAATTTTCTGTTCTGTTCTGCAACAAGGTAAAGTACAAGCAGCTATAAAATCATTTAATATCTAAATTCATTATCTAAGAACTTTTAGAGGCCATAATTCTGTTTAAATGTTTGATAGTGTTACACGGCATTGATAATGTAATGTGTTTATGATGTTTAACAAGTATGTTAAAAAAAAATTGTCATGTGCTGTTGTTAATTTCCATGGTAGACTGGAACCAAAAATTAGCAAAAAAACATCAACATTATTCTGAGTTGATTACAGTAAGAGCTAGAAATTCAAACTTATTTCAGATTCTGATAGTAGAAAAATCTCAATTTGAGCCGAGATTTCTACTTGAGATGCTTCTGGAGATTGGGGCCTGTTTTATCTCCCCCCATGTCCCACCACCCCAATGAGATATGATGTTTCCAACAATATACCTGCAACATCTGTTCATGGTCTTCAACTAACTGTCGTTTTCTAGCTTCCTCTGCCTCGACTTTTTCACGTTCTTCTTGTTTCCTACGTTCCTGAGTTACAGAAAGTTACAGTTATCACAGGTAAATACTAGAGTTGTCACCATTCGGTATACAAATATACACAGCCTGTAAATGGCCATAATACTGGAAACAAGACTGTGTTCAGTAAATGCTTATGCCCGAGTGGTAGTCTTGTCCATAATAACAAGCTAAGACAATCAACTTGTAAAAGTTTTATAACAGACAGACAGATGGGTGAATCACTATAATGTCACTTTATTTTCTGAATATGTTAAGGTTGAAGTTAAAAGAGATATTTTTCCAAAACTGCAAGAGGAATTGAGGAATAATTGGTTCAATGACTCGGATACTCATTGCCATCCTTTACTTTGAATCCATTTAAATGGTAAATAATAATAACATGGTCCAATGAATTTGCTTGAAAGTTTTCTTCAAACAATAAGGTGGGGCAATCAGTACTCTGGCGTAATGTTAATTGCATGGCAGGTTCTGTTGCCCAAGCAAGGACACTATGTAGCGCTTTCCACGGGAGGTAATCCATGCCTTCTATCTTTAATTGAACAGGAGGTATCTGTATGAAGGTGCTCGATAGCACTTTGCTATACAACAGACTCCAGATGTCATTCACCAACAAGTTGCTTATATATACAAGAGGCCCCTGAGGGGCCAGTATTGCTCACCTGAGTTGTGTGGGAAATTTCAATTTTTAGCTCTGGTGGCCATCTTGTTTAGCAGACCGGAACGATTTAAGCTATTTTGGTTACAGGTCACCCAAAGATCATTCCTGTAAATTTTTATCAAAATCCATCAAGCGGTTCAGGAGAAGAAGCCGTTGAAAGGATATTTCTATTTTTAGCTATGGCGGTCATCTTCTTTAATGGACTGAAACAATTTTAGCTAAACTGGTTAACAGTCAACCAAAGATCATTTGTGTAAAGTTTTATCAAAACCCGTAAAGCAGTTAAGGAGAAGAAGTCGTTTAAAGGAGAATTCTATTTTTAGCGATGGCGGCCATCTTGTTTAGCGAAGTGGAACAATTTTAGCTATTTTGGTTAAGGGTCACCCAAAGATCATTCCTGTAAGGTTTTATCAAAATTGGCCAAGTGATTAAAGAGAAGATGTTGTTTTAAGTTTTTTTCTATTTGTTGCTCTGACGGCCATCTTGTTTAACGGAGCGGGACTATTTTAGCTATTTTGAATAAGTGTCACCCAAGGATCATTCCTGCAGAGTTTAATCAAAATCCACCAAGCGGTTAAGGAGAAGAAGTCATTTAAAGGATATTTCTATTTTTAGCTCTGGTGGCCATCTTGTTGGAGCAGAACGATTTTAGCTATTTTGGTAAAGGGTCACCCAAACATCATTCCTGTACAGTTTTATTGAAATCGGCCAAGTGGTTAAGGAGAAGAAGTCGTTTAAAGATTTTTCTATTTATAGCTCTGGCGGCCATCTTGTTTATCGGAGCGGAACGATTTTAGCTATTTTTAATGAGGATCACCCAAGGATCATTACTGTGAAGTTTGGTTGACGACGACGGACATCTCGGTATGACAAAAGCTCACCTTGAGCACATTCGTGCTCAGGTGAACTAATAACATTTACAGAAATGGTTAACAAAAATCAGTATTATACTTCAGTGATATAGATTGGTTCTGTGGTAGGTAGCATACCTTTTCTTGGTCTTGACGTAATGATTCAAGGTACGCCTCATCTTGTTGTTGTCGTAGAGATTGGTTAAAACTTCTCTCCTCTCTATCTGCTCGTACTGCTACAAGTGATGCTTCATTATCGTGCATTATAACCTGTAACCTTTCTACGAGATCTTCACTTTCTGTAAAAGAATGCAAACATCATTTGAAGAAGAGATTTCCAATTATTCAGGGTTTCCAAAAGTTTTCAAAACTTAAATTCAATGATTTTTCGATTATCATTTTCCATGATTTAAGCACCGTTTTTTTTCTGAATGAAATTTGCATTATTCATAGTAACTGTTTTAAATTATGACCTACAACCTCATTTTTTTCAAAGTTCCATGATTTTCCATGATCAAATTTTTGAAATTCCATGAGTAGCATATAATTCGTTTTGTTTATTTTCCAGGTTTTCCAGATAGTGGGAACCCTGCTATAAGGCTGTTTGTTAACAGTCCTTAGAACATTGGTAAGGTAAGTCAGAAATTTTTTGGGGGGAGATATTTTTTACTACGATGAAGAGCAACTTTCAAATAGAACAACAACCTTACTGTGAACAGAGTATTAAAGAAAATATTGGCGGACAACCCACCAGAGACATCCTAAAATCACACCTTCAACACAGAGTCTGCTAAATAGACACTTGTCAGGTTGTCTGAGACAAGTAAATGTTATTTCTGCAGTAATTATTATTTCACCATATTTATAATTGTATATATCCATTTTTTCATGTAAATTACACATTAAAAAGTGCTGTACAATCTCGAGTTAGACATGATGGTAAAAACAAATTATGTATAGAGGATATTAGAAAACTATTTTGCTGATTATGGCAAGTAGTTAAAAACCCTAAAAATTAACAGACTGTGTACAGTGTACCTAGGTGAACTAAAATGACCCTGATATAGCTGCAAGACAAAGCATAGGAGCTTACCTATTGGTCCTTCTATTCTGGCTACAACTGTCATTCTATTTTGACGTAACACAATTAATGCTAGAAACGGGTAAGTATTTTCTCTCAATGCTTGACTCACTGGAAAAAAAACAAACACAGAATATGAGAATTTTAATTGGCATATCCACAGGTAACTGTATCATTGATAAAGACAATAGGAAAACAAAAAATTGTAAAATTTATATATGAGCGCTGCTGTGCGATTTCCAACCTGATGTCAAAATTTCACATCTTCACATTTTGGTAGGATTGTGTAGAGTAATGTTTAAGGATTCCAAAAAGATATACCTTTTCATAATCGTCCAACATAGTGACATGCTATGACAAAATGAAAACTAGAGCTATCACAGGAGTGATGAATCATACCCCCGCAGCACCGCCTTGACACAGGAATATTATTTAAAATTATAGTCTAAACAACACATCTGATGGAAATCTGCGGCTATACAGATTGAAAAACACCATGATTGAAATTTCATGACTTTGTACCAAGCAATTTTAAAATCTATTAAGAAATGACAAAGTTACAGAGCGGACACGATTTGCATGACTATATAACCTTTGACCTCTAAGTGTGACCTTGACCTTTGAGATAAGGACCTGGGTCTTGCGCATGACACACCGTCTTGATGTGGTGAACATTTGTACCAAGCAATTTTAAAATCCAGTAAGAAATGACAAAGTTACAGAGCGGACACGATTTGCATGACTATATAACCTTTGACCTGTAAGTGTGATCTTGACCTTTGAGGTAGGGACCTGGGTCTTGCCAATGACACACCGTCTTGATGTGGTGAACATTTAAACCAAGCAATTTTAAAATCCAGTAAGAAATGACAAAGTTACAGAGCGGACACGATGCTAACGTAACGACAGACCAACAGACCGACAGACCGACATGGTGACTCCAGTATACCCCCTTCAAACTTTGTTTGCGGGGGTATAACTAGAGGCATGAAATTACAAATGACGTTCAAAATGACGTTATTGACGTCACAAAAAATAAACAAATAAGTTGACGTCATATAATTAGTACAGGTCCTATTATAAGCGCCCTATAAGAAAAAGGAAATAAAATACACATATTTAATTTGTTGGATCATGACACATCAAGGATGTATTGTAAACTAAGTTGATATTTGCTTTTTTTAGTAAACACAGCCAAATAATTAACCCATTCTCAAAATTCTCACTTTCCGTTTTATGTTTTACACTCTTTTACCCCAAAAATACTACCATTTAGCAAAATATTCTGGCACTTTAGTTTTGATATATTGAATTGCTAGGCACTATGTACCTACCACAATTAAAAAAAATCAAACATAATTTTTTATGACATTGTAATCAACCGATTCCCAAAATTCTCGCTTTTGTTTAGATTTTGACAAGTTTTGTCCCAAAATATCGGATTTTAGACAACGGTCTAGAAAATGATTTTTAATATCGTAAACTACAAGTAACAACATACCTATCACAATCTATTTGAATCCCATAAATCTGTATATGGTGATGTGGGTTACTGATTCCAAAAAATCATGTTTAGCTTTTATATTTTGTAAGGTTTTGCCCCAAAATAATAGACTTTCACAAACATGTAAGGACCTAGATTTTTAATATGTTACAAAACAAACATAGTGTGACATCATCAAACAAAAATTATTTTTTCGCATTTTTTCTCACAAAAATATGTGCTCTGGACAAAAAATGGGTTTTCCAAAAGACAATATTTTATCAAGCGGTTGGAAATCGCACAGCAGAGCTCATATATTTATTTTTTCATTTTCAACGATACAGTTACCGGTTGGTATATCTGTAACAAAAATGATAATGATTTACACACTTTGATGTATAATGCAACCTCTGTAGAGCAACACCTTTAGGAGATGCAAATATTGGCCTTTGTTTAAAGGTTGTTGTTCTACAGAGGTGGAATTTATATTAAATGTAGGTGGTTTAGGAAAAGTTTGAAAGTTTTGTTATAGAAAAGTTGTTGCTATAGAGTGGGCTTCTCTGGAGAGATTATACGGCACTTTTTTCAGCACCTCAGGGGTTACCCCTATAAGTTAAAGGTCTGAAATACATGTATGTTCAGAGTAAATGGGTAAACTAGACTGCGTTCAATAAACACTTATGCCCTAGTGGAAGCCATTTCAATAAGTCTTAAGTCCAAAATTAGGACAAGGTGAAGGTCAAAATGGAGTCAGGTGATACAGGCGTGTGGAGAGTGGTCATATACAACATCCATTTAAGTTTAAAAGCTTTGTAGCAAGCCATATTGATGCTAGAAGAAACGGTCAATTTGGGTTAACCAGGTTGGACGGACAAACGTTTAGATGGACGGAAGGACAGGTTAATCACTATATGCCTCCCGATCTATCGATACGGGGGCATAAAAATATGTCTGAAATACATGTATGTTCAGAGTCTATGGGTGAAAAATATTAACATTTTTGAAGACATAAAGATGAAAAATTAGGACATTCACATGTATTGATGTAATGCACTTGTACCACTATACTGACATTTTTTGAAAGTCAATGGGAATAAAACTTCTAGTAAATATACCTCTATAACCTTCTGGACTATTAGTATCACAAGCCCAGAATAACATGGAAGTATTAACAAAGTCTATAACAGTTTCACTAGCCAGTGTATTCCTACAGAATCTTTCCGAATCTTGGTGATCGTTTCCATGTAAGTAAACCAGCAAGAACCGTAACTCTGTCTTTGCATCATTTAATGCCTGAAAAAATACGGAAATACCAATGTCAAAATAAAGGTTGGATTTTGTATATCACATTCATGGCTTTCCTTCTATCAGGGTTAGTATAGCGAGTATGTATAACGTTATACTACATGGATGTGTTTTTCCAATAGAACCTCAACATTGTTATGATATAAATATCTACCACTCGTTGTCAATTGATATATATATACATCAAACTTGTTCAGGAAATATTAAGCTTGCCAAAGGCTAGGTAAATAAAATTTCTGAAATTCAATTGACAAACTCGTAATAGATCCTTTAATATATATAGAACATAAGCAGAAATAGACTATTTCAGCTTATGTTCTATAAATAAAAGTACTAAACAAAGTTTAACAAACACACATTATGTTAAAACAAGGAAAGAATTATGAGGTTGCGGAAATGGGTATATTCAAAGCAAAAACCTTGCAATATATTTTGCATAAAGGTCAGACTCAGGTCAAAATAGCCAAGCTATACATCCCTGGTATTGTTATTATCAAGAATGGTTATAATGAATATAGCAGGAACATCACAAGACTAAGTACATGTAGCCGCTAAGCTCAACATCCAGGATTATTTTGACATTTTTATACTGGCTTTTAATGTATAATTCATAGAAAGTTCTGTTTGTACCTGACTATATGAACCTTGGTAAAACACAGGATGGTTCTCTCCAAATTTATCGTGGTAATATGTTAAAAATCTAGTTACATCACCCACAGGGTCTGTTACATCTACAATAAACAGGAAAAATAAATCAGAGATCAGGGCCTGGAATTCCAACCAACAATTAGCCTCAACACTTCAAGACTAGGTCCCGCTGAGCAGGTTTAGCCTTGACGATGTACATGTACTTCCGATTTAAATAAATCAGCTTCAGGAATGGGGGTTTTGAGGTCTGAGTTGGACCTTCAGTTTACAAGTTACATTTATACCTCATAAATATTACAAAATGGCCTGATTAAATTTATGAAACTCATTTGAATACCTGTAACATATTGTTACTTAATGATTCCACAGCATCAAACTAGAATAATATATATTTAAGTATCGGTAATTAAAGAGCCATGCAGTATGAATTAATTAAATCAATAAACATTTTCATTGCTCCATAAAGGAAATTTGAAAATATAAGAGAAACTTACTCCGTCTAGGATCTGGTCTTAAAAATTGAACTGAAATAGAAAATCAAATAAGGTTAACATGAGATTTAAGTTAAATACATCAAATAAAGTAGACAATAAGGCTGTGTAGACAAAACATTTGTTTTCAGTATGATGAGTATATTTACCTAATTTAAAGATTTGCAGTGATCTAAAATGTTTTTATAAATGTCTGAGTGAAATTTCTATACAATTTTACTGTTCAACTTAAATAGTTGCTTTATAAGGAAGAGTGAAATGTGTCTTTGTGTAATATCAATAGTCATGGAAATCATTTATTTCTTCAATAATAATAATTAATTTATTTGAAAATAATAAACACATAATCTATTAGATACAAAATGAAGAATACTTACATGCAAATCGTATAAGATCTAAAATTGTTGTATAAAAGAATCGAAATGGTAATGTAACTATGTAATAACTCCATTGTACCATGCCCTGAGGATGCCAAGGCTGCACAGTGAACACTCTGAAATAAATAAATGCACCCCATTTAACACACATAATTAATTTATATTACTGTTAAAGCATTTAATTTTGATAGGACAAAATTTTGTGGTTTAGGTACAAAAGGACATTTCAATGGGACAGTAATTCATGGATTTTGCATTTCAAGTAAAAAAATACAACGGTCAAAATTGGTGTCCGATGGGATTGGATTTCGTGGTTAAAGGTGAAACCACAAAATAAACGAAATTTTACCCCCCCCCCCACAAAAATTAATGATTTTACAGTATCATACTTATGTCTTCACCTTTAGAACAAAAAACCCTTTCTGCACAAGTCTGTGTTTTATCGATAATGAAGCATGTTCACTTGTTGGGATGCATAAATTAATTGATTTGTGAGTCTTCAATCTCTTGATCAGATCATCATTGCTTAAGTTGTGACACACTTGTGATTTAATTACAATTGTACTAAGTGTTCAAGGCTTCATGCTTGTGACCATACATGTATGTAAGGTATTGTACCGGTACATTAATAAAATAATATGCAGATACACAGGGGTATGATTTTAACTCAGAAGGGGTTTGACCATTGACACATAAAAAGCCTCATTTGATAAGATATTGTTTTACTGTACATATTTATAATTCATTAATTCTTGAACAGAATAGTTATATTGTATTAAGAATATATACCTTTGATCAGTAGGTTCTAAGTTCATAGGAGGGGTGCGAGGTTCTGGGACCGGTTCATTGAACACTGACTGTCGACCTTCCTGTTCATTAAATGTGTCTTGAACAGCAACCTGAAAATTTTATGAGAGACATGTTAAACAAGCAACACAGAAGTCCCCTATCTGGTTTTCAGGTTATCAATGTTTCTGTTGCCATTATTGTAATCACAATTTTTGTCTGAATCATAAACATTAGACAAGTTTGCATAATCTCGGATCTCCTAACCTTATATCACGCAAAACTACGATCTATTTCCTAATTAACCAATATAGTACGGTAAGTAGACTTACTTCTATATCCCAGTTATGTCTAACCAACGTTTCTCTACATCTGTCTATATCTTCTATACCAGTCAGATCCTGCAAATAAATTACAAATAAGTAACGTTTTAGATCTATACAAAAACAATAACTCAACACTCACGCAATGGGCCATAACTCAGCGAAAATCCTTCAAGCTTAAATTGTTGGAAATATGCACTGGTCACAAAGTTTGGACGGTACTAAGTATTCATGTCAAGTTTCATTGAATTCCAATCAATGGTTAATTATTTTAATTCCAGTCCAAAACAATCCAAACAAGAGATGTTTGTCAATTATTTATTGAAGACAAGTCAGTCAGTGACCACTCTCCTAGTCTTACAGTATATTTTATGAAGTAGGGTCTTTAGCCTTTAGGCGTCAGTTTTACCCAGAAGTCCAAATTATGACGAATAAAGACCTGTGCACCGTGCACGGCATATCATTGCCAATCACCGGACATTGGTGAATTATCGATACCGGTTAAATTCTTTGTGAATTGTGCTTCTAATTACCACGGGCAAACAGAAACACTAATGTGCTATGAATGGTGCTGTGATTGAAATTTGTTTCATCTTGATACCAGTGATTTTTTTACCTGTGAGTCCCGAGTCCTGGACTCACAAAAATCGGTGAGGATGCAAAGTTTAAAACTATGTGAGTCCCAATAATGCATTGAGATTTCAAAAAAATAATTTTGAAGATTGCTTCATACCTTAATTATAATCAGTACTCTGTCTAAGATTTAATGAAATATTTGAACTCTGGAATCGTTCTTTAATTTTTGGACTCGAAGATTTGCAAGTTATTGAGTCCCAGGACTCGTTCATTGAAATTTGTAAAAAAATCACTGTGATACAGGAAAAAAGGTCAGAAATTGTACAATTAGCTGTAACATGCGAAAAAAGTTGGGTCAGTAGGTTGGGAATGTTTTGTTTTATTTGGTGTGTAGGCATTGAAAAAGCATTTATATGCAATATATCTCAAACCCTAAGTAACTATAGTGAGAATGTGTATGCCGATTTCCTATAATATTTGAAATTAACTACATTTCGCGGGGGTAAGTGCTTGCACTGCTTGGGTTTCCTGAAATTGCTGTAACGTAAGCAGTGAAATCGTATGTATTTACCCGGATTTCCCAACCGGCATTCACACTCTTTGCTAGGTTCTCAGTAGTCAGTACGTATTTTCTGCAATCAGCACAATTGTGTGCTTTTTTATTAATGTCTCATACGCTGTCCATATCGTTGTAATACTCTTCGACAGATCTTTAGAAGTGCAGTTTATCGTCACTGCCAACTGCAGACTCTCGCGACAACTACAACTGGAAATGGGACAGGGTAGAAACGCGGACAAGCAAATATTACTGTTGTCGTTTACAAATAAAAAACATGACTAACTCAAATTTGTTATCGTTGTCGTCTATAAAAGAATTTTGGTCGGGGTACAACATGACGGTCGGTCAGGTTACAGTCCTGAAACAAACCTATTCTTTTTTAGGCCTTAGTAATAAATTAATTACTGTCAACATGCAACAAGGCTATGTGGCCTGTCAACTTACAGATTATGTCATCTCTGTACCATACTCGTTCCTACCAGCATCATTTGTCTCGAAAATCATCCAGATATGGACCTGGGGTAAGTCACCTGTTACAGTCTTCCCGAAATCCATCGGTCTGTGGGTCCTGACTGATTATTTTGGGCTCGGACCGATGCAAGTTGCTAGCCTATCAGTCCACCGGACCGACTAAAAATCTTGAAAAATTCAGTCATTGTCAATTGACTCATTACTTGGCATTCATACACTTAACCGAATTTCTAATTGCCCACCCAATGAAATATTATATTATGCGATATATTCAGTCAATAGTTCTAAAATTGTGGTTATTTTCATTCCATGCACTTATCTATCGATTTCAAGAAATAAATTACGCGTGCATGTATGAAATCATCCATGCGGAACAGTTAGTGCAAAATGGCTTACATGCACGTGGTTCACGTGCCCGACATGTTTGATTTTTGAAATCAGCCAAAATGTATTCTCTGTCGATTGACTTCATGAAAGGTGTTAATACTGTCGAGAATAAGTAATACGGGGCGCGCTGAGGCCGTTAGAATGACGAGTACCAGCACCAAAATCCAGACATGTACGTCAAAACGTCTTTTCGTAAAAAGCAATATTTATAATAACGTGGGGTTTAGCTTGAATGACTGTGAGAAACATATTTTCTATCAATACAATTGGACAGTATCGGGGTTTCGATTATTTATATTCTTCTAAAAGCATTTTTTTAAAAACTTATTTATAAAAACATGTGGCAAATCAGAAATTTGTTCCATGCATGCATGCATCTGACGTCATGAGCGCGTTCCACATAGCTCATTTTTAAACATTATAGTGTTTAAAGAAAAGTCGATCTACAGAGAACAAATTTATACCAAATACGATACTATTCCAAGCTGCGCACGAGGCCAACGTGCAAAAAAGCAATTTCGCACCAACCTTTACGCATGGATGATTTTGTATATGAATACGCCATTTCTTTCCAGAAATAGATAAGTAAGTGCGTGGAATGAACAAATAACACAGCCTTAGATTTATTGATATAATTCATCAGATGATATAATAACTTTTAGGGTGGCCAATTAGAAATTCGTTTAAGTGTATTTTAGCTAGCATAGCAATTTTAGAACATCACTTTCGTCCCGGGGTATTTTTTTCCAAAACACATTCGCACCGGCAGAATTTTTTCGGGACTGACAGATCTATAAAGTCTGTCGGTCCGCGGACCAGCAGGTTTTTGGCCAATTTCGGGAAGAGTCCGAAGACTGCTGTTATGCCTTATAGAGTTATGTGCAATCCTGGACACGACATGTATTATTCTGCTTTCAAAAAAACTGCAAAGTCATATCAAGCAATAGTTGTGAAATAATGTGGACATCATCATTGCTAAAAATAAAAAGCTCTGGAAAAAAAACAAAAAAAATCGAGTGAAGACTGTAAATTCAGTAAAGTACCATTATAGGAACACGCTAATTTGATTTGTATGTATGAGAAATGTAAAATACTTCTTGAGATTGAAACTATGTATCAAAATTTACCTGGAATTGGATTAATTTCTCTGTTTGTTCAGGAGACAAATCTTCTGCTTCGTCAGCCATTGCTGTCAAAAACTGCTTCCGGTAAGGGAGATAATCATTACGGTTCGGTATAATATTCAGGTAGTCCGTACTTTTTCATCCGGACAAAAGGATCTTGACATGCACGTAACTTGTGCCAGCATTATGCTAAATAAAACCCGAACTGTAGAGAAAACTGCAGATTGTATAACAGTACGGATCTATAAACATATGTCTGGTTTTTTTTTGTTGGTTTTTTTTTTCAATTTGTAACAGTAACTTAGACAACTTACAATAAGGCCCCATTGATCAATTACCTTAAAAGCACTTAACAGTTAAAACACACACAATATTCATTTTATGATTGAAAAGGAATTTATTGTAATTGAGACTAAAACTTTTCAAAATCTAAAGCATAGCTTCACAGCAAAATATTTAGGCATGAACTCCCAAAACACTCAACCATGAAGCTTAAATTAATTTATGCAAAGACCGAAATTACGTAATTTAGATCTTTGATTTATGTAATACAATTACGTGACTCAACTAGATGGAACCATTATATCAACACCATCACCAAAAAGTCAACGACGCCAGATTATTCCCCCAAGACACACATGATCAGCCAATGCCCGATGAAGACCAAAGAACTCTGCTATCGGACCATGGAATACTCCTCGATAATATCAGGGATTTTTTTTAATAAACAATAGGCTACATGCATGCCCGGGGGCCTTATTCACCAACGTTATAAGTCTAAAACTCAGACTTAGACTTTGTATTGCCAAATGTTTTATTCGCTCTTATGTTGATATAAATTTACACCGAATCTGATATTATTAGATATATATGTCCAAGGAGTATCAACAAACAAACTGATAAAATTTCAGATGGTTAAATCAGGGACCGTATATAGCTTCCTGGTTAAATTTATAATTGTTAAGAAATGTAAGTAATTATAAATGTTATCAAATTTAAGTATGGGTTTTAGACTAATAACGTTGTTGAATAAGGCACCAACAAGTAGAAGTTCCGACAACACACCTCACCTCAACTGTTGAATTAGAGGCCATGTAAAATGTTGTGAGTTTAGAAGCAGAAGGATTTGGTTTCCTCAATGTCCAAACATATTTCTTGAAAAGTATTTTCGAAGCACTATACGAAATATATTCCATTGTGATCCCATGTTATCACAGGCTTAGAATGACTCGCAAGTACAATCGATATTTTGAGGAAACAACTTTATTTATGGTAAAACAAGCTGTTTCAACTTCAGTTTTGTCAACATGATAATTTTCGATTTTAATGCAAATAGGCTCACAAGAAGCGCAAGTTGTGATGTCGATTGAAAATATTATCAGTCATATTATGAATACGACGTTCTCATTTTAAGCCAGCGACAAATACATGCACTTAAAGATCCGTATGTGCATACTATCACACTGATGTACAATTGATAGATGTAGACATGCATAACCACACCCTAATTTAAAATCAATATCTCCATGTCACAATGCGCTTCTTATGATCCTATTTTATGAAAATTGCATTTTTGATATCAAGAATTCGGTTTTTAGATAGTCTACCAGGAAACCATTTCTTGATATGAAAAGAAACGCACAAAAGCCGTCGGAATGATTCTTGCCATCCCTCTGTCATGCAGAAACACGTGTTATCACATAACCCGTGGAATGGGAGTGCATTAAAGACGTCGTCATGACGTCGCGCAAATTGTAACGCTAAATTTTGAATGGAACATATAGCTCGTATGTAGCGTGCACCAGCGTTTTGAACGTTAATGGGCGTTCTTTAAGGCTGTGCAATAAATATAATCTTTCATTCGTGTTAATAATATACGAGTTTTATAATAAATAGAGGATCTTGTATGAGTGTTCATTATATATGAGTTTTATTAAACTCGTCGACAAAAACAATATGACACTCGGCAAAGCCTGGAAAAGCCTCGTGTCATATTGTTTTGTCCGCTCGTTTAATAAAACTCGTATGTTATGAGCACTCATACAAGATCTTTTATTTATAATGTATTCAGTTTGTATTTTATAATGTATTAATTCATTTCGTATTTTGTGTGTGTGTGTGTATTTTTGTGTCAAATACTGAGTGAAATAATAAAAATGATAATCTGTGTGAATATCACAGATCTTTGGGTCATTTCTAAATGTCTAAAACCACTTTTTCTAAAATAGAATATATAAAATAGGTGGCTAATCAAACATTCGTCGTAGTTTACACATTATATGATAAAGTTTGATCAAACTTAAATAAAATAGCAACGTGTATAGACTATAAATGTGTATAAATTATTCACCGGGTGATAAACAGTTGCTGTACAAAGGGTTTACTAAAATAAGTCCATGTTGAACATTGTATAAAGGTATCGCTCCCCAAACATTCCAAATATAGTTAATTGGTACAATATATGAATTTTGAGAAGAACAATTGGCAATTCATCTAGAATCGACTATTTGATCGCTGCCATTTTGAGGTCACGGACCTGTCCAACATTTATTATATAAGTATGTGTCAAATGAAACGATACTCATCTCAAATGTGTAGCGTGTTAAAGTGTATAGAGCTATATCGGAAGATATTTTTTTTTAATTTCAAAAACTGAAAAACAATTATGCTTTCATATCCATTAGATCATTTTTAGCTTCAGTTTTAACAGAAACCCTCTCTGTGATTTATTGGACATGCGAACTGTCCATTTTCATACGAAAGTGTTCTAGAACACCCTTTGAAACTATAAGAATCGTCTATTTTTCGACGATTGAATCAAAGTACACGGAACCCATCCAAAGTTTTAATTTGTTTTAATTTAGGTAGTCAAGTATCACACTAAAAACAATGCAAGTAATTGAATGACCTGTCAGATATAGCTCTATACACTTTAAGCTTCTCAATGTTCAGTGGGGCTGTGTATTTGTAACAGACTAGCTTGAGAGAAGTTTCAAAAACACTTGCAAATCACATTCTCCTGTTTTTCGTTCAGTGACCATGAACCTTGCACCTGCAGGATATGTCCTTTCGTGTTCTTGGCGATTGGCAAATTGCTCAATATTTCTTGGTTGGAAGATACTGTCAGCTGAATTATCGATAATAAAAAGCACAGAATTGTTTCCACCGCCCGCGGTAGCAACAGTTGGAAACGGACTAGCGTATTCTAGTTTGGTGGATGACGACGTAATGGACGCCCATATAAAGCACTTGCCAACTTTATATTCACCTAAGTCTTCGTTTATAAGCATCATCTTCCTGTATGTCTTGCCTGCTTCACGGGGTAGCTTACACCAGAACAATAACATCATTTGAAACACAGCCGCGTATGGCCCCAATGCGAGATCGTCACCAGTTCTGTTTTGTCGACGAAATGCGACATTTAAATACTTGTACATGTAATTTTCTTCAACAGTGTACGTGTCCAAAACTGCTTCGAAGAAACCTTCCCTAGTCGTACTCTCATCAATTATTTCGTAATTCGTTTTGCAAATAACATAAACCGTATCACAAACTTTCTCTTTCACCTCTTTCCATCGCGTATCAGACTTCATTATGTCCTTGAAAACTTCTTCCATTATTGTAATGATAGATTTATTTTGATCAATTGGCTTTGGGTGGAATGTTTGCTTATACGCAGCAAATGTTATAGCTATCAAAGAAAGGCCTTTGTTGTGGGTGTATCCCTCAGTAGGTAAAAATGTGGGCATGGATTGTTGCTGGAGTTTACTGTTATGTTTCCTCAGAATTTCAGCCAACGTTGTATACCCGTATGCTTCTGCTATCTCGCATGCATCCATTCTGCTTGTTGGTCCACATTCAGACGTACATTGCTTCGCTTTGATGTCAGAATCACATGTATCAAATTTAAGCAGATGCTGCAAAATGTTTTCGTTATTCCAATATACGGCTTGGTGCAATATTCCCCATCGTCGATTTTCAGGTATAGCATTGATAAGTTCGTGTCGTATTGGCTGTTCTGGTGAGCCTAATATTTCCCAAACATTCGCCCAATCACCATCTTTGGCTGACAGAACCAGTTGGTTGATATGCCTAGCGTCATTTTCTATATCGTTCCTATGCCTAGTGTCATTTTCTATATCGTTTCTATGCCTAGTGTCATTTTCTATATCGTTCCTATCCGATAATTCATTCTTTGAAGTGCTGTAAATAGACATGAATAATATACTTGTACTTTAAAAGTCGTCGTTCTCAAACCTCGAAGCTCCAAAATTAAAAAAAAACATGTTTCGTCTTTTCCGAATGTATGGAGTCTCGTGCGTTCTTGGGGCTATTTCTCGTAGATCTACGCCAATAAGAACTCATAGGAAAGTAACGTGACGACTACACTTTTTCAATTGCTACGACTTTTCGTCCGACAAAAAAACGACCTATCAAGCTATGACATATATTCACGTTATTGTACGTGATTATAAATTAGCATGGTTAACATGATATAATGAACATTGTAAATACATTCATTATGTAAGAAAATAAAACAGTCCATAGTATGCCCACCAGGTGGTCGACCCAGGGGGAATTAGACCTTTCTGATTTTTTATGCACAAATCCCCACTCTGGAGAGAATAATGTCTGTCTAAATCCCCTGGGATGCGACACATACTCATGTAGAAATTATTGGCTCTTGGAACGGGACCGAAGTATATTTCCCGGGACTCGGAGTAGGAAAGGTTGTCCAATTCCCGCCTGTCGGAAAGAGTCGTCAGTTTAATTCCACCTGTACCCCGCCCCGGGCGGGCATAACGTTGACTGGTACATAAATATCACAAAAGAACTTACGTTGAAAATAAATTTCCCATTCCTTCATAAAAAAGCACACATCAAAAGAGAGGACGTGGACAAACTATCTAGAACGGGTGTTTGATAATATCAGTGTATGAAACTTGTATCAAAATACGTATAAAGTAGGTAAGTTTTAATTATTATCTATCATTAACAACAAATGCGTAACATAACACTGTATAATTAGGATACAAGGGTTGTTCTTAAAGTTATGATAACTGACAACGTTGCATTGATTTGTCTGCAGTTTTTTAAAGTAAACATTTTATGAAAGATTTACATTTCAGCTAGACAAAGTCACACATGTTAATGATTATTTTAAGTCTGAGAAATCATATCTTATAGGTATTTAACTAATAAATGGATTAGGCTATTGACTGAAATATCTCTTGAATGCAAGAGGTAATTGCGTTGTATTAGACGTACGGGGGTCAGTCAAACAAAAATGAGAGTTGGTGAATAATGATCAGGAGAATACGTGTTCGTATATTGTCTATACATTATTGTGAAATATGGTATCTCATCCATGTTATGGTGAATATAAATTTTGGGTATGAAATATTGATTCTTGTTGCCTGGCAACCGGAGGAAACAACTCGAAGGCATGCGTTCGCGCTGTCTGTAGATCACAAATGTTCGTTGCTATGGAAACATAACGTTATATCCAACATTTTAAAACTTATGTTTTATTTTGTAATATATTGATCTATCAAATATACTTGATTATGGTTGATTTGTTCCTCCAACATAGAAAATATACTTGATAGAACTATTAATTGTCACTTTATTGGTTGGTATTGAGACCACAATTTTACCCCACCCAAAAGAACGCATGAGGTTTTGAAAAGCAAAGTTATATTTTTTATTTCTATTATGGTAACTGGACTCCATTAGATACATTCATAATCCTTCTGAGCAGAAATTGGGAATTCATTGATTAGGGTTAGACTACCATGGCAACACAAAGATCACATGCCGAGAAAATCGATAAAATACGGGTAAAATTGTTGCTAGGCAACTAGACAATACTGCATTAGTGACTATTCTGTAAACAAAGCCCATTACTATTTGATATACACGATTCTGCAAGATACACTTGTTAGTTGTACTCAATTACGTTATATAAAGTTGAAATAAACGTTCGTATTGACAACAAAATAAGTCTCCCAGTCGCTGGCGCGAACGCATACCCTTTAGTGATGTTCTTTGGTAGCTTGGCAACTTTATTTATTAGCCTATATCCGATCACCGAATTCACCAGACTATCCGCAATGGATAATAGTTGAGGATAATTGATAGAAATATAATTGTATATACAATTTGAAGGCTTAATTTAACAACTCTCAGTTTTTCCTGACTGACCCTCGTACATGTACGTGCGAGTATATTATGTCAGAGCGCGGTGCTGAAACATCATACACAGGCAGCTGGCTGATTGTAATTAAGTTGATATTATTTGAAATATACACAGCAATACTTTTCTCTTCCAAGTCAATGTCTGAAACGAGAGCGAAACAGCTATAATGTAACGCAATGTTATCATGTGAAATAAATGTTACAAAATACTAATGCCAAGTATGGCTAATTGCAATATATTTGGAATTTTATGTAAAGAAAAAAGTTAATTGCATATACAATACATACCGAAACATGGGATGTTCCAATTGTATAATAGTGACATATGGTGTTATTAATAACATCAAAACGAGTCATCAAAATTAATTTCGAAGATTATGTGGACAAATGTTCTGGGTGTAAATGTCATATATCTTTGTACATTTAATTAAGTCCGATCCTTTAGCAAATCATTAACTTTATTCGCACGCTATAGTGTGTAGATATTCAGTGATGAGTTATATTTTAAACTAAATGTCTGTACTAGCATATTCTGAACATTTTCTAGCATTCTAATGAAAAATAAGAAAGGAGAACATTTTGGGGAATTTATTGATCATCCCTCGTAATGGTTATCAAATAATATAATCATAACGATACATGTACTTAAAACATTATCGGTAGGGGTTTTTCCAGTTAAGATACAAAGTTTCCATGAATAAATTCACTGATAGTACCGGTGTCATTTTATACCACGTACGACAAGCCACCTTGAACTTGGACCATGCCCCTAGCAGTTGTAATAATATAACAATTTAATGCAAACATGAGCACTGTACTTTTCAAAATATCTCAACTGTCGCAATCTAGACAAAAACTAGTTGAGCTGATAAAAGTGTGAATTTCACAGCTATTTCGTTACTTTTAAAGTTAGGTTGTGTATCAAAAGCTTGAGAACAAAAAAGACAAAATGAAGTCTGGTTCCAGTAATCCATCCAGCTGTGCAGCAGATATAGACGAAGAACGTTATCGCGCGGGAATGGTTCTAGGTGGCGTTGGTGATGCACTTGGATACAAAAATGGCGACTGGGAATTCTGTTATGATGGTGTGAAGATTCATAAAGCACTAGAACGTATGGGAGGCGTTAAGAACGTGAATGTGAAAGATTGGATTGTTAGTGATGACACGGTCATGCATCTTGCCACCGCCGACGCTCTTATAGAAAACAAACATAAAGATATGAAGAACTTGTACTTTCTGTTTGCCGAGAAATACAAGGCGTGTATGGATGATATGAAAGGTAGAGGAGCTGGCCTCACGTGTATGGAAATGTGCGCCAAATTGGATACAGTGTCACCTCAAGGATACCGAATACCATTCAATCCAAGAGGTGGTGGTTGTGGGGCAGCTATGAGGTCTATGTGTATTGGGTTAAGGTATCCGGAGCAAAACGACATTGAACGGTTGATAGAAGTTAGCATAGAGTCTGGTAGGATGACCCATCATCACCCAACAGGTTACCTTGGATCGCTCGCCTCGGCTTTGTTCGCCTCGTATGCTGTTCAAGGGAAACCTTTGAAGGAATGGGGAGCTGGGTTAATGGATACATTAAAACTGGCTAGAAAGTACATCATCTCATGCCAAGATGTTTACGTGAAAGATAACGTCGAAGCTTGGGGATATTTTGAAACGAGATGGGGAGAATATCTGAAGAGGGCTAATATAAACAACGGAAAGGACGGTACTGTAATTTCCAAAGATTTTGACGATGTAAGAAAGCGAGATCAATTTTATCGCGAGTTAAGTTTCGATAACTGGGGAGGGGCAAGCGGACACGATGCGCCTATGATCGCTTATGACGCTCTTCTAGCAAGCAATGGCAGTTGGGAAGAACTGTGTAAGAGGGCAATGTTTCATGGTGGCGACAGTGACAGTACGGGATCTATCGCTGGATGTCTGTTTGGATTACTCTACGGGCTTAAAGACGTTCCGGACAAAAACTACACGCAACTGGAGTATCGCACTCGTCTAGAACGAGCTGGCATTCAGCTTCACAAACTTGCGTTTACAGATGTCAAGGAAACAACAACTTGTGGACTTTTGTAGGGGCATTCAAATGACAAATGACGAATATTACAATTCATGTATGTTTTGCTGGTTTAACACATTGAGATGAGGTGGTTTTTTTGATAAAATGCATCACATAGTTACCTAAATAACTGCATGTACATTAATTTTGTATAATATTAATTATAAATTCGCGTTTTTATTCCATTCTTGTGTCGTTCTTTATTTTTCGTTTTGCAACAACTATATTTTGGAAAATTAAAAAAAAAATGTATCCGTCCTTTATTGCCCTTTCAAACAATGGGCGAAACGATGACCGAGTGGTAAGCGTTCTCGGCTACCCAGGCACTTCCAAAGGAGCAGAAGTCAATGCGCTATCACATCGCCTTCATTCCTGGAAAGATTTCTGTATTTGAACATTCGTATTTTAGGCCTATACATTAAATGGTGTGATATACTGTGCCCAGTTAGGGCCATTGCTGAAAATAAGAAAGTCGGAACATGAAAGTCGCTAGTTAGATAGTGAAAACTCGATGCTACGATAGTGAAAAGTCGATAGCACGAAACAACAATACAAATGCAGTACGATAAGGAAAACTCGATAATAAATACAATTGTGAAAAGTCGATAGTCCGCTAGTGTAAAATTAATACAAATACATAAATTGTAATTTTATTTAGGTCTTTGATTAATATGATATCGACTTTTCACTTTCGTGTTATCCCTATCGTACGATTAACTTTTCACCATCGTATTTCTGAGTTTTCACCTTCGTACTAGCGACTTTTTATAGCTATGTCTAACGAGATACCGTAGTAACCAGAGTGATTCTGGCGTGTGTGGTGTGCGACCGTGCTCATAAGCTTTTGGATTATGGATAACGATACAGTTTTTATGCCCCCCCCCCCCCTTTGATAAGGGCTAAGGGTGCATATCATGTTTTGCTCATGTTTGTTGGTCTTTCTGTTGACCATATGCTTTTTCGTTATATTACTCGAAAACGCGTTACCCTACGATTTTCAGACTTCACATAGTGGTTGGCCATTAGCAACAGATGCCCACTATTGATTTTGTGCTCTGTAGGCCAATGTTCCTGTAAATTTTACCATTTCCGACTATTGGGCTGCCATACGGACATGCATGCTTTGCAAACATATTTTGATTTTTATTTAAACCCTGTCGATATCATGAAGCGCAATCTTTAGCATTGCACAAAATACTAAATTATCTAAACCGGGTATGTCTCTTGTGATGTTTGAGTTTTAAAGGTTGTGCGTTGTTGCATCGCCTACGATTCCTGGCACCAGATAATTAAGTTACTGAGGAGATAGGTTGTTAGTCGTTTTATAGAAGTGTAAGTTTGTGTTTTTTCCCTCCTTCGTTTAAGAGTTTCAAAACAGGTTTCCTTATATTGACTGTCAATTGAAATAAGTTTAGTAGCTCCACAAATGATTCTACAAGTCTCCTATTTACTCCTACGCGTTGTGATCATGGAGAGAAATATTTCCCAAAACAACGTCACAATAGACTAGCCGAAGAGAGGTCGAACGAAAGACGAAATTGCACTTAATTGTTCAAAACATATCAATCTGCAGATATGTTACCAAGTCACTGCTATTTGAAAATTGTCGTTCTCTGTTGTCTTATTTTTATAGTTTTATCACCAAGACCTAAATACTACTTACATCTAACGAGACATTTTATGCCGAAAATCAAGAATGTTTTGCTGTTGTTCTGTTGTTGCCCCCCCCCCCCGCAAAGTGAGTGACGACCACTCTGCATCAAAGTCAAGTACAAAATGTATAAATATTTTATATTTGTTAAAGCCACACTAAATGATACATTTTTTTAATGTTTAAGCGCAGTTGGGTCATGGTTAATCACACAGCGTAAATACGTTTAACGCTTCTGGTAGGAGCTGATATATATATATGACATCAGAAAATCATCGTACTATCATGCAACTGTCAGTTTTTGTATTCAAAAGTTTTGAATTACGTGACTGTAAGTATATTTGTGTAACCATATATATGCTTTTGTCTGTTATACTGTAATATTGCTTTGTTATTACTTTGTAATATTTTGCTGAATGATCATTTACTGCCATTACCGTCATAATCTATTTGAATATGCTTTAAGTCACATTTACTGTATATACTGCATTCTATCATTTATATTTGTACATACTTGTAAACTGTTGGGCTTCAAGCCTTATGTTTGAAATAAATTATCGATCTATTATCTATATAGGCAATCGGTCCTGTGAATCTTGTTTAACGCCTGCTAAAACTTGATATTAAATAACGATTCAGTAAGGGATTTTCCGATCACAAGTCAATATTATCTACCATGGCGGAAGGTGGAGGGCCAGTGCCGAACTTAAGTGAACTGAACTGGGAAAGACTAAAGAAGGTTAGTGCTATATCAAGTAAATTTTGCTTAATTTAATATATTTTCTACGATTTGCAATTAAAATGTTTCAGTTTATTGATCTGTCTCCAATATTGTTCACGAATATAAACTAAACGTTTTCAAAGCTAAATTGAATATTTCAAACTTGCTAGTAGTAGGTAGGGTCAATTCTTCCACAAAGTTTTACTGTCATGTACTATGCCTGTTTAAGAACACATGTCCATTTGTAATCAGTTGAATGTGCACTTGCAGGCAGGTTTTAACATCAATGCTCCCTATAAAATTACAATTCCTACTTTCGTTTTATAAAAATGAAAGTTCACGTACTTATTTTAAATACACTTTTCTTTTATTCTGTTATATTTGTTTTTAATTTTAAATCTTTTTGAAATGCTTTAGGCCTGCATGTATACAGTGTATACCGCACTGGTATCTACCAAAATAACTAGCATACCTTCAACTATTTTGACCTGTTTTTGTTGATGCATAAATTTTGTATTTTTTTTGCATTTGGTTTACACTGTTTTCTTGTTTGAAAATCCTATATTTATGGACGTTGGTGCATTATTAACTGCATATATTGTATATACCATTGTGATGTTCATGTAAATAATACCAACATACATATGATATCAGCTTTTGAGAAGGACAGAAAGATATTGTAAAATTGTATTGTTAACTTTGCACTAACTTTGCAGAATTCATGCAGATGCAAACGTTAAAATGAGAATAGTATACCTCGCCCTATACTATTCAACACTGAAACCAAAAACAGAGACCTTTTGAAATGGACATTTCTGAAACAGCACATAAGCATAACATGCTTCACACCTCCTGTAGTGTCGGGCTGAAAAATTATTTTTATAGCACCACTAAAGTGACCAACCAATCAAATACATGAAATTACCTCTCATAAACAATTATCTGCACCTGGAGCCAATGTTTGCCGTCCGATTGGGGGGGGGGGGGTTGATCCAGGGGGAATTGATCAATTTTAATTGTTTGATGTCTAAATCTCTACCATGGAAACGATGCTTACTGTCGAAATTCCTAGGATCGGGACAGGCAATCAAGTAGTAATTCCCGGGTCTCGATATCGGACCAAAGTCTATTTCCCAGGAACTTGGAGTCGAAAAGGTTGTCAAATTCCCGTCTGTCGGGAAGATTCGTGTGTCCAATTCCACCTGTATCTCCGGGCATATTAAATATTGACTGGTGCAAATTTTCGTAACAAAGTTTTTTCAATTGATATTTTGAATTAGACATGCACAGAAAAAATGTGTTTTTAAATCGATAAAAATCGACGGAGGTTTGAAATGCATATTAAGAATCGATAGCACCCGGCTGAAAATACGTTAAATGTACTTATGTTTAGAGGTAACTTGCGTAAGGTCACATAACCCCACACTAACCTGTATTTGTTTTCTATGAATGCATCTGGGTAATGCTTTTCATCGTCCTTGATTACTATAACCGATCAATGCAAAATACACTCATAAAAGTTTGCAGACGACATTTAGAAATAAATCGAAACCTTTGTTCAACCCGTCAAGTATGTTTACTACAGTTTTATTAAGGTTTAACTAATGGTATGTTTTGAAAAATTTCAACGGTGTGGCATTGAATCAATTGAAACTTTGAAATATATAGATCTAATATGACTTGAAATTATCAAAATTGAAAGATTGATTGAATACATTTCTGCAAGAGACCTACAGCGTTATTTGCGCATGTTTCGTTATTGTATCTTTAAATGCAACTGCGTCCTAAAATAACAAACCGTAAAGGGCAAGGGGACTTCGGGAGCGGTGGCCTAGAGGTTGGGCGCGCGCTTCGGGATCGAGAAGTCCCGAGTTCGACCCCCCTCTGGACCACTGGTTAATTTCTCCGAGCAAGACCCACAGCTCCACTCCACCATAGTGTAAAATGGTACCTGTGAGGGCAGTGTCTATTTCTGGGCGCCGCAAATCGATGTTGGCTGCCACACCCCAGGGAGACACGAGTGTAGGTTTCCATATGAAGCCCAATGACCAGGGGAAGTTGAAAGCTTGAGCGGCCTAACAGCTGAAAAGAGCCCTAGAAAATTGGTAACTTAACTTTTTTTTTAACTTCAAAGTACTTCAAACTTTGCATTTAAATAGAACAAATCATGATACATATTGTACTAATGAACACGTAGGGATATGTAGTACAAAATGGCACTGTTGCCAATTTTTGCACATATTACCTCCAGCGCTTCATCTACATGACTTAGATGCAAGGTGATTAATAATTAATGAAAACTGCGAATATGACGTCAGAAATGAGGTGTCGAGGGCGATTAAAATCGAAATTTGGAAAACGTGTTTTCCAATCGACCTGAAAGAGATTATAAGAGATTAATAAAAACTTGTTATCCCTGTATATTCAGATTAGACGACTACGTGAGCTGTACAAGGGGCGATTTACCGAGGAACAATGTGGTGTATTGCTGCGCCACAAGAACTATGATCTACATGAGACACTCGAGTTTATGTTTTTAGGTATTTACTTATAGGATAAAAATACAGTGACGCAGTGGAGCAATCCACTAGTGCGGTGCTTATACCAACAGTTCAATACCAAACTAAACTCTACCTACTTAAGCAATGGTTTTAATCTTTTGGTTACACATAAATGATGACGTCACTGTCAAGATAGCCTAACTGGACTATTTACGGATATGTTATCAGATTCAGGTTCCTCTTCATCAGACTCTACTTTGTTTTTGGTTACATGGTACGCAACGTATACTCTAATGTTATTTTGTTTATAGTGATGAGCTATATATAATGCTCAAGCTGAATAAACTATTTAAACGTTCTATTATGCCTTATAATAGTGGAATCTAATAGCTGAAACTAGGTCGTTCCTGAAGGCATTTCCATAGTTGCATGAAACTTAGTCTTTCGGCGCTTAGGGCCATTTTCCCATTTATAAAATCTAAGATGTTTGTCGAGCATTGTGCCGTGTTAATGACTCAAATACTGAGAGCCAGACTCGAACCTCGTTGGTGACATTTTTCAGTATTTCAGAATTATTTTTCTGTATTTCAGAACTTTTTTTCTGCGTTTTTTTTTCAGAACTACTTTTCAGTATTTCAGAACTATTTTTTCTGTATTTTAGATTTTTTTCTGAATTTTAGCTCTATTTTTCTGTATTTCAGAACCTCAACAAATCAGACATGTCATCGGTAATGAAGATGTAAGTATCATACCATTATTATAAATTGTCAGATCAGCATCCATTTCCTCTTAAACTACGGCTTAGAGTGGCATGGTGGTCGAGTGGTAAGACGCTTGACTCCTGATCGATTGGTCATTTCAGAAACGCTATTTAGTGTTTCCCACCCAACTAGAGATGATCCTGGTTGGTAACCCAGGGGTAGTCTCGCGTGTATCGGTGCTTTACATCGGGCACGTTAAAGAACCGAGGAATCTATTCGAAACGAGCTAGGGTATCGCACCCGGATTCCTTGTATCTCACCTCTGTCTCTAACATTTGCGATAATGCCCCAGAGTGGGCCCTGCAAATTACATTGAAGACGAAGAAGAAAAATCACTGGGCACACCCTCTATTTTTAGAATCGGAAAAAAATTGTTACCTGGGACGGCTGTTTTTCAGTTACGACGCTGAGGTGAATATTTGATTTTTCTACCTACCAGCTTCATATCCATAAACCTCAAGTAGCGCAGAGGAATAGGAATAAATTTTTATCCAAAACTCAAGCTTGGGTTCTGCTTTGAACTCCGAATAAAGATATTTAATGTTGTAATGCATTATGTACTGTAACGTGCACCGCCTCTATGTCAACAAACCACATTGATCAATGGAAAAACATGCTCACCCATCAAGGGTGATTTATTGACCTTTTATACAACACCTTTTCTTAAATGACAATACACAGAGTTTCTAATTTGCATATTATACATCCAACTCTTAAGCATATGAATCTATTAAACCGAAACCGCTACATTACTTTCCCCTCCGAGAAGTTTCGTCCCGATACTTGGCCTGGGAAATCACATGGGTAAGGCAACTCCGGTCCGGCAGTTGACACTTTACCCCACCGCTGCCACCAAATGTAACGTGCATTGCCTTTAGGTCAACAAACCCAGTCAATGGAAAAGCATGCTCACCCATCAAGGGTGATTTATTGACCTTATATATACCACTTTTTCTTAAATGACAATCCAGAGGGTTTCTAATTTGCATATTACACATCCAACTCTACTAGTATATGAATCAATTAAACCGAAACCGCTACAGTACCTTGTGCTCCGATTCCTTTGTGATGAATAATTATAAACCTTGTAAATGTTTGTCTGGTTTACTAAGTACGGGTATATAGTACGTGCATGCATGAACACCAAGTGTACTGTTGTTAAAAATACAATTCATTATTCGGAAGAAAAAGAAGTTCACTATGTGCATGAAGTTGATGCCTCATCAACAAATACGATTTGTTTGAAATACTGATTTGCATAATATGCAATGTTTAATGCAGTGGATCAACGTTGGAGAAGAACTAAGAAGGAATGCCAGAAGGAATGATGTTGGACCGGAAGTCAGACAATTCGCCTGTCAGCCATGTGATAATATGTGGAGGCGAAAGGTCCCTTCCAGGAAACCGGTAAAACCATTCATTCCTGAACTTTTCCAAATATTTTTGCATTGTTATCACCCTTGATACACTCGAGAAAAAACAACAAGAAAAGCACTATCTGAAAACTACTCTTTATTTATGAAAAAAAAACATTTGGGCTTCGGTTTGGTCAACATGACAATTTCCGATTTTCATTGAAAATGGCTCATTAGAAACATATGTCAGTTCTTAGACCACTTAGACCAAATATTGTCCGATTGAGCATTGTTACGTATACTGAGCACTTGCAGACCTCAAACCAAGAAAATGACCTTAAACATAAATGATAATTGACTACCGATTGTGTTACCTTATTTGTTTATAAACTAAGATTATTTTATTAACACTTGAACAGGTCTCAAAGTGTAACAAGTGTAAGAAAAGATATAAAGCTTTACGCAAAGATCAAGAATACGGATGGGCAAGATTTCACTGCAATACATGTAACAGGGATTTCTAGTAAGTGGCTTCATGTATAATTGTTACATGTTTGTCCATTATAGTTGCAGAGAGGTATAGCTTAGCTATTTGGACTTGAGCCTGACCTTTATGCAAGAATATATAACAAGGTTCTTGCTTTGAATATTTCAATTTCCGCAAGCAAATCGTGCTATATATGAATTTAAGATTTGTGTTTGTATTACATCACGAGCGTCATCGTGGTACTCCCCGATTATGAAAACATACACTCGGTGTTGTAAACATAGACAATATATCGACTGTTGAACTATGCTTATCAATAATCCAGGCTCATGTGGCCAAGCTATATATGTACCATTGATAAAAAAGAAATAGAGGAGCTATCTCGAGTTGTCAATTGATATAAATATATCTATTAACAACGGCTGATAGATTCATTATATCATATGGACACTGCAAACGCAAAATACGCATCAAATTATTGAACAAAAACACGCCTATGAAGTATAACTTATATCACACTTGTTACGTATAAGATTATATATACGTACTCGCTATACTACATTGTAACCCGGATACAAAGACATGCATGTGATATAACACTATTTTATAATTTTTACACAAAAAAAATATTAATTTTTTTACTCTTTATCAATGACTCGGTTACCTGTGATCATGATTTGCTAAAAGTTAATCCAGTAGGTCATTTTGACGTTCAGTGTTGCAAATAGTTTTATAGCTTGAATATGTATACATATTGTTTATTATTAACAGAAAATCGTAGTTTGCATATTTATTCGCTTATGTACCTGTTCTTACAAAAGGGTTCATCACGACTAAAAATTATCCTCTTAATGTATTCATTAGATACTGACAGGGAACTAACTGGCTTACTGGCCCTGAAATATACTCTATTCATTAGATACTGACAGGGAACTAACTGGCTTACTGGCCCTGAAATATACTCTATTCATTAGATACTGACAGGGAACTAACTGGCTTACTGGCCCTGAAATATACTCTATTCATTAGATACTGACAGGGAACTAACTGGCTTACTGGCCCTGAAATATACTCTATTCATTAGATACTGACAGGGAACTAACTGGCTTACTGGCCCTGAAATATACTCTATTCATTAGATACTGACAGGGAACTAACTGGCTTACTGGCCCTGAAATATACTCTATTCATTAGATACTGACAGGGAACTAACTGGCTTACTGGCCCTGAAATATACTCTATTCATTAGATACAGACAGTGAACTAACTGGCTTACTGGCCCTGAAATATACTCTATTCATTAGATACAGACAGTGAACTAACTGGCTTACTGGCCCTGAAATATACTCTATTCATTAGATACAGACAGTGAACTAACTGGCTTACTGGCCCTGAAATACCCAACTCAATATTATGTCTAATAATTTAAACAATTCGAATGTAATCATTCAATGGGTACTGCACACTTCACGACAATATATTTAAATTTTATTTTTCATACATAAATACACAACTTTAATAAAAATATTTTTTATTGACGCTGATATTGAGCATTGAACTTTCGCCAACTACATGCATCCTCTTATAGTTCACCCAGGATAACAAGAAACGCGGGGAAAATGGAACATTCCACATAGGTGGATAAATCAAGCCTGCACGATTTATCAGTGTTAATTTAGTATACCCAATTTTTCGACGGTAGACCAATACGGTCAATGTTTGAAAACATCATGTTATCATGTGCGCACTATAGAACCCTGTCTAAATCTCTAATGAATAGAGGTTAATTTTTAGATGTGTCGAACTCCTTTGGTTTTTACACTAAATAAATGTTGTACGGGGTACCATCATTGTTACACGAGATGTGGGTGTCTGGAATATGGGTGCCAGTGTGGAGTCAACTCTTTGATTCACTGAATATCCCATTTTTATTCGTGTGACTTCCATAGTCAGACATCATAGTTTCGTGCGCTATATATATACGTAGATGTAGTCCTTTATACACGGTCTCGTCTTCCGTAATCAGGTCAAGAGTCCATTCCTGGCTCGTACAAATATCATGAACCAATCTAGTAGACGAAGGCGACTGTCGAAGATCTTATGGTATTGCACATGAGTTCTGCCACTTGTATGCGGTCTGTTTTAATATATGGATTGCTGTCATGCAGTCTACGTTTTTATCGTTTTTTTGTATTTCTATGCACAGATAACTACAGGTACCTGTATCATTGATAAAGACAATTTGAAAATGATTTTTTTTCATTTTTTCTTTTTCAACGATACAGTTAACTGTGCGGGTAACAGTATCATTGAAAAAGAATAAAACAATTGCATAAATTTATACATTCATGTACATAAGGTAACATAAATTTCGAAAAAAAAACATAAATTTTCCCAAGTTTTAAAAATCATTTTCAATGATACAGTTACCTGCGTTTCTATGGTTATTTTTCAGTGACTTTGGTATGATGGACCTTCGAATACTTCGTATAGGATTAATAGGTAAAAGCCAGGCATACTGTCGTCGTTGCTATGCAATTTGCGAGCCAATTGAAATAATCTCTCGAAGAAGGAGACGTCGCCGTCGTCATGGACCTTATAGACGAGCAGGTCACTGCACTGCCCACAACTGCTATCGAAGGATGGAACCAATGCGTAAGTATTCTGTAGTCTCCGTAGCCGAGTGGTTAGTGCACGTGTCGTCTAATTTGGTAGAAATAAAGCAAATAAAGGATATGTTCGGCATTGAGGGCGAGTGTTACCTGTTATTGAGGGCGAGTGTTACCCGTTATTGAGGGCGAGTGTTACCCGTTATTGAGGGCGAGTGTTACCCGTTATTGAGGGCGAGTGTTACCCGTTATTGAGGGCGAGTGTTACCCGTTATTGAGGGCGAGTGTTACCCGTTATTGAGGGCGAGTGTTACCCGTAATTGAGGGCGAGTGTTACCCGTTATTGAGGGCGAGTGTTACCCGTTATTGAGGGCGAGTGTTACCCGTTATTGAGGGCGAGTGTTACCCGTTATTGAGGGCGAGTGTTACCCGTTATTGAGGGCGAGTGTTACCCGTTATTGAGGGCGAGTGTTACCCGTTATTGAGGGCGAGTGTTACCCGTTATTGAGGGCGAGTGTTACCCGTTATTGAGGGCGAGTGTTACCCGTTATTGAGGGCGAGTGTTACCCGTTATTGAGGGCGAGTGTTACCCGTTATTGAGGGCGAGTGTTACCCGTTATTGAGGGCGAGTGTTACCCGTTATTGAGGGCGAGTGTTACCCGTTATTGAGGGCGAGTGTTACCCGTTATTGAGGGCGAGTGTTACCCGTTATTGAGGGCGAGTGTTACCCGTTATTGAGGGCGAGTGTTACCCGTTATTGAGGGCGAGTGTTACCCGTTATTGAGGGCGAGTGTTACCCGTTATTGAGGGCGAGTGTTACCCGTTATTGAGGGCGAGTGTTACCCGTTATTGAGGGCGAGTGTTACCCGTTATTGAGGGCGAGTGTTACCTGTTATTGAGGGCGAGTGTTACCTGTTATTGAGGGCGAGTGTTACCTGTTATTGAGGGCGAGTGTTACCTGTTATTGAGGGCGAGTGTTACCTGTTATTGAGGGCGAGTGTTACCTGTTATTGAGGGCGAGTGTTACCTGTTATTGAGGGCGAGTGTTACCTGTTATTGAGGGCGAGTGTTACCTGTTATTGAGGGCGAGTGTTACCTGTTATTGAGGGCGAGTGTTACCTGTTATTGAGGGCGAGTGTTACCTGTTATTGAGGGCGAGTGTTACCTGTTATTGAGGGCGAGTGTTACCTGTTATTGAGGGCGAGTGTTACCTGTTATTGAGGGCGAGTGTTACCTGTTATTGAGGGCGAGTGTTACCTGTTATTTATCAGCTAGTTCAACAGATGATACAACCAATGTAAAAAAACTATTGCGATATAAATGCTGACACGGATGTGAATATTTATTGCTTGTTCTAAACATTCTGAAAAAACCCGAAATTCTCAATGATTGGTATTTATATTGGTATGTATATTTATAGAGATCTACACTAAGACCCGAAGCTTAGTAATATGTCACCCTTATATAAATCAGTTGTTAGTCAAGTCCTCAGATTACCGCATGTTTTGGACGAAAATATACGCTGGTTGAACGAGAATGGCATATTCTTGAAAACTAACTTATAAAAAATATGTATCTGTACAACCAGGCTGATCTGCCTGTTTTACACCTTTTTTATCTGCATTCAGGTGGCATTCCAGTGATAACGTTCTGCGTACATCCCAAATCTCTAGGCAAACAGGTCGCCGGTATAGGCTCCGAGAATCATCAAAGTACTGGTTCAACAGTGGACACATTTCTGTCACAAGATGACCTGCAACAGCCATATGAACCAAGTCTGGGAGACATATCGGAGGACCAGGAGGATAATTATTAGTACACGTAGCATCGTCGCCATGGAAACATTAAAATCAAACCTATATTAGCTCCACTACTTTACACTGGTATTATAGGATCTGACGACACTCTGTAAGTGGTCATGTTGATGTGAACATCATCCAATCAAATCGCTACTTTCACAAATCTGAAAGTGCGGAGAATCTCTGCTGTAGTTTACAGTGAGAGACATGTCTAAATTTTATACATCAGTGTACCATCCTCGAAAGCCCAGCAGTGAATCCACTCCCAAAAGGTAGCGAGTGAGTGCAGGATCGCCTGTGTTTCGTGGTTTTCAGTGTACATAAAAAGTTAAACCCTATATACATACTGGTGAATAGCGATACTACAACATGCACTGGAGAGGTCATTTGAACTTGACCTCTTATGTAGTGTTGTCAGATCTAACTAACAGCGCAAAGAAATGGAGCAAATGTTAGGATCTGATTTTAATGAGATTGCAGAAACATTAAACGTATTGCCATGGAAACTTATTTTCGGCCTTATGTCAAGTGTATACTTAAGCCTTATGTTCACAAGGTTTGCCTTTCTTTCACCTTGAATTCATTTAAAACATGTAAATGTATCATGCACCTGTCTGTTGCACCCATGGCCCAATCCCCAGGGATGGGCGGCCTGGGAAACGTTGGACATGTTTTCTCAGAACCAATACCCCGGGTAGCAATATCTAGTTGACAGAGGTCCGGGGAAATACCAGATATTTTACCATCAGTTGTCCCCGACAGGGCTGTGGGGTTTTACAACCCAAAAGTAAAAATTCCGGCCCATTCCCGGGGGTGGGACCTTGGATGCAACTGACTGGTGCAGTACATCTAGTGTCCTCACAGGTTCAAGATATGTCTTGTTATCCAGTCTTTTTAACACAGATTGTACTTGACTAGGATTTTATAGAGATGACAAAATGTTTATCATGACTAGATTTTGACCTCCATATAGAGATGAACGTAATGACCAAGCCAACATAATGACATTGACTATACCATCTATCCTGGATGGACGGACGATTCTAAACAGACTTTTTCACTTTGCTAGAATTAAAGAACTATGGGGGTCAAATGGTTTCAACTTGAGACTGCTGTAAGAAAAGAAAACTCACCTATACTTTATGTATTCCTAAAACATGGTTTTGTGATTATAATGCCTAAAAGGCGTGTTTTTATCATCGATATGGAGTTTAGTCCCTTTAATATATGCACTCTATAGCTATGTGAATGTTTTGTTCTGTGTCAGACTTGTGTGGATGGCTAGGTGCTGCTAGTTTCTGTGTAACTATGGATTGTCTGTTCGCTACAGCATTAGCCAGCCAAACGTAGACAGCACTCGACAAATATATAAAAGACTGAATATGTGTCCATCGACATGGGTGTCCCATTTGATGTATATAGTAAAAAGTAACAAAGGGCCATAACTGGTAAACATTGCCGAAGCAATTCCTTCCTTTTCAGTCAACTACACATTGAGGTTGTTGATCTGTGAAAATTTGAATTAATTCCACCCAATGGTTTGTGAAGAATTTAACAAGATTTGTGTTATGTACAGACAATCAGATGGACAAACAGATGGACGGACGGACAGCCTTAATGCTATACGACCCCCACTTATAAGTGAAGGGGCACAAAAAGAGAAGCAACAGAATAAATGCAGTGTGTTCAATCTTTATTTTGTCTAAGGGATAAATGTACAGTCATTCATCAAAAATGTTTCAACTTCATACAAAACAAGATGTATCACATTTGAAGAAAGATAAGCACTTTGGAATATCAGAAAATTAGAGATACATTGTAACTCAAGATGAACATTTACGCACCCGTTGGTTACATCCACAGCCTAAAACCCCCAGGGATGGGTCAGGATTTTTACTTTTGGTTTGTCAAAACCCTTGCCTTGGCCCAGAGGGAATAGCTATGGTAAAATCTGTGGTATTTCCCTGGCCCCTGACAACAAAATATTGTCCCCAGTGTAAAGGTTCAGAGAAAAAAAATCCAACATTTCCCCAGCAGCGCGGGGAAAGCTGGAAGGTAAAAACATGTCCGTTTCCCCACTATCCACTGCCCATCTCTAGGGGTGTGGGGGCCTTGGATGCAACTGACAGGTGCATTACACAACAAAGCTCAGCAAATAAAACTCAAATTTAATCTTAAAATATTACGATGAAACTATTTTCTATCATCATTATTCTTTTTTTTCCTGACATACACGTATGAATGGAATAAAAAAAATATGGTGAAAAATAATCAACCTCCCTTTCCCCACAAATCAAATACTCAGCAATTAACAGGGTGATCTCCCTTTCACCATTAATTTAAGCTATTCAAATAATTAACAGGCTTGTCTCCGTCTAAACCATAAATCTGGCGCGCATTCAAGGAAGAATAACATGATACATATAGCCTTACTGTTCTTAGATTTTTTGGAACTGAATTTTGTTAAAATGAAACTAACTGGTATGGGTAAACGCCAATTTAAAACCCGTTTTACGACCTTATCACTTGGTACAAATCCTTATTATAGAAACTCAAATGCTTATATCTAAAGGAAAGCACCTACAAGAAACAAAAGAAAGAAAACTGAATATTATGAAGAAAATAAGTCAATTTTTATGTACAAATAATTATGACCAAACATTACATTCAGAGCACTTTTTTCAAACAATCAACATGATCAAAATAAAACACAAATATCTTATATGCTTCAAAAGCTGCCTCAAGAGGTAAAGTTAAAACAAGTTTGTATAGCTTGGCTAATTTGACACGAGCCTGACCTATTGATAAGCATTATTTATCAATTAATTGTCTACGTTTACAACACAGATTGTATGTTTTCATAATTTGGGAGTATCACGAAGGCACTAGAGATGTAATACAAACACAAATCTGAAATACCGATATTGCACGATTTGCTTGCAGAAATTGATATATTCAAAGCAAGAACCTTGAAATACATTCTTGCATAAAGGTCAGGCTCAGGTCAAATTAGCCAAGCTATAACTATTATGTATTATGGTTACTGTCACACACATTATAAGTATTCGTTGACCGGTCCAAAAAGCACACATTTAATTACACTGCAGGGTACCGTTTTATCAAAGACTTTAAAGTACTGACGAAAATATCTGTAAGGTACAGCGTCTATGTAATTTTGAAGGGTCAATAAAAACTATAAATAACATTAATCAGATCAGTAAGGTAAGCCTTTATTCCATTGACCCCTTATTTATATACATACAATATTTTGGCAAAGACTTTGTCACAATTATGTACACAATCTCCAAACTGTTTTTATAATTAACATTTATATATTTATCAATATTAAATAATTGCTCATTGACACCATAAGTTAACTTTACTGCAAATTGTGTTGAAATACATCCCACACTTCGAATAAAAAAAATCTGATTTACCTGAATTGTCAATATTTTGTGGCTAACATTAAATTGGTAAACGGGTATGTGAATCACAAACAAAACATCAATACTGAATATAAGATAAGTTTTCAATAAAATTGAACATGAATCATGGTACGATTATGCGAATTATGAGAATTGTTATTAATACAAGTACATTTTACTAGTGTACTTAAATTACACCAAAACCAAGATATGTAAATAATCTAGTTCTTAACTGAAAATATGTTAAAACAAATTAATTTCTCAAAATGAAGAAACAATGAAATAATAGTGAGTATTTTAGATGAAAATTATTATAACAACTTTGTTGAGCTCATAAAAAGAAATTTGAACTAAGTATAATGTACTAAAATAACACAATATATTGTATTCGAAAACATACACTGTCTATGTGATTCTGGGTTAAGCTTAAATTTCACTTTTTTATTGATATTTTTTCCATTGCCTCCCAACCCTTAAAAAATTGAGTGAAACAAACAGATAATTGACTTATTCAGATTTCCTAAAATTAATAATGAAACCAAAGCTAACTTATAAATCTGTTTAGCAAGCAACTGCCAACTTTTCCACATGTGGAGGAAAGACATGAAACAACTGTAGCTAGTTCACTTCATTATCAACCAGTACAAAGTGGTCCACAAGCAACAGACAAAGGTCTCCACTTGTGGAGGAGACAGAAAATTGGACTGAGTTTTATAAATAATTAACAAGTATGAATATGGGTGCTCCACAAGCATATGACAACTTCTCCACATGTGGAGGAAACAGACATATAAACCAAGTTTACCATAAACGGTATGAATATGACTGCTTCACAAACACATGGCAATTTCTACACTTGTAGAGGAGACTGAAAATTTAACCAAATTTTATTAATAATAAACAAGTATGAATATAGCTGCTCCACAAGCAACTGGCAACTTCTCCACATGAGGAGAAGGCCAAAGGGACAAGGATGACCATAGCCAGTTTATTTTAATTTTTTGTTTTTCTATATTTCTACCTTAAATCTTTTACAAATTACTCTAGCATATTATCACACCTACACCACTTGAAAAAAATAGTTCCCACAAATTGATGCAATGATATGTGACACTGTGTGAATGTCAATGTCACATCAATCCAGGTAAAAGTGTGATATAACGAATACTATTAGCACGTAATCAGCAGAAACAGAATGCACGAGATGATAAAAAAAACAAACACAGACTTCAACGGAATGTACAGCATGTTACCTGTGGCATGCTTAGACTGTGTCAGTGTCTATATATATACTATAGATACAAGTACAGAAATTAGGCTGTTGTAAAAACATAATCCAAGATTATTACCTGAATTACAAGTAGTACAGTAGGTGTCATACTGTCAATGCACCATAAAATACACTAAATCTAGAATATCATCTCATACTCCAGTCTGGTTGAACCCTTTTTCACTTAGTTAATGGACTACTACATGCTCAGACTTCCCAATAGCCGTCAGACCAGTCTGACAGTTTAGCTCTCGGTCTTTCCGTCAGACAGTGTGTCCGATGCTTCATAATCGTCGGGGAACGTTTGCATTGGGTACGTTTTGTATTGGGTACGTTTCCGCGTGTATTTTGTAAGACTTATTTTGATTGGGTCGGTAATAAATTCGCAAGCCAATCGCAAAGCGCGAACCATTTTTCTAACTTTGCGTTCTTGTACACCTATTTTGAAGAGTCTTCCAATTTCGCTTGGGAAACATGGAAAAATATGGATAATATCGAAAGAATTATCGATAATTGCCCATTGGACAACAAATTTAATCCTGATTTCTCAATGACAGTACTCGGAAAGCCATCTCTTATTGCGTGTACGTTAAAGGGGAATTTGAAAATATTTGCTTTTTTGTTTATTTTAGCAAACAAAAATCGGTCTGACAGATTTCCTCCTGGTCTGACAGCTTCTCCAAGACAGATTGTCGGCGATTATTGTAAAGTCTGCATGCTACTATTTTCAAATTTACCGAAGAAGGTCCAAGTTGAATAAAACATATGTATGGATGTTGAAGGGGGATGATATTCAAAGACTTATTTCATTCAGGCCTTAACACATATCTTTACCTACATCTTAATTGGCAGTGTTTATTGCATTCAGGGTGACATTATATTATGTAATTTATTAGGACTAACCTAAAACCCCTTAATTCTTTACTCCATATACCCTTAAATATCCCTTTACACCAAACATACATGTACCCATAATTATCTACAATACCCTGGTTAAAGACTAGTTTGAATGTGCATGTAATAGCCATCTCAATAAATGATGTTTGACATATGGCAGTGAAAAGCAGTTTTCTCAATTTTGAAAACATCAAATGTTCATGTAACTTGTTAGTATGTGAGCCAATTAGGCCAAAAACTGTGTCAAGATGATCAGAAAATGAGATGATTTTAAGACTCTTAAGCAAGCTAATTCAAACTAAGGCAAGGAATATGATAAAAAGAACCACGAAGAAAAATTGCAGATGTTTTTGTAGACGAGAAACTAATACTACACTTTAATTTGTGACAAAATAAAAGAACAAAAATCAAATACGAAAAGCGCACAAAAAATGCAAAACAAACTAGAAAAAAATTGAAATAAGGGATTTGTTCCTTGCATTATTTCTTTTTTTGATCATGAAATAAATAAGATTCGAAATGTATGGTATCAACATTTAACACATTTTAATAATGACAATAACAAACAAAATAACATGAACATTGGCATTAAAAATCCATAAAAAATCATGATAATAAATGTAAAACGAATGTAAATCACGCATCATACTTCCATACATTCATATACACAGAATACGATCAGCCGCAGTGAGTGAAATTAACCTAAACGCTACAAGGCCGTATGAAATATGAACAAAAATATAACATAACACATGTTTTCATGAAAATCTCAGCTTTATAAGTTTCCTTATATAAATGTCAAAAATTATGGCCGACTTCAAATATAGGTTTCGAAAGCAATCTAAGGGAACCTGTTGAAGGTTTAAGTCAAAGTACATCAAGCAAATTTATTGATTTATGACAACATTTACAAAATAGTCCATGTTTTAGCACCGAAATTAAACCTTTTCATTAGACAACTTAATTCATGATTTACATATATAATCAAAGTACTGAAAGTACAGACAGGCTGACGAACTGCTAAGGAACAAAAGCTTTTCAAGTGATATAACATCAAGTGGTTTTCTAAGTCGAAAGAGAGGTAAGTACTGGACTTAACAAAAAATAAATAAAATAAAAAATATATAAAAAATTTAAAGCCGCCGTGATTCGATCGCTGGACCTTAGCATCAGAAAATTACTAAGCGAGTTGCTTAACCACTCGACCACGATCTCGTTGGAAAATGTTGACCTAAATATTTTAACATAATAAAATCATTGATGCGCACTATATCGCGTTTGTAACGCGTAGTAATAATTATCAATGCCTTTAAACACCTTTTCTTTTAATTTCATACAATTTCCACCCATTTCAAGAAGAAACTAATATATTACAATCGAACAGAATAAGTGAAACAAGGAAAGTTGAATGTTCTTATCTTGCAAAACTAATTAACGAGGAGGAACTATTTGCATTGAGTGTATAGATTCTGTGTTGTCAGTTTCGGGAGTATATTCATCTTAGTGGAATTCATTTTTTAGGATTGTAATAGTCTGGCGCAAATCGCCAGCCTAAAAATCAGGGGATGGGATTCAATATCGATTCTATTCGATTTAAGGATAAGGACAAACAATCAGGTGACGCCATTTTGAACTCTTGGTCAGTATATTGGCCATAGATTGGTTATCCTTATTCTCAAATAAGGTAAGTTCAATTCAGAATAACATCCCTGCACTGATTTGACACCAAGTTGAGATTTACATGAAAACAGAGTCTGGACTCTAAGAGTCAATTCTATTGAGCTACTTTATGAGTATTAAATGCAAGGTTCTCTGACAATATTGTACAGTACACTAATACGACATATGCCGAATTTGACAAGATATACGACTATGAAGCTGCTTCCTGTTAGATATTTGAAGGTCAGGGGTGGTATAATTATTGATCACAAAGACTATTAAGGGAACCTTTGAATTTTCTCGAAATCTCAAAATTTTCGAAATCTCACAATTTTCTTAAGTGAATTTGCTAAACAGGAAAATCAAGATAACCACTTAGAAAAAAAATAGCACAAAGAAAACATGGGTTATTCTCCGTTTCTTGGGAAATATGTGCAGCTCAATGTTTTAACTTAAGTCAAAATATTTAAGTTTTCCCTTAAGATGCTTTGTGAATACCACCCAAGGCCTTGAGGCAGATTTGTAGATAACTAAACAATATACAACAGTACAAGAAACAGCATAAGATCACCCTCTATTGCTTACAGCTAACTAGAGTTACAAATAATCAAAATGCATTACAATTAATGGCTTTATTTAAGTTAGAATTGGAGTTTTCAAATATTCAAAAAAGTCTTGAAGATGTCTTAATTTGGGTTTTTAATATTATAATGTTTTTTTTTGTCGTTTTTTTTTTATTATTTTAATAGGCCTATATGGAAATGGAGGTTTCCAATGTCATGTATCATACTAAAGGAGTGAAACGGGAACCAAACTTACATGCTAAATAATAGCTGTGATCAATACACAGTACATGTAATGGAACCCGGTCTGTTTGGAAAGACACGTCTTTGTTTATAAAAATAATGGTAGCTACATTTTTATATTTTTTTTTAATGATTTTTTATCGTTTTTATTTTATTTTTTTGGTATGAGATGCTAATGCATGAAAATGGTTTATAAGTAAATAGAAATTTACTGATCAGACCAAAGATGTGTTTTCATGGTATGCTAGTTGTGAAAGCTAGAGAAGTCCTATTCTTCTTTACCCTTTAACCCAAATCTCTTTGAAAAATCTACAAAAAATAATTTCATAGTCCAAGATATTCAATTCAACATCTCAATTTTTTTCGTTAATTTTTTCAACTTTTTTTTAGTATTTTTGTTTTTATTTCTTTCATAACAGGGTTTTATACTGGTTAATATATATATATATTTACAAAGCACACATACGCACATAATTAATGTACACATTTATATCACTTGTTTAAAATAACAAACCAACCAATTTGCCATCATTATTATTTACACCAGTAATACAGTCCGAGAGTAAACAGTGGATGTCCAGGTCACAAGGTAACTGAAAACCTTAGTCAACAGGAGCCGGACAGCCCAGGCTACCTCAAGACACTAGTCTCTTTCCCGATTACCCAAACAGATATGATCATCAAATTAAGATCATAAGGTACTTGAAAGTCACGACGACCTTCAACCTTAAATACTACCAGTAAAAAAACTAATCAAATACATGATAAAATTTTGTAGAACAAACAAAATCAGGCTTTCACGATTCAGTTTGTAGAGTATAGCAAATTACAAAATGTTTGCCCCAAGGAAAATATCTCCATCCATGGCATAGAACATTTAATTAATACAAAATAAATATAAACCTTGATTGTACTTTAAATTTACATCAAATACTTAGTTGGACTAGTAAATTAGCCAAAAAAAAACAATTTCCAGCGCCAAATTTGACACCAAATACATGTACCATAATTGGTAAATAATTGAACCAAAACATATCTGAATAGTACAAAGTATTATACTTTTCAATACAAGAAAAGTTATCATTAAGTTTAACTTAGCATTTAAGTATTTATTAAACTAGAATGTAATGTCTTCTTGATATGTGAAATATATTACAAAATAGAAATCCAATTGATATATAATATACTGGAAGCCATCAGATCTTTACCGGGCAAGTTAGGCAGAGGTTCCAGCACAACATCAATGATGACATAAACCTGTTTTAAAATATACAACTCTATAAATGCAAATATGCAAAATTACTTTACACATCTCATTGAGCAACGATGTGATCAGTTTGTACAAAAATAACATTTTTTTTACCAAGATTTAGTTAAACAATACTGGTTAAACAATATTCCACATTAAAACATTAGATATTTAAATTTTCTCCTCTGAATGAAACAGAGTTACTTCCCTTGGACCAGCACTCCATGTTTCCAGTAGTTAAAATTTTAAAATTTCACTCGTCCAAAGGACATTGCAAGTAATTTTATAATTAGCTCATTTTCTGCTTGGATGAGTAACTTACCATAGAACTAGTTCTATATAAATGTTACTCGCCTAAATATAAGATAACATTCAAAAGCTGATTACAATGGCTGAAATGATCCAGTTTAAAACCATCGATCGTTATGTTACTGACAAGACTGCAATTACGTTTTTCCTCAGTTATTCTTATAACCAGACATCAGTTCAAATTAATTTCGAGATCAAGATCTAAATGCTACAATTTATCTGATTTTGTCGAGAGCTAGTCATCGATTAAAATATATATCAAAGTGTGTTTCTCTATCATCTATCCATTCTATATCATGGTTTGATCAGGAGTGCAATAACTACCATGCTTGATAGTTATCGCACTCCCATATAAGCTCCGCCCCCTTCAGTTAACTGGCTGTTACTATGATATAACTCCACCTCTTGTACTCATTTCAATTCTCTCCCTGACTACACAATTCTACTATTCTACCTTCTAGTAGAATATTGGTTCAACAAACAAAGACAAGACTAGTTTGCACTAAATTTGAGAGACAAATGTCAGTTTCAGTCTCTTCCACATTTACCTCCCTTGACCAGCTGGCCATCTTCCTCAGCACACTTAAATTAGCACATTCTGTAGTTATTCACTTAGCAATATCAATTCTACACATCAATAAACGAATGTCACTCCCATCTTTAGACCTTGCCAGAATTGTAAGGTTAATCTATCAATAGACCTTGCCAGAGTTATCTTGGTTAATCAGCGGCAAAAATCTGGGTTTGAGATTTCGAGATCAATCATCTTGTTGTGATACTTTTAACAAAAATATTCATCACACAAAAAAAATAATCACTCTAACATGTACACATTCCCTTCATGTAGAAAACAGTCAACATTGTGGTCAAGTTACTTCTACATGTCTAGGGAACTAATCACAAAACACAAGCATCATCATACGACTTTTCGTAATCCGGCCATAAATGCAGCACTCAATCCCCCCGCTATAGGCAGTGTCACAAACCATGCAATTATAATGTTTCTGAATAATTTCCAGTCCACACCTTCCCGAGATCTGAACCACCCGACAAACACGATACTGCCAACTTTGCAATGTGTGGTAGACACGGGTATGCCAATATTTGATGCCAGTAACACAGTTAATGCTGATCCGATTTCTATACAGAATCCACTGGAAGAAAACAAACATAAAACATACATAAAACATACATAAAACATACAGCCTTTGTTTATACAGTTACAGTCCTTTCAATGTCAAATGAGAACGGTTGTAAATATACTATCGTCCGGCAGGTAAACTTTGTTTATCTAGGTTTAACTGGGTATACCTGAGTTAACGGTATTCACCGCTATTCTTGCGAATGGGAGTTCCCTTAGTATTACTTATTGAATCGACTATAAACCTAACCTTGATCTCCATGAGCATCTCAAGAAGAAATCTCAACTCAATTTGCGAGTTTGCACATAGCCTCTTTAAATTTGACTGAATTAGCTATTGAATATATAGCGTTTTCATAATATTTATATTTCATGTACCAATTTTGAGTCCAGTCTCCCATGACAATTAACATAAATCATATATGACCTTGACAAGAAATAGGGTAGGAAAACCTATGTTTTGTTTTTATATTATTACAAATGTATATTGACTTAATGCGTTTGAAAATCAATGATCAACAAGGTGACTTGGAAAATTGCCAATTAAATGGTTTATGGCAGGAGCAACAAATTGTCATGGGCAAAGTTACCAGAACGGCAATATTATAGTGTATTCAATATGTATATATAATTAAAATAAATGGGGTTACCCTTCAGGGGCACGAAAAAATATTTCGGCCTACATGATGTAAGAGCACAACTTTGTATCTATCTTTCATTTCTAACTTACCTTGATGGAGTAATTTTAGTCAGATCTTCTCCGAGCGTTTTCATCACACGTCTACCCATAATCCATAAACCAAATGAAATACCAACACCACCCAGCAATAAGATCCATATAGGAACTGGTGCTTTTTGTGCAGCGCTACCCGTAGTTGCTGTAATCCATATCGCAACCAGTGGACCAATGGCATTGCTGAAAGTAAACATAATTTATTTTAGGTCAGGTGTGAAACAAATTCATACATTTTACATTTATCATTCATTACCACAAATGTTTGAGTGAGAGAAGTCAGCTTTCCCTTTTATGCTCAGAGTGTCTAGCTAGGTTACAATAGCAAAATACAAAGATCCAAATTTGCTCTCTTGGTCTCATAATCCATGGCACCTTTTAAATTAGTCTTTAGTATAATTCAGCCTGTAATCAAACGAGGGACATCAGCCACTCTACTTAAAGGCTATCCAGATGGTTTAATAAATTATTAAACTGTCTGGATAGCCTATTACAGGGTTCCCGTGGTCAGGGAAAACATATTTTTTTCAAGGTCAGGAAAAGTAAAGGAATTATGAAATTAGACCTACCTCACATCATTACCACCATGAGCGAATGAGCCAAATATAGCAGTAAGTACTTGTAGGAAGGAGAATAAACTTTGTGTTTCTGGTGTATCCTTGATTCTGTTACGTGCAAGCTCTCGTCTTTCCTATACAATAAACAGATAGACAACAGTTAACAAGGATCCGGACGAACACACAAACTAACTAACTCACTCACTCACTAACGTACAGACGAAACCGCCATCCTGGCGACTATGTCGAGCTCACTGCTGAGCTTGACAAAAAAACTGTTTGACATAAATGATTAAACAAAATGAGTTTAGATGCAAAGGCATCCTATAAATGGCCATTACTCTAGCAAAAATCATCTGATCTCTGATTGAAATTACGCCAAAGCAGAGATTGCTCAACCTAATTGTTTGTCGAAGGTTGCTTGGCGAGTGTTTTCAAGTTAATCCATTGAGCCATGTGATCATAATTCACCATTAAAAATTGATTTAAAGAGTATTAATTGACGACTTTTAACATGTGAACAACGTACCTCCTCGGTAAGACTAGATGAGCTATCCAGACTGTCTGTGCTAACTGTCGTATTCCCACTATTACCGCTACAGTTACTCTCACCCTCAGGTTTAGCTTCGTCAATTATAAATTTCTCCTTCTCTATCTTCGGTATAAGAAGAGTACTACTTTTAGCACTGATATTGCTACGGCTTGCTGCTGCGATTAAAGCATCCGCGTCAATGTTTGTATCGTGGTGGCCATTTTTTATTTTCTTCTTAGGTGTACTTGTAGACTTTGGTTTTGGTTTAACGTCTAAAGTTTGGGTATCTGAAGAAAAATATAATATATATGTCAACATATTTATTACATCAGCTAATTAAATAGAAGTATATTATTATAAACAAGTAATTAGGAATTGCAAGCAATACAGAAGTCCATACCTGGTTTGGTTTCCAGGTTGTCTTCTGTTGCCCTGGCAACCACAATTTTTGTTCAAATAAATTAATAGCACAATCTCCTTGTTGGTCCCAATCAGGAAATCAACATACACAGTCTCATAAACCAAGCTTGAAAGCTGTTTAACTGTTTAATGGGCGGAAGAGTGGAGAGCAAACCTATAGTCCCATCTGGTTGAAAACCGGTAGGGGCCTAACCAGAATGTTTTGTACACAGTAGATCAATTAACGAAATAATAAAAATTTGATGATAAAGACCATATTCTGTGTACTACATAAATACTACTTGTATTTACCCATGATATCACCTAAAGCGCCCTCAGCTATCTTGGCCTGAAGCTCAGCTGTTTCCTTGGAATGTTTCGTCAATGTATCTTGATCTGAAAAATTATAATATTCTCTGATCAATTTCTGCTATTTTTATCAATAAATTCTGCTACTTATTAATTAGTGGAAGTCCTTTTTTCTAACATAATTAAAGTTATACTCTTTATTTATGAGGTTTATTTACGGTTTTGCTATCTAATGGAAAAAATTGCATTACGTAGAGTTGCATTTTCAACTAAATAAGCCTCATAAAATTCAAATACACTTAACACCCTGCATTTCATTCAAAAATAAGAATCTTTTACATTAATATGTTCTGAACGACATTAACTTCGGGCGACATAATTTCTTGGCTTACAGTATAATATGAATCCCGCTAGAACTAGATACTTACAGTTTTTATCACTTTCCAGTAAGCCTTGTTCCTCTTTTTCTTGGGCAATAACTCGTGCACGCTCTGAAAATATACAAAGTGAAACCATAAAGTATTGATCAATGAAGTAAATAAAACATTTTACTAGGTAGGAGTAACGAAGAAACATTGGTTAAGGATATTTTTAGCAAGCGGTGAGTAATATAAGAAAGTGAAACTGAGTGAATCAAGAGACTGACTGGCAGTCAATTACTCTCATTACAGTTGGCTTATATCATTAATCAAGTAAAGATACCGGAAATGTACAGAGTAGTACTGGCATTTCAACATGAGATGTTTGTAAAACATGAATAAATGCCCCCATGGCAGCCCAATAGTTGGAAATGGTGAAGGCCACAGTAACCTTGACCTTTGACCTTAAAATCAATAGAGGTCATCTTCTATTGCTGGCCAACTTCCATGTAAAGTTTGAAGATCCTAAGGAAATTTTAACTTCTATTAAACATAAGTTTTATATTAATTACACCCTGATGAAGGCTAAATTGTAAAGCCGAAATGTTGGTTACACAGGGTTCCCACAAATATTCTATGACAAAATTCCCTGACTTTTCCCTGACCAGACAGCATTTTCCCCTGACTTTTTTCGCGCTATCCGGCCTTTTTGTTTAAAATAAATAGCGCAATAGATACAGTGAATAGGAGATTCTGTTGAATTTATATGGAACCATAAAGTTCCAAGTGGTACTTTTATGACTGTTAATTGACATTAAGTAACCATAATTTAAAATTAACTAGAGCGAGTATAGCGAGCGAGGATTTTTTTAGGTTTTTGGTATTTTTTCCATAGGAAATGACACTTTATGAGATCTTTCACGAAGAATTCCCTGACTTTTCCTCGATTTTCAAAATTCCCTGACCTTGAAAAAGTTTTGTTTTCCCCTGACTTTTCCCTGACTGTGAGAACCCTGTTACAATAAATATTCTATTTAATGGTCTTATTTATCCTCGCCACCGGATAATCCATATGGGCGAGGCCCCCAGAAGAGTTTTAGTATTTTAAGTTTTTGGGGGACAGTGCATGATACAGAAGATGCTCCAATTCCAGAAGCATCCCTGGTTCTATTACATGCCAGTGTATAGCACCATACATGGGACCTCGGTTTCGAGTCTCATCCGAAAGACAATAGTAATTTTAGTTGGCCAGCCCGGGATTCGAACCTACAACCCCGAGATCAGTAGTGACTACTAGTCTTGCGCTCTACCAACAGAGCTAAGCGGGCTGGCTATACCATAAATAGATAAACTCATCCATTTATATCCCCTAGTAAATTTGTAACAATTGGATCTATGGTAAATAAGTGTGCATGTAAAATAAACATAATGTATATGTCATATAGATATCATACAAAATTTCTTAGTTTAAACAATATTTATTTCCATAATTATGCATTTTTATGTGTTACATAGACAGATTGTTCAAGATAAGAGGTACATATACAATAACTAGTAACAGGTAGTTTTATGGTACTTTTGGGTAGAAATTGGATTTGTAAACAAGTCTTATATAAGACTTATGTTAATACATTTCCAAGGTGATGAAAATAATGGCTGGTTCGTACAGTTAAAGTAAAATGCATATTAAATTAATAGAATAAGATATAATAAATATTAAAATAAATGAAAAATGGTGTTCGTGAAAAAGTTTGGTTGCTGCACCTTATTAAAATCTATCTTAACAATAAAAAATAATCGTCAATAGTTGTGGATACTATCTAGCCAGGGAGACTATGCCGTGAAACGTCGCGTGGCGACAATATATTGTTGGACTAGGTGGAAGATATTGGTATTTTCGTCAAAGGTCAAGTGGTCTGAGCCATAGATTAGGTTCTGGAATGTGATTGGACATGGCAGGTTAGCTAAGAATGTTTGTCTCTGTATAGTGTAGTTAGGACAATAAAGAAGGTAGTGACTGGTGGTTTCAATATCGCCGCATGTACAGTGTGGTGAGATGACTATTGATTTTCTGTAGAGGTCGTGGTTCAGGGAGCTACATCCGAGGCGCAATCGGGTGTGGAGAACTTGTGATTTTCTATGGCCGTTGATATAGTATGGTTTTGTTTTAATGATATTACCGTTTAGTTTGGTTTTGAAGCTGTTGAGTGAGGGACTAAGTTTAATGTCGTCTGGGAGAGAGTTCCAGTCGCGAATGACTGAGGGAAGGAATGAGTCTTTGTAAAGTTGTGTTCTGGTTTTTATGATTGGTATGCTGTTGTTGTTGCGAAGTTGATAGCGAGTTTGTGTCTGGTCAGGAACGAGGTTAGACAGATATTCAGGTACGAGATTATGTGTCATTTTGTAAAAGGTGGTTAACTTTTGTTTTTTCCTACGTTCAGATAGTGTTTCCCATTTTAGTTCGTTATATAGTTTGTATATGCTACAAAGCTTGGTGGCACCTGTGACGATTCTTGCCGCTTCAACTTGTACAGATTCAATATTATGTTTTTCTTCATTCGTACAATTATCCCAGACAGTGTTGCAATATTCTAATAAAGGACGGATGAAAGTAAAGTAAAGTTTTTCTAGTGATTTTCTATTTAGGACAAATTTTAAGGATCTTAAAATTCCTATACGCTTCCAAGCTCGAGAGGTGCATGATGATATATGAGTATGCCATTTGCCTTCGCTATCGAATATTATACCTAAGTGTTTGTGCTCTTTGAATTCATGTAATAGAGTGTTGTTCATCTTTAGTTCAGGGTGAAAGGGTTTATTTCTTTTCCGAGAGAACAGGACAGATTCAGTTTTATTGGGATTGAAATCTATTAGCCAATCTGTTGCCCATGAGTGAATATGTTCAAGGTCATTATTAAGTGCGAGGGCTGTAGTTATCGGGGTGTCGACGATCAAGTATAAACTTGTGTCGTCGGCAAAGAGACGTATGTGGGAATCCACTCTGGTAACAATGTCATTAATGTATATTAAAAATAAAAGGGGGCCGAGTATTGAGCCTTGTGGAACTCCCGCTGAGATGGCACTCCAGGCAGATTGAGTGTTACGTATGACAACGCGTTGGAGTCTGTTAGAGATATATGATTCGAACCACTGAAGAAGCTGACCATTGATTCCAATGGAGGAGAGTTTAGATAGGAGACCACGATGCCACACACGATCAAATGCCTTGGAAATGTCACAAAAGACCATCCTTACCTCTTTGCCTTCGTCAAGGGCTTTGCAGATGTCGTTATAAATGTATATAAGTTGGTTTGTTGTAGAATCACCTTTAATAAAACCTGATTGGAATTGGGATAATATTTTGTTACGTATGATAAAGTTATAGATATGCTTGTGAATACAACGCTCCATGAGTTTCCCGATACAGCTAAGCAGAGAGATAGGTCTGTAGTTGACAGGATTGGAAGGGTCGGATTTTTTGTATACAGGGGTAACGTTCGCTTGTTTCCAGTCAGCAGGAAAGTAAGAGATGGATAATAGTCTATTAAAGAAGATAGAAAATTTCTTAATCAAAACTAGTATGACAAATATTTAATTAAAATAGAACAAAGTGAGTCAGCATTTGAAGAATACAGACATTAACAACCGAGGAATTTGAACCATGAATACAAACACGTGATACCGTGATACCGTCAGAGCACATGTATGCAACCACACAAATACTTCACTCATGGCAGTTTATAAAACAAGTTTATCTAACGGTGAAGTTCAACAATTCAAGGTCACAATCTTTTAAAGGCATATATTAACTACACTTATGTAACACCACTAGGAGATTTATCAGACTGATGATGGACTGCCAGATGTAGGCGGTACGTGCATACTTTATACAGCATCAAACTGGCATTTATAAAACAACAATGAAGTTTAAACAGTGCTAAAATGTTAATCACTTGCTTCAGACAAACTGTAACAAATATTTTAATACAACTTTTCATGTCACTCTGGCTACCTGGCAAAAATGCCCAGCAGACTCGAATCAAATTTAAGACTCTCTGTCAGGAATCCTTCACTTGGTTTTTAAATAAACCTATCAATTTATATTCTTTAAGGGTAATGCTAAATACATGAGATCTTCTACCAGTACTGAACTTGATCCCACTCTGAGGCATTGTGGTTCTAAGGTACCCTTTGACTTTAAAATCAATAGAGGTTAAAATCAATAGAGGTTAAAGTAGGGGTTCCTGAAATCTGATTTGAATTTATTTGACCGTTTTCACCAACTGCTATTTTGTACTTCTCTGTATGATAATTATATAATGAATTCTTGTCAAATTGCACTAGTCCTTACAGTACAACAGGGCTCGAAACTAACACTGGTCCCCTGGTCCGAGGTCAGTGAAAATCTTTAAGGACCAGTGAAAATCTTTAAGGACCAGTAACTATTTTATTTACAAAATTTTTGTTTCTTTGCTGGGGGACCAGTGACCAAAAATAGTTAGTGTCAAGCCCTTGACAAGCTGGGCAAGTGCTTTGAGAAATCCAAAGGATAATACCATTGTTTTGTTTCTGATCAACAAACATTCGGTGTACATATCAACAAGACTTGTGTAAAGCATTTATACTTCAATTTCTTCTAAGGGGGGAGGGGGGGGGGGTCAAACTAGTCCCAACTTGCCTCGTTAAATCATATTCTTTAAGAGCTGTATATAATTAGGCCACAAATCAAGTAACTTCCACAGTAAAGTAGAACAGTTACAAGGTCATTCATACATCATAATATGTAAGTTAAGCATTTCTTGTTTCATAACCTGTGGTTAACTGCCCCAGTAAAATGACTTCCATCCATCATTTGTACTGTTGGAGAAGAATGAACCAAATAAGGCGGAAAATAATAATTCTGAGTTATATTTTTTTTGACCAAACAATTGAACTATAATATAACAGGTTTTTTTACATCTTATCAAGGTCCAAAAAAAGAAAGCAAATATGACAGTCCAAATATTTGTTATAATCAAATTATAATATTTAATACTTTTGAATGAAAGAAATCCAGCCGTGTATAAAAAAATTTGGACAATAACCTACCAATTAATTAATGTATAATGGCCTAATATTTTGAACTATGTAATTAGTCATCTCAAATGCTTTTTAGGTGTAAATATGGAACATAAAAACACATATTCATATATTTTATAGACATATATTAACACTACATCACCTAACCTGTAGTCCAACAAATATTTCAATTTTTTTTCGTTCACGAATGTTTAGCCCAGTTTTTCAACTGTTTTTTTGTTAAATACATGACTTTGAAGTTTCAGTCAACGACCTAACCAAATTATAAATCACCAGTATTAAATTGCTCTTCCAAAAAAACAACTGAAAATAACCAAGATCTTCATGTTGACTCTAGAAACTGCATTTTGACCTTTGAATTTGAAGAATTTTATTATTTTTCAAAAAACACAAAAAATTTAGCCTATATGAGTCCATAATATACTTTTCAGTTGGGGATTATCAAAAATTCAGAGGAAGATTTTATAAGATTGATGGCCCTGTAATACTATTTCATTCTAGACAGCAGGCCTTTTGTCTCTTCTTAATGTTTAACAGGTTTTTCCAAAACAGGGGTGTCCACAGGGCTGAATTCAAAAGCAGGAAACTCAGATATGGGACATCAGCTGACCAATTTTGCCAAATAAGAGGCTTCCATGACATAATTTTTATAACATAAAGTCAGGTTTTATTAAAAAAAATCCTTCAGAGAATATGAACCTTGCCATAACTTTGCCATTGCTAGAGATATTTTCACCAAATAATTTTTTTTCAGACAGAAATCATAGCTCTTTAAGGAAAGAAAACACAAAAATTTCGGATACATCAGGAAAATTGACACCCTTGCTAAAATAAAAAGTAGTATTCACCTGTTATCTTTCCTCGTTGCCATGGTACTACAACAAATCTTACAATCAGGGCGGCTATTATTGCACTACCAAATGTCAGTATAAATGTTCCATATAGAGGTATCTTGTCAAAGTGTAATACTGCAAACAAACAATGAAATAAATATTATAAAATTTTAATGTGTAATTTATCGAAAATGTGTAAAATTACAAAATATTAATCAATTAAATGAAATTATGTTTGCTTAAAATTCGCAAAAACTAGTTTTAACTTACTATCTAGTTTTTTTTCCATGAAAATTGGAACAGGTCATGTTGACCAAACTAAACAGAAGTTTTTCCGTAACTAAAGATAAGTTTTCATACAGTTTTTTCTTATTTTTCCAAAATAGTGCTTTTTAAATTTACAAGCTTCTTCTTCTGAGCCTGCGATGGAGGAAACATTCACAGGCTATTTGAACATATTTGTCGGCTACTTTTTGTCATTTTCTTCTGTGTTTCATAAGTTAGATACCAAAACAGCCGTCTACTTTTGAAGATTAACTGGCTACATAAAAACATTTTTACCCTCCAGATGAATCTTTTTCAGCAAAAACTTGCCCGAGAACTTTGCAGTCTCGGTATATTTGCGATTAAGTTACTAAGAAAAGAACTATAAACTTACGTTGAGATCCCTTGTAGAAGATAGAGAACAAATTAATGGCTAGCGTGAAACCGTAGAACACGGGTAACAATCTCAATCCAGGTTCTAGGGGCTTGTCCTGAAATATATCATAAACTGTAAAAACCATTTAATTTCAATGGGATGAAATTCCAAGGATTTTTTAAAAAGACCATTTCGTAGTGCCACAAATTGCAAGGATACGTTATCCAGTACGTCAGATTATGATACTACAAAATCATTAATATTCATCCTCGAAATTAAATCCACCACAAATTAAGTTAAACAATTCATCAGTGTAATGTTTTGCGATAAAACTAAAATAGCTCATAGTTTCTTGGTTATTATTGTAGCGCTTTACATAATGTTTCAAAACAATGTAAAAAGTTGATAACTTTATTTTTCCTGTTTAGCTGATGCACTAAAGGAAAGTGTAAGATTTTGAGAAAAATCTTAAGTCTTTCCTTATGATGCTTTGTGAATACCACCCCTGAATTTCAACAGCTCTAATGACAATACAAAACCCAAAAAATTTCATTCTCTTTCTCTATTCAAATAAAACTAACTCCAAATACAGCCCCTTATATGACCCCTAAATCAGAACCCTTATTGAAAGTAGGATGTACTTACCTTATCTAAGACTAGTTTAACAATAAGGAAGAATAAGCCAGTAGATATGGCACCAGACAGCATCGGGGAGGCAAACCATGAACCAACTGTTAATATACACACATAATATCATATTATATAGTCTTATAAAAGTTAAATGTTAACGGTTGTAAACACGCGCTTGTCCACTAGGTATACTGGTAATATAGGTTTAACTGTGAGCTGAGTCAAAGGAAAACGGTGTAAACATGGGCTCATCTACGAGGTAAACTATGTTTATATAGGTTTAAAAGTGTGAATCGAGTTAACTGTAAATGCCGCTTTTCTTTCAAATGGGATAGTTCCCTTATCAGTATTACTTATTGAATGGACTATACGAAACTAGATAAAGTAAATACAAAGGGCAATTACTGCTACTACTTACAACCTTATAAGACTTGATACATATTTAAAATCAACATCACATCATTCTTATGAGCCAATTTCATGACCACTCGTCATGTTGACCAAACAGAAGTTGAAACAGCCTGTTTCACCATAGGTAAAGAGTAATTGTCCGACAGTTTTTTCTTGTTTTCTAAAAATATTGATTTTGAGCCTTCTCATTCTAAGCCTGCGATGTATAGTAATAGTGGGGAGCGGTGGCCTAGAGGTAGGGTGCGCGCTTCAGGATCGAGAGGTCCCGGGTTCGATCCCCCTCTGGACCACTGGTTAAAATCTCTGAGCAAGACCCACAGCTCCACTCCACCATGGTGTAAAATGGTACCTGTGAGGGCAGTGTCTATTCCTGGGTGCCGCAGATCGATGTTGGCTGCCACACCACAGGAGAGAAATAGTCTCCCCAGGGAGACACGAGTGAAGGTTTCCATATGTAGCCCAATGACCAGGGGAGTTAAACTGTCAAAGGGTGCTTGAGCGGCCTAACAGCTGAAAAGAGCCCTAGAAAATTGGTAACTTAACTTTTTCTTAGTTTAAGTAAGCTTACCAATGAATCCTAATTGTTTCCAGTTTACACCATTAGCTCCATGGGCAACCAATGAGAAGCCTAAAGTGGCCCCTACAATACTGTGAGTGGCTGATACGGGTAACTTTAGGAACGAAGCAACCAACATCCATATACATGACCCTAAAAACATAAGATTATTGATGTGATAAATTTCTTATAGGTTGTTCTGCGTCAAATTGTGACTTGAAATGGAACAAGGCATGTGTAAGAATACAAAAATGCAAACTATGGATCTACTTTATTACAAGACTTTTCAGCTCTTATTATAAAAATCTCTTACATACATGTACGTATTTTTGAGGTCAATTAATAGAGGGAATTTAATTTTGCAGTCTTATTCAAAGGTGAAACAAATGAAAAATTAATAAACCGCAAACATTAATAACTAGACAGCATAATGTCAAAGGTTTTTCCAGTAGACATACTATGCGTACACTTATCCATACCTGATAAAGCAGCCATGTTGCCCACCATAAATTCGGCCTCGGTCCCATTAGGAAATAAGTCTACAGATATAATTCCTTTTCGTATAGTATCCGATACTTTGGCACCTGTAGGAATAATACAAAGAACATTATGACCAGTAACATACCCATAATAGCTTTCAATTAAATACTACAGACGGTACAGATATCTTTCATGAGCTAAGGACCATCTGTAAAACAAGGGTGGTATTCAATATTGATCTTATTGAATTGGACAATACGGAAAGTCAATCATAGCGCCTGTTATTGAAATAGAGTTTTATATGGTGTGATCTGATTGGTTGTCCTTTACCTTAACTCAAGTAAGATCAATATTGAATACCGCCCCTTAACTAAAACTGGTAGAGCCAAAATGTGCACTCCCCTGTTCTCATTGAACAATTTGACTTAGCAATTTTGTAACCATGATTTCTAAATATTCTTTCGAAAACCTGTTACCAAACATCTCTAAAACCTGGTAACCAACATTTTCATCATCATTCAGTCGGTGCACAAGACTTGGGTGTTCTTATTACAGGATGTAGGATATAAAGAATTCAATTAAACATGTGCATCAGGAAAATCCCTGATCTATCTCTGATTGAAATTCCATTGTAGACAGGTAGCATCAGGAATTTCCCGCAATAAATCAGTCTATCAATAATCATTGAAAACTTGATACACACAAACAATATCAGGGTTCTCAATATTAACAGGAGGCTGCAGGCCAAATTCACTGTTTAAAAACCATTTTTGGCCGGCTAAAAATGTGAAAATTATACACAATTCAATTTGAAGAAAATAGTTGCATTGTGGACATTAATAGGCCTGTTGGTTAAGCATTGTGGCTTGCTAGGCTTAAACTTATTGAGAACCCTGACTATAAATTATACAGTTTCTACAAACACTTACCTATTAAAATTGCTCCAAGAATCTCAAATATAGATCCTAGAATGCAAGCTTGTTTCAATGTTAGTACTTTCGCCCCAACGGACGACCCGAATGAATTGGCTACATCGTTTGCCCCGATACCGAAGGCGAGAGCGAAGGCAATGATAAATGATACAACCACGATCCAAATCCATGCTTCATCGTAAATCTGCCAATCAGCCGCAGAAAACATTCTGAAAGTACAGAAAAAATATATTCCAAAATAAAATAATAGTTGAGTGTAGATGGGAGATAAACACTATTGTTTAAATAGCATTAAGATTATATATACATTCTAAATATAATTTTGAGTTACTTAAATCATAATAATCATTGTTTTGAACATAATAGAACAACACTAAGTTGTTAACAGGGTATTAAGATCATATATTCATAATAATTTAACAATCCATTTCAATTATAATTTTGAAATACTAAAATTATACTAATCATAATATTCAATATAATTATACTAATCATAATATTCAATTTAATAATGTGTCCCAATTTCCAACAAATTCAAATAATAATGTAAAATGTACAAATGTAAAATTAACGTCAAATTATTGAAAAATTATCAACGGCAACATTTGTAATAAATATTAAATATATAATTATATATTAGTAACTTCAGTTTGCCACAACAAACTTACCCAAGTGTGATTTTATAATTTCCAAATTTATTTATATATATTTTTATTATTCCATCAATCACGTGACATCCACAATAAATTATCTCCAATATTCAATGTAGTCTATAATCAGTTAAAACAGAGACACTGCATGGCTCCAGTGTTTAAATATTGAACAACATTCATCAAGCAAAAAAAAACAATAACAACAACACAGCAGCTGAGCGTCACACCAAAAATACGTAAACAGTGTCACTAAAAATACTTCCACTTTCGAAATACTCAGGTATACACAGCACTGATCACCTCTGATCACGTTTAATAACAATGTTTATTACCCTTGTCAGAATGCACGGACATACACACCTGTTATAACATTAAACACACAAAACACCGGGTAGAGAGAATAGTAGAGATGAAATCATTAACACATTCACAGTACAAAAGTACCAGACATTCACTCACAAGACACAATCTTCACTCTTAGACGATTCCACACTGTCAGACTTTTACCCTAACAAACACGTTAATACTGGAACACAAGTATACCACAGACTACCAGTATAATCCTAGCAAACACACGTTAACACCCGACTCAACAATAACAACACTTTGAACAGTTACAACAGCACATAAACCATACAGTGAAAACCTTGCTGTGATCACAAGTGAAGAACATGATGCTACAGTATACATCTATAGATACATCTCCGGTACATATACTACACAGTGTACACTCTATAGCTCTGTAAGTCGGTTACCAAAATGGAATCAAGCACCAGTTGATAGACATTATTGTGAAATACAGGGAAGGAGCACGACAATGACAATCTCATAAAATATTGTAACGTACATGTAGTAGCCTTGCCATGATTTTAGGGGCTATTTTCAGGGTCAAATTTGGGCAGTTATGCACAGGAAATTCAGATATATATAATTTCCCCTAAAAATTGTTTTCCCCCAAAAAATACGAATTGAATCAGGGTTTTCCCTAGGATTTTTCATACGAGGGTCCCAGGACCCTTAAGATTTATATTTAGGGAGTCCCTGAGAAATTTTGGGGGTCCCTTCATTATACGGTAATGCATTTCAAGCTCATTATTAGTGAGTATCAAATTTATAAATATATAAAACAGCAAATTCAGATTGCTCAATGCACCACAAGACTTAGTGCAATAAATAGCAGAAAGAAAAATATTCTAGCTGAAATAAAAATGCCTATCCAAGGGATCCTAATGGGGGTCCCAAGGATGCACAGTAATGCAGAAATGAGGGTCCCAAGCCTCAAAGTTGCGTCAGGGATGCAGAAAACCTGCATCAGGGAAATCCCTGATTGAATGCATATTTACATCCCCCACTAAGGTTCCCGCAAATTTTAAAGCAATTAAAGTACTTGTACTGTGTTTAAACATGCCTTAAAAATACCATGGGCACACAAGACTTTCAACTGGCTAAAGTGGTAAATAAGTGCAAAAGTGGTAAATAAATAGTCAAAATATTTCAACAGGCTGAATTTGTTGCTGATTAATAAATAAATAAATAAATAATGGTCTTAATGTTCTTTCTATTATTTTCCAGACTTTTTGCCCTAATCACATATCAATTTTGATCAATTTTTTTAATATTACCATTTTTTCATGTTCACTAGATAATGAATTGATACAGTATTCAGTAAAATCAATCCGACCATAATTCTATCAACCACGGAGACATCTGGACAAGGTTTGGTTTTACAAATACAGCCGAGGTAATTAGTTTTATTTGAACAGTCGGCCAGAACTGAATTGAATCTTTTGTGCTATTAATATAATATACATAAGTTATATACATAAGTTACACGGCATAGCGAAAAGGATTGCCAGATTTACTTGTAAGAGAATGTATAGATCTCCAATAATATCCATTATCGTTTTTTACATAGGTATATTGAATATATATTACGTAAGTATGTTGTGAATCATATAATTTCACAAAATTTCCCCAGGGGAAGGGGGGGGGGGAATAGTTGTTTTCCCGATATGCACAGGCTACAAGTACCAAACCCGGCAAAAAATAACCCGACTAACTGTATTTATATTACATCAAGCGTCTGCCTGACACTCCGGACATACGTCTTATGAAAACATTTTAACAGATAACCAGGACTATAAAATCAGACATTGACAAGATATCACAAATTCTGCTAAAGGACTGTCGAGGATCAAGATAATTCTCTGTTCTAAGACATTGACAAGATATCACAAATTCTGCTAAAGGACTGTCGAGGATCAAGATAATTCTCTGTTCTAAGTTTAGGGGTGCAGATATGTTTTCATGTATATTATATTAATTGTCTCTCATAGGAAAGAAATGTTCGTTGTATAACAAATAACCGACTCGTAAATCAAATTTTCAGGCCCATGCCCTTCATCAGGATATATTTCAATTTCATATACTTAAGTTACATCCATTTTAAATTTTTCATAATGTTGTTAAAGAAGAGCATATGTCTTGATATGATATGGATGCAAGAAGAGCATATGTCTGTAAAAGTACGGGGAATGACGTGACGTCATTTCGTGCGTTGTGATACAGGAAATGACGTCACGTCATAACAACATTATGAAAAATTTAAAATGGATGTAACTTAAGTATATGAAATTGAAATATATCCTGATGAAGGGCATGGGCCTGAAAATTCGATTTACGAGTCAGTTATTTGTTTTCATGTAGTTTAACTTGAAGATCTCCCCTCGACTGACTAATCAACCTTCAACTCACTTTTTAATTACATAAAACTTTTTTCCCTTATTACACAGATCAAAAGGTTAGAGTCCCTTTAAAATATAATCATGTTTTGTAACTCAGGCACAAGGATCCATACCTGCCATCTTTACAAAATGAAATGATTTGACATTGATAGGAATAAAACTAAAATTCACCGAAGTTACATTCAGATATTCCCTATACTCTGCATGATAATTGTCAGTACTAATTAACTATAATTCTAATACCCGACTTATCAAAGTCTATTTATAGAAAAGGTGTCTAAGTTTAGGGATTATTCTAGACAGTAAAAAGTGCAGGGTGCTAGCAGAAAAGGGGCACTTTTGAAAGCGCTAAATCGTATTTGAAAGGACATTTTTATGAGACAAAACATTCAAAAATATAGTTTTGAAAGAAAAGGCAGTTGAAAAGTAGCTTTATATTGGTCAAATGGCTATAACTTTCTAATTTTTTGGTATTTTTTCACCAAATAACTTTTATTTTCTTCAGAAAAGCCTCTTCTTTCCTATAGATACATTAGCAGGGCGCACAGAAAAAGGGCAGGATGCCGCGCCCTGCTATAACTCCCTAGAAAAATCCCTAAAGTTTATATGTATATCAACTATCACACATTTCTTAAAACAGTTTACTGTAAACCTGAATAACTTGGTGAGCTTTTTATATTTCATAATGTTGGTCCTCAACTGCTGGACAATGTTTCGTTTTTAAATTTATATCGCAGCCAATTCACCTCGTCAGTTTTCCTGGATTGAATACTGCTATTCCACTGTGGTCAGTACTAACTTACCCGTCCACAAGGAACCCCGGCGATTTTCCTGACATTTAGAGGAAAATCAACACTGCTGCCAAATTTTGATGAAGGATATGACCTGATTTGAACCCGGATTATTGGATAAGAAATCCAGGGCGACATCTGAAGTCACACAAAGCAACATGACAATTGGTTAAGCCATGATGCTCGATTTGTCTGTTTTCAACTAGCAGGGTAGTAAAAATACCAAACTAAAATATTTAATAAATACACAAGATTAGATTCCTGCTTTCAGAGCAAATTGTCTGTTAAAGCAGGCTAAAGCAGGCACCTCAAGGGAAACCAATTAAATCATTAATTCAAGACGAATTACGTCATATCGTATCTTACCTATACTGCTTATATCAGAGATGCTACGTCAGTGCAGTCTAATTCTATCTCAAAACATTCAGGGCAGAGGTACTATGTCATATTTATCAACAACAAGCAATCCCTGGCTTACAGTAAATTTGCCAAGTCACTGCCCGATAACTGTAGTGAATTACAATTTACCAGAGGGCACTGACTTCAGTCAGTGAAATTAAGAACTCAGGAACAATTGACTACAATTGGCTACCTATGTAGTCTGACACTGGCTTTAATCCATAGTTTTTTATGCACTGTTGCTTGATTAATGACGGCAATTTCTGAATTTCTGTAACTTCCGCTATTTCTCTGATTCACTGCATATGAAAAATGTCAGTGGTTGCGGCTATTTCTGTAACTTCAGCAATTTCTGAACTTTGGCAATTTCTGTAACTTTGGCAATTTCTTTGATGTATTGCCTATGAAAAACTTAAGCGGTCAAGGTTATATAATTATTTCTTTGGAACTTTATACTGACCAGTTGTCTCCTATGCATATTTTGATAGTGGCAAATTTAACTGCCAAGACTTGAGTTTACAATGTACTTGTCATTTTTACCCTGATTAATAAGGTTAAACTTTTAACTTCATTAATTTTTTTCTGTTTCAACTTTTTCAACATATTCCCTAATCATTTCATTAGTTATGCACCAGTCAGTGAGCAACCAGCCCCCCGCTCACTCCAAGGGACGGGGGCCCTGAATGCAACTGACTGCTGCATTTTATGTTCTGACTGTCAGATGTATTATAATATGTTTAAATGACCAAGATCAATGTATATTAATCTACAGCACAACCTCTCCAGAACAGTCCCCTGTCGAGCACAACTTCTCTTTAACATTACCTTCTGAAATTTTCTTTAGCCATAAATTACTTTAAATTTAACCTCTGTAGAGCCACAACCTCTAAACAAAGGCCAATATTTGCAGATCAAACAGGTGTTGCTCTACAGAGGTTGCGCTGTATCCTGTATTGTTAAAGTACCCAAGACTTTTAGCTAATTTATAAACATATTACCCACTTCTGTATATAACTGTCTCAGTGGTATGAAGCCAAAAGTTGCATATATTTTTTCCGCCAACATTAAAACAGGCATAATTAATACAACCTGTTAGTTTTTATGGCACAATGCACTAGAAAGTAGAGGTACACAATAAGTGGTAGTATATATATGCCACTGTATGTTTAGCACCCAAGTATTGTAGAATGGTAATTGTATGTCTGTCAGCATCCTACTAAAAGGGCGATTAAACTAAAGATTATATTATAAGAAAAGGAAAAGATTATATTACAAGAAAAGGTAAGAAATTAAAGATTAAAATTAAAAGACAAGGAAAGACATTCAGAGTTTTTCCAGGTTTGTTTGTAGGGTTCATATAATTATACAAGGCTTGTCCAGGGGCAGAAGGCGATAAGGTACCGCAGAAAAAGCCCTTATATTTGGATACCCCCCCCCCCCCTACTATCCTTGCCAAAGGGTTTCAACATAGCTAAAACAATTGATCAATATGCGGTGCACAACATCAGAAAAATTAGTACCAAACTTCTGTCCGCATTTCCATCAATTCGGAATCTATTACCAGCTGTTTACATAGATATAGATATTTCGAAAATTAGGCATTATGCCCATGATTTCACATGTACAAAAAGAAACATCAAACGCTACAACACAGAAAAGAAAAACAGTTCATCAATACAAATTCATCGGATAACAAGTCAATTGAAGAAAGTGCAAACATATACAAGAAACAGTTCAACATCAAAATCAAACATAACCCATCAATGCTGGATAGCTGGATATATCTAGTATATAATCTACCGTTATTACATGCAATTGATGTTCAAATAAGAAAACAATCCTCTATAGGAACATTAACAAAGTACAGAAACTTAAATAATTAATTGTTATGTCAAGTTCTACTACAGTCATTACGTCTGTTGTCAGGCATTAAGGCCAACAAAAAAATTGCTCGTTTCCGCAACTGGTTTTGAAAAAGAAGGTTCAGTAGGTAGGGGATAAAAAAAATTTAAGAAAAATACTGAGTTGACCTTTAAATCATCCACTTTTATGTTTAGAATACTCACAGACACATTCCGTGATAAAGAAAAACAGAAAGAACCAAATGCCCTAATAGAATTGGTAAAATTCAATTTTTTTTATTTTTTTTCCCATAAATTTGTCCAAGAAAAACTACACTAGCCAGCCAGGGGGCATAAAAATAGGGTTGGTAGGGGTAGCGGAATCAAGCAAATTGTTTTTGGCCTTATTACACGTCTGTTGGCAGGCATTAATTCTCCTGGTGCCAACCATTTTGACACATATCTACACTTTGAAGTCATGTGTGATCAATATAAAGTGAACACATTCAAAGTAAAGTGAACACATTCAATGTAACTCGTTTCTCTAGTTATTTTAAGAAGATATTGCACTGAACTAAAAACAGAGCACTCAAAATCAACATAAACTTATTAAATAGCACATTTTATAGCTGAAATCTGGCAGACCGAGCCAAGAAAATTTAGAAATAGGAAAATAATGCCAATCATTAAAAGATAAAATATTTAACACTTTTCCTTGAGGATAAATCATTAAAAGATAAAATATATTACACTTTTCCTTGAGGATAAACAGGATTTGAATGTTTGTATAAATAATAAATTACACAAATGTCAAGGTCAAATCAACAGACAACACAACTGAAGGCGCAAAAAATAATGCTGTACAACAGAACAGGCATGATCATATGGTGTCTGCAGACGGACCAACAGATGCACAGACTGACCAAGACAACATAATACTGCAAAACTGACAAATGGACAGACAGACTCAGGAAGACTGACCAGCAGACGCACAGACTGACCAAGACAACATAAATTAATACTGCAAAACTGACAAAATGGTGTCTGCAGATGAACCGGCAGACGCACAGACTGACCAAGACAAAATAATACTGCACAATTAACAAACATGATGGTGTCTGCAGACAGACCATTGAACAGGCACACCGGCAGACTGAGACCACCTGTAGAGTATAGAATGAGACAACACTCACTTCAGACAGCAGCATTGTGCCCAAGGGGGGGGGGGGGGGGGTGCGGTAATAAGACAGCAGGCATTAACAACATCCTAATCCTGTAACTAATCGACCAATTAACACTGGTAATTCATCGACTACAGTGATGTGAATATATTACACTCCTAAGGCTAGCAGAACCAGGAAACATATCTACATTTGATCTCATTGATCAGTTTGCAATTATCAATATTATAAGGAAACGCAAGCTAGATATCGCAAGCTAGATATCGTAAACATTAATGTGAAAATGTCAAAGCTAACAGAATGTAACTATGACATAAAAGGAAAATGACAAAATCAAATTCTCATCAAATAGACGAAATCTCATCAAATAGACGACAATCCTTATTGTTTCCTCCTCCAAACAAAATAACAGACACAAATATTCTCGACTGTTTCAACAACAAATTCTGAAATGTAATACATCGGAGACACATTCACCAGAAAACAGACAGTCATGTTGAAATGTCTTATGACATAAAATAAGGCCGTTCTTAAAAATTATTTGTTGACATTGCCATAACATTTATGCCATATGCAGCTAAGATTAACCGTAGTTTTGCCAATTATTATTATCATTTCTCAAAAGTCTTTCATTTTCAGCAAAAGTGGCAATTATTTTCTAGTGCAGTAAATCCTTTGGCAAGATTTTCAACCATGCGATCTAGTGTTGTGACCAAAGAACATTTCTACAACACAGCTTTAAGGGTCTGACTTATAATTAAGAACTGAACCTGCTAGAAATCTGATGAAACACATTTTAAACACCCTTCAAAAACTCTTAGAATTTAAAGACAAGCATTCAAAACTACTTACTTGAATTTCTAATCAAATCTCTCTCAAAAATAAGTCTAGATTTCTTCTTATCACACTGAACTGTCTCTTTTCCTGAGATCTCGTCTTCAGCAAGAATATCGTCGTCAGCAAGTTTTAACGTTGTCGGACGCTTACAACACACCCCAAGTCCGCAACCCAATGATATGCTGTCTTGTCAACAAAACAACTTCTGTGAGAAGTTAGAAGATTTGAGTTGATCTTTAATCTTTGCACGTGGTCAACTCAAAAACTGAAAATATAAATTTGTCACCATTTTAAAATACTTGTTCTAAATTAATGTTGAGTGTGCTAAAATATTAAAATAATTGGTTTATAGTTTGCAACCCAGACAATATTTTCAAATGTCCAATTTTCTGCAGCATGTCCCCGAGTACTGCATATTGTATAATTTATCCTTCTGGGGCCCTAGAAGCTGCATATTGTACAATTTATCCTGGGGCCCCAGAAGCTGCATATTGTATAATTTATCCTGGGGCCCCAGAAGCTGCATATTTTAGTGTTCTGCATCTGCATCAATTCAGGACCCCAGAAACTGAATATCCTTCTGCTTTAGTTCTGGATCCTGGAAGGCTGGACGAAGCTTTCTATTATTTTATACCTTGGCTGCCTGATCTACAAGCAAATTTCTTTTAGGACCCAGATTTTCATATATATTAAAATATGTTTTACTTTCACAAAATATTATCATATGATCATAAATTATTACCATTACTTCTATATAGGTGTTCACCACATTTTTAATAAATCTAATAATAGGTTAAATAGCTCATTCCTTTACAACCAGCTATTATATCCAGTATACAATATGACAACACCCAACACAGTATAATAATCTAAAATATCAGTAAACATGATGAAATAAACACCTACAATTACAACCATGTTTAATATTATATATATAATTTATACAAAAATTTGTCAAAGTTATTTGACTTTGAAAATGATAATGATGAAATAACTAACCTGACTAAATTGTTAAACTTTATTTTATTTGAATAAGTAATAACTAATGACACTCATTTGTTTTTTTTTGAGTAAGTAATACCACCCATTTGATAATAAACTAAATATATATGGTCAATCTAAATTAATTTCTGACTATTATTTTTTACTTGGCTTGGGCTCCATCCCCATTGTAAAAAGTCTCAGCTTAAAATGATTCCTTCTTTGAATATAATTATGACTTACATTTAACCAAAGTGTCAGTCACATTTATTTAGCATGTTTTCTCCCAGTTTTCAGACACATCGCAGAGGACGGATACTCAGGTGACTTATGTAAGTAATTTACAAGTTACAGAATGCTCTCCCCCCCCCAAAGAAAGTTAACAGACAGGAGGCTTGACAAGGTTTGCTACTGTGTCTTGTATCAACCCAGTAATGTCAAATTTTCTTCTTTTTATCCTGTTTTTTTTTTCTATTGTGACAATTTTCCCACACAAAGGGTAAAAAACATTGGTGCAGTTTAACTGTTACTACTTTTTCTGAACCTGCAGGTAAAAACTGTAAGAACTTTGTCAAAGGGTACATTAGGCCTAGAAATAAACTTATGTTTGTTTATGGAGACATTCCCCCAGGCCCAAAGAAATATAACGGAAGAAACCAAGTTCAGAGTAAAACTCTTTACCAGAAAAAAGCAATTTAGCCAATAGCAAAGCATAAATAGTAAGGGATTGTTATAAAAGGATAAAATAAGGGTTGCAGCTTCTTTCTACGGTATAAAAAGGTTCAGTCAGAAATGTCAATGATTTTTCTGACTTCTTAAGATATAAATCACCATCATGCTCTCATTTTAAGACTAATTCCTATGACCTTTAAAAGCCATGCTTAAACCATTGACCAAATTGCCAATGTTGTCAAACTTGTAGCAAATTCAATGGATCCGTAAACCCTCGCCAAATAGGTTAATTCATTGGAGTGGCAGATTAATTGAATAACTCTACTGCAGACTAACTGTTACCGACTTGATCTTTATTAGTTCTGCTATTTGGAACACGTATATTTTGCTGCAGACAATCCCAGACTTTTTGTCCTCAGACCACCGGCTGAATCTTACATTTATAAATGGCTTAGTTGCCCATTGATATAGGGTTAAACCGTTATATTTTATAAATTCAGACTGTTAATTCGCAATTATACAAAACAAACACAAAACAGTTTACTGCTTTGAGGCTTATATTTTTGTAACAATATTTTGTTAATATATATACCAGTATGTATTAAAATAAAATCAATGTCCAATGGATTACTGCATGATCCAAAGATAAATATAGTAAATTGCAAAATTGGAAAGTATATTTTATCGCTGGGGTAGGCATTTGTTTTTCTAGTAAAAATGATATTTCTTTCAATTCATCCAATAACTATTTTTACATCCAAATTCTAATACTTCAAACACATTTTACAAGCGAGACTGGTTCAACTTATAAATCAGATTTTCTGAACAGTATTATCAATGTTCAGTACTTTGTCAAGAAACAGGCAGTTTCTCCACATAATAATCAACTTTTCAAGGAATTAAAATATGAAATAGACCTTCGGCGTACGGATATCATAACCGGATGGTAAATAATCATAACCGAATGAGAAATCATAACCGGATCTCCAGTTTTCAAATTAAGTGGGCTAACCTCTAAACTAGGGCATGGCCGCACCTTGAATAATTCAGAAGGAACAGTATAATAATGAAAGGGGTCAATACACTAATGTTAAGCCAGCCTTTTGTCATGATCTGCAAATAATTGACAAACAAACAAATGTTTTGATGTTGACTAACTTTGTCTAACAAGTTAACAATCAGAGTTAAGACTTAAGTTAAAAGGTTGATACAGGATATTGGATCAACTAGCCTTTTTGACATTGACACAACATTTTTGTTTAAGCTGAACAAAAATCTTCATGAAGCTTACACAAAGGGTAAATCGGAGGTCAAATATGACGCCTCATTAAATCAAACACTTTAAAACATAGCTAAGTCATAAGCAACCAACTTTATGGCCTGTATTAAAATGGTTTTAAAATGACTGAGCGAAAGCTCTTCAGCAGCATAGCGAAATTACCTATTAAATATTCATATGCTCATCTACTGGTTCATAAAGTTTGTTCCAAAGAATATTCAGAGTTGGGTACTATGATTGTGTACCTGTACATTTTTTATAGATAAGACATAATTTCAAAAGGTGTTAAATGACATAGTCCCATTTGAGACTTGATTTTATGATCAAATAGAAAGATAAATTTAATGGTTTGATTGTTTGTCAGATAATGATACCAAACAGCCAATCCTTGTAACAAACTTCATATTTCTCTTTTATTCAAAGGATGCATATGTGGACTTTTTAACAGGGTCTCCACAAATCACCTACACTTAAAATCCCCGACTTATTCCTCCTCAATTTTTGGCAACTTGGTAACTGTAAGGATACGGACAAGTATTTTCCGTCTGATTTTTTACCAGAGCACTTGGTCTATAACTAGGCAAGTATCTTTGACAAACCACTTGCTGAAAATTAGCAGTGAAAATGACGTCACAAAGGCGGAGACAAAAATATGCCAGACTAAACAAAAAACATCATAACTAGCTACGTGACTAGATCGACTTCAAAACATTCCATGTCATAATCATACGACAACAAAATCAGGATGGCATTTACATAACTCCTAAGGGTTAGGTAAATTACTATTCCAATAACTTGTCTCTTTGTACATAGACTAATAGTATCCAAGAAGAATATGCAAAGAATTTAGATGACAGACGCATATTATGATTGTTGTGTTATTGATGATAAAACACAGTATAGAGTATAACAAGAATTCAAAATCCCAGGGGACATAGAGTCCTTCTGTTAGTCTTATTATATACACTAAAATGTTCCGAACTTAAGACAGAAGCTTATAAGTTTGAAACCTTTTATGATTTATGAAATACTGGTCCATGTTACGATGTACTGGTCAGGTATTTATGATTAAACATGCTTCAGACTGACATGCGGCTTATTTATATGGTATATTCCGCACAACACCTACTTAGCTACTTATTGATGAGCATGACAAGTTATGGTTCATAATCATATTTAAAATAATTTTTCAGCAGAAATTCTATTATCAGTGGATATTTCATTTAGAATTTTTTTATAACCTTAACTCATATAATCACATACTAACTCAAGGCATTTTTGCTAATAATGAGTGTGCCTAACCAAAGTCTACCAGGGATACAGACTAGCAGGGGCCCAGTAGCCCACGGCCCCTAAATTTCGGGCTGGGCCCCTAGATTTTTCGAGAAATTCCCTATATACACTGTACAATAATCAAAGAAAGTACTATGTTGAAAATGTCAGTCTTTATCCCTGTCTACCCTGGAATATGTATCTTTAAAATTATAATAACTCATGCAGTTTTTTTGCAGTGTCAGCGCCCCATGTTACAAGATTGTTTTACCAAAATACTGATATCCTTGTCTTCACGCCCAGATATGTCTCATCCTAAGGACTAGTTACCAAGTTATTGAATAATAGACTCACGACAAGGACTCCAAACCAAATTGTTGATTTGGGGAAAAAATCCTAATCTCCTATACTGACCACATATCAATGGCTTAGTATTAGAAGGTCGTAACTACCAAATCGATATTTTGAGAAAACACGGAAAAACTGTCTGACATTTACTGAAATTACTCTTTACTTATGGTAAAATAAACTTTTGAAACTTTATTTTGGTCAACATGACAAGTTCAGAATTTTATGAAAATGGGCTTATAAGAAGTGCCTTGTGGTGCTTATTCTAAATATGTATGAATCATAAAAGGTCGTAAGTGCCACTTACGACCTTTTAATTCTAAGCCATCGATATATAACAAATCATTTGAAATGTATACAAGATAGGTCTTCTTGACAAATACCACGTCTTATATTTTATCAATTTATCCACAGTTTGGTCTGAAGCCAATTGACGAAGAAAGTCAGTGATCAGTCAATATAATATTAAAAACTTTCTATTGAATTTCGGCAATTAGGTGCACAAAAATACCTGTAAATATTTACGTTCAATGATTAATGTTAAACTGCAGTAGGCCAGTGTAATGTTGGGTAATATTGGTGCAGCCAGATTATGTTTACATAAACACATTCACCTTGCTTAAACAGATTAATGTTGTATGAAAAACTAACTTACTACGTCAGACAAAGGTCACCTTGAATGACGAATGTTATAGCACGAGGTCGAGCACAACTTCAAGTATACGGAAACATATCATGCACGTCATAAGAACATTCAACAAATGTGTGTTACATATACCAGACCTTCAACAGACAATCAAATCATGAAATACCACCTAACAGGGCCCTCAGCCTATCAAATCATAAAATATCACCTAACAGGGCCCTCAGACAATCAAATCATGAAATATCACCTAACAGGGCCCTCAGCCTATCAATCATGCCACATTGTTTAAGTAGTACCCCTTGACATGTAATAAGAATTCTAGCCTTCTTCCTTCAAAGTCACATTTTTAAAAGGCAATCTTTTTGTCCGAGTTGGGCAATCACTCGCCCTGACAAGTAGTTTATAAGGCTGCATGGTCCGGGGACAAGTAGAAAATATGTCCAAAATAAAAAATCTAGAGAGTTGACTCTTCTACGTATAAACTAATCATATGAAAACATACCACTGCATTACCTAAGCAATCATCAATTAATTAACTTCTCTAGTGAGCAATGATAATTAGTACCCTAGCACATGGTAGTCGAGTATATTTAGCTTGGGAAGACAGACTTGAAAACTTTGTAAACAGTTTACATTGTTCGTGGAAAACTAATAGTTTATTTCAATGTTAGGCTGTGAGTATGCAAACTTCCTGATAGCAGTCGTACTCGTCCGACAGTTTCGCCCTAGGTCTGGTGCATCAGGCCTTTCCGTCGGACCCCGGCCGTGTCTGATGATTCATAATGTCCTGGTATGTTAGCATTGGGTATGTTTTGAACTAGGTACATTACTACATGTATTTTGTAAAACTTATTTTGATTGGTCGATAATAAATGAGTAAGCCAATCGCAAAGCGCGAACCATTTTTCTAACTCTGCCTTCATGTACTCCTCTTTTGAAGAGCTCTTCCAATTGTATGCAAGGGAAACATGGGAAAATATGGATTAAATCAAATGAATTATTGGTAATTGGTCACTGGACAACAAGTTTAATGCTGATTTCTCCATGACAGTGATCGGAAACGAGGAAAACCATCTCTTACTCTGTGAAGGCCACTTTAAAGGGGAAATTGAAAATATTTGCTTTTTTTGTTGATTTTAGCGAACAAACATCAGTCTGACAGATTTCCTTCTGGCCCGACAGTTTCTCCAAGTGTCCATCGGACTGTTTGTACGACAGATTGTCTGTTACTATAGGTAAGTCTGAGTATGCAGCCCTCTTTCCTATCTAACTGCAAAGTATGGGCAAGTTTTATTTTGGGACGGACAAGTGAATGAGTGGGCCCAACTTGGACAAGTGAATTAGTGGGCCCTATTTGTCCGTAGACAAATGAACTCCAGAAAAAGTTCAGGACCCCTGTGATACAGTGGATATTACACAGACGAATCTTCACAACAGACAGGAACTTGACAACCTTATCAACTCATCTTCACAACAGACAGGAACTTGACAACCTTATCAACTCAAGTGCCAGGGAATACTTTGGTATGGTTCCAAGAGACCAAAACCCAGGAATTACTAAGTCATTACGTGTCCCATCTTAGGAGATTTAGACAGTAAACATTGTCTTTCCGAACCTAGCCACTGCCAATTGTTTAAGTTATACATGCCCCCAATAGTCTAGACCATAACATACACTTTTACCCCATGACCGTAAAAAAATTTGTGCTTGCAAAACCTCACTATCGGTGAAATAATTCAGTTTAAGGATCAAGTAAGGAATTTCAGCTGTTCTAATTGCATTTTCTTGCACAAATCTGACCAATGTTTCCATCTACCGTAATACCTCGTATTATCGCCCACGGGGGCGATGCATTTTATGAAAAAATAATTCCATACACAGTCGGACCTCGTATAAACGCCTCCCACGGAACAGTACCGTATAGTAAGGCACTTAGCCCAGGGGTTTCACTAGACCTGAAAACCCGAGGGTCCCAGGACCCTTCACTCAAAATTTTGGAGGGTCCTTTTCTGAAACCCGGGAGTCCTTTCCCGAACATGCCTGTCTACATTAATGGTTAATACTATTAATTATGCAGCTCTTGCTTAGTTACATGAACAAAATTTATTAATAAAATGTGTTGTTGTTTTATTTAATGTCAAATAAATCTTAATATGTACTTAAATTTAGCCAAATAATGGCTTATTTACAACTTTATATGATTTTCTAATAATTAAAGTAGGCTACAAAAGTGGTAGTCTTGAACAGGGTTGTGAGGCTAATATAGTTTCATGATACCAAAAACAATATACTAATACACATATTATAAACTTCTTGATGGATTAAAATACCAGTTAGTAACTTAGTTCTACTTTCGTTTTTCTGAACGATACGCCAATATCGCGAAAACATATGACATTCGAAAGTGACATTATAATTTTGGTTTTCGTCACTACTGGTGGCAAAATAATATCCAATTGGGATATTTTGGTAACTTATACAAACTTATCATGTGACTGTGACTACCATATTGAACACATGAGTCTAAATATAAAATCGCGATCTATACGAATTTTTGTTTTATCATCGATCCGGGTATTTACAATTAATTAATTATCAATTAAAATGACCGTCCGGTGGCTTTTTAAATCGACCGGTCAAACGCATCGGCGGTTCTTTTAATTCTCTATCCAGTGGTTTAAGACAACACAAGCGTGTCACAATCAACGCATACAATTAAACACCAATTAATGCCAATTATAACACCTTTCGCGAAATTTACTGCCTACCAATCGGCATATAAGTCCCGCCTTGTGTTTGCATCACCTACGACGACCTTGGGCATTTTACTATGTAATTTATTCAAGCCACGCCTTCCGCCGACAATCATTGGCTTCTGACCGACACGTGGATTTCGTCACGCATCCGGGTCCCCAACCAAGCGTTCATCGATTGCGATCATGCGTTGATTGATAGCGATTACTCAAGCGTCCAGTGATTGTTTACACGCTAATATTTACAGTTTTATGACAGGAAACGTGCAATAATTTATTGGACTGACGAAGGAAAAATCCCCCGGGTCCGCAGTGACGCACAGGCTTGAAATACGCCGGGTCCTTTCTGCGTCTTTTGGAAATCTCCTGGGTCCGGACTCGGGTCCTCGGGTCCATTGAAACCCCCGTTAGCCGTTACGTTAACCAGTCTTCTTAAAAATACCGGACTTTGCCTATCGTATGCAAAGATGGCTAATAAACATATAGACTACGCTGTAAATACCGGTAAATAATTACTCAGCGGCAATTAATTGTTCGTTTGAATGGATAACCGTATCATGACTGACTGTTATTCTGACCCTCACTAGTTCGCTGCATGCATTATTTCCATTGCCACGGAATCTATAGGTAGCCACGGTTTTATAGAAATAACCCATACAGCCCATTTTTGGAGACAAAGACCTGTTTGTTTACATACAAAATGTAGATACAACCATTGTTACCATGAAACCTTTTAACAATTTATATGAGCTTCACACAAATTCATTACACTATAATATTATGTAAAATTAAATACCATTTATTTAAATAAATATTCATGTTTGTAACGATTAGTGTATGGTGTTCCTACTCAGGCTACTGGCACTGCAGCAGTGTTGACAAATAAACAATTTATCATTTTTCTCAGACTCTGAGTAAGATTATTAACAATTTTCAGTGATACTAAATCATGACAACTATACACACACATACATTCAACACTTAATTTACCTTAGATACTTAGTTCCAGAAAAAAACTTTCATCCAAGAAATGCGCTCCAATAAACGTAAACAAATATAGCGGGAAATGGAGCGTTCGTAGAGCGCGCCATATGACATCATTCACATTACGAGCTAAATGACCTTTCCGGGTAAAAGAATCGAACGATCGATGCCGTATCATAATGATGAAAATCAACTTACATTTACGTCAGCTATCAATGCCGTTGTTGAATTTAATTGATCTATGAATATATCCGGTAATAAATAAGACCAGATAATGAGAATCCACACTTTTTCCATTCATATCGAAGCTTTAACACAAAATTCTACACAGCGCATGGCGACCATATCGGAAGAGCGTCTAAGTTACGCAGATTATAGCCAAAGGTACCGAACGGCTGTTATTGTAGCGAAAAGATGCATATGTCATTTCAAGTGCAGGGGTTACTTCCCTTCCATTAAATTAAAGGAACTTTTGGAGATTTTGCCAACTATCGAGTTTCATTTTACCGAGTGATCCCAATAATCAACAAAAAATGTACTCTAGGTTTCATATATCAGGGACCCTAGATAGCACTTTATAATCTGAATTGCCATAACTCTCTCATAGCTTAAGTATTATTCTTCAATTTGTTGTTTACAAACTGGTGCAGTACTTGAGACCTGCAGTACTTGATCTAATTGGCTTAATTGGACGTTAAAATCATAACGTAACGACGTGACAATTATGGCGTCAATATGACGTACATCTATAGCACATTCTTTGAAGCACAGTGTCGTTAACACGATAGCTTTAAAAATCAAGCATCCGTTGTATTTTAGATCATCATTTCTTAAACTGCAAATGCTCGTTTATCAAGAAGGTAATACAGAATATTGGACAGAGAAGGCAGCCCTCAACTTTTACAGTTGATCTTAGAAAACATGAAACACATTATATTATATTATATGACTACCATAATTACTCAACACAATGCCCAATTATACTGTTTGATCCGACTACCGGTGCATTAACAGTTTAAGTGAAATAGATTGCATTTAAAACACGAAATTCCGCATAAGTGAAATTTACATAACTTTACAAACTTTCATGCTTTCGATTATGACATTTTTCTAATGAATGAGTATGTTTTGAAAAATACCGTAAGTCAAATCAATCATCTATGAATTTTTTTTTTATTGATTTTGATATTTTATTGAAAATTTTCTGCTCAAACGACGTTTGTTGACTTGTTTACATTAGTAATGAATGCCTGTACCAGCTATACCGCAAAGAAAAAAAATGTAACGTCAATTGCCCCGGGTGTCAACTCGCGGCGCAATAATTATCACGTGTTGATGTTCTAATTTCAGCGTATTTCCTATTTAGCCAATTACTGTACAATTTTAAGAGAAAATAAAGCAAATAGTAAACCGAAAAATTGTTGATTTTTGGTGAAAGATCTTAATTTATTTTCATCACATAACATGCAGTCTGGGAGTGCCGGAAAGCTATTCCAAAAATCTTGACACATTATTATTTATTTACCCAAAATTTGAATATTTAGAAATATGTGCAATGCATTGAATTAAATGGCAAACGATTTTTATTGCAACCAGATAGCATAGATACGTATAACAGAGCTAGAACGAAAATTAAATAGCCCGCGTGCGTTAATTTTTAACCACTTAAACTCAGCAACTACTGGCCAGGCAGATTTAAATTATATTACATATACATTTTCGGGAAGTTTTAATATTACTCTACTAGCTGCAATAAAAAATATTCATATCGACAATTTATTATACATAATAAAATAGAAATTAACTTCATAACGGGTTGCTTCATCCATCGTACTTTGTAAGAGACAAACATAATAAATGTATATTCTGGCTTAGAACGAGAAGGTCGTGAGTATTTGTAAGACTAATTTGAAATCTGTACCATAGGGAGTAAATTTTCATGAAAATCGGAACTTCTCATGTGTTGACCAAACTGAAGTTGACAAAGCTTATTTTCCATAAGTTATAGAGAGTTTTTCTTGTTTTCTCAAAATATGGATTTTGTACCTACGACATTTTCTTGCTAAGCCAGCGATATTAGGGTCTCAGAAATAATATAGCTTGGTCTTGTAGGAATAACAATGGTACAGTTTTATATGTTACAAGGGGTCAATTTTGAGGAATTTAAGTCACACGGTAGATATTTGATAGGTTATAGAGACAGATGTTTATCTATGGCATCTATACTATCTCTTACAACTAAAACAATAACGGAAGCAAGAAAACACATTTTGGACATACATTTAAATACTCAGTGTCACTAAGATCAATTATTGCGTGGTTCTTTTTGAAAGGTATACTAGCAAACACGTTTAGTTATATTCAATTCAAAAACATCTACTATACAGTCTAAAAAAATAATGCTGGTTTAGAATGAGATGGTTATAAGCACAATCTCGATATTTTGAGAAAACAAGAAAAAAACTGTTTAACAATTACTCTTTCTTGATGGAAAAAAGTTTTTTAACTTTCGTTTGGTAAACATGATAAGTTCCGATATTCATAAAATATGGGCTCATAAGAAACGCATCTGATGCAGATTTTAGATATGTATCCGTCTTACAAGGTCGTAACTATTCCTTGCGACATTCTCATTCTAAGCCAACAAATTATATGCATAATGGAAATTCAAATGGCATTTAAAGATGGAGCAATTGTGTTGTTTTTTTCATAAATACATGTAAATATACGACTTACCCGTGAAGACAAATTGATTCTCTTGAAACACCGTCGACACAACAAGAAGCCTGGTCGCATATTTTCAGCTAAATTCATCAATATAAAATGTTTTAAATTATGTGGGTACGGCTATATATATATAGCAGTATATGCATGACAACTTAACTATGCACGAACACATGGAAGAAACCCATTTGGATATAAGCATGAATAAAGATACCCAGGGCATTGACATCAGTAACTCGAAAACATAATACATGTAGTTACCCTTTTCTGATAGCTATATAACCGACATTTCGTTATACAAGAATAAATTAGATCAAGGTGATTCAAAAAATAGAACGACCCCTTTATCTTTAAAAGAGATAAGCTGTTGTTATGATTTTACTTGTATAATGTTCTACATCTAGTTTGTGTACTGGGCATTGTGAGGAGTGTTTCATAATTTTGTAATGTTATCTGGTCCTAAAATATATGCTTTTGATGAAATATTTACTTTTTCATTTCATTTTTGTCGATTCTTTCACTTTTTTAAACATACACGTACAAAGTCAATTTCAGTTGTTTTATCAATTTTTTTAATGAATCCACCACCTCGTATTTGTCATACACATGCAGAGCACTTACATGTGCATAGTAGTACACAATTCATGAAATTATTATCTCCTTGGCTCATCCTCCCTCAACAGCGTTTTCTTCACCCGACTTCATAATCATTGGTCTTTGTACCGAACCAACTGATATATCGCTGGCTTAGAATGAGAAGATCGTAAGCACTTCTTGCGGCATTATAAGACTGATACATATTTGAAATTAGCTTCGCAAGGCGCTCCTTATGAGCCTATATAAACGAAAATCGGAACTTGTCATGTTGACCAAACTGAAGTTGAAACAGAGTGTTTTATCATAAAGAAAAAGAACTTTTCGGACATGTTTTTCTTGTTTTCTCAAAATATGGATTTTGTACCTACGACATTTTCTTGCTAAGCCAGCGATATTAGGGTCTCAGAAATAATATAGCTTGGTCTTGTAGGAATAACAATGGTACAGTTTTATATGTTACAAGGGGTCAATTTTGAGGAATTTAAGTCACACGGTAGATATTTGATAGGTTATAGAGACAGATGTTTATCTATGGCATCTATACTATCTCTTACAACTAAAACAATAACGGAAGCAAGAAAACACATTTTGGACATACATTTAAATACTCAGTGTCACTAAGATCAATTATTGCGTGGTTCTTTTTGAAAGGTATACTAGCAAACACGTTTAGTTATATTCAATTCAAAAACATCTACTATACAGTCTAAAAAAATAATGCTGGTTTAGAATGAGATGGTTATAAGCACAATCTCGATATTTTGAGAAAACAAGAAAAAAACTGTTTAACAATTACTCTTTCTTGATGGAAAAAAGTTTTTTAACTTTCGTTTGGTAAACATGATAAGTTCCGATATTCATAAAATATGGGCTCATAAGAAACGCATCTGATGCAGATTTTAGATATGTATCCGTCTTACAAGGTCGTAACTATTCCTTGCGACATTCTCATTCTAAGCCAACAAATTATATGCATAATGGAAATTCAAATGGCATTTAAAGATGGAGCAATTGTGTTGTTTTTTTCATAAATACATGTAAATATACGACTTACCCGTGAAGACAAATTGATTCTCTTGAAACACCGTCGACACAACAAGAAGCCTGGTCGCATATTTTCAGCTAAATTCATCAATATAAAATGTTTTAAATTATGTGGGTACGGCTATATATATATAGCAGTATATGCATGACAACTTAACTATGCACGAACACATGGAAGAAACCCATTTGGATATAAGCATGAATAAAGATACCCAGGGCATTGACATCAGTAACTCGAAAACATAATACATGTAGTTACCCTTTTCTGATAGCTATATAACCGAAATTTCGTTATACAAGAATAAATTAGATCAAGGTGATTCAAAAAATAGAACGACCCCTTTATCTTTAAAAGAGATAAGCTGTTGTTATGATTTTACTTGTATAATGTTCTACATCTAGTTTGTGTACTGGGCATTGTGAGGAGTGTTTCATAATTTTGTAATGTTATCTGGTCCTAAAATATATGCTTTTGATGAAATATTTACTTTTTCATTTCATTTTTGTCGATTCTTTCACTTTTTTAAACATACACGTACAAAGTCAATTTCAGTTGTTTTATCAATTTTTTTAATGAATCCACCACCTCGTATTTGTCATACACATGCAGAGCACTTACATGTGCATAGTAGTACACAATTCATGAAATTATTATCTCCTTGGCTCATCCTCCCTCAACAGCGTTTTCTTCACCCGACTTCATAATCATTGGTCTTTGTACCGAACCAACTGATATATCGCTGGCTTAGAATGAGAAGATCGTAAGCACTTCTTGCGGCATTATAAGACTGATACATATTTGAAATTAGCTTCGCAAGGCGCTCCTTATGAGCCTATATAAACGAAAATCGGAACTTGTCATGTTGACCAAACTGAAGTTGAAACAGAGTGTTTTATCATAAAGAAAAAGAACTTTTCGGACATGTTTTTCTTGTTTTCTCAAAATATCGATGTTGTACTTATGACTTTCTCATTCTAAGTCGGCGATATTTGGATGTACGTATTTCAACTGAAGTATTTGGTCTTGTCATGTCGACCAAACTGAAGTTGAAACAGAGTGTTTTATCATAAAGAAAAAGAACTTTTCGGACATGTTTTTCTTGTTTTCTCAAAATATCGATGTTGTACTTATGACTTTCTCATTCTAAGTCGGCGATATTTGGATGTACGTATTTCAACTGAAGTATTTGGTCTTGGAACTTTACTAACTAGTGTGTTTGGGTATACATACCATTGACTTAAGTAATTTATACGCTTCTGTTTTCAATTTTATTTGTACATGTATAAGTATCCAAAATTTTGCCCACATGTATGCATTCAGCCAGCTGTAAGAGAACTGCACAAAATGTATACGTGTACATGTTGTTGGAAAATCAATACATCAGTGATGGATTTTTGCTAATCATTGTGCCACGTTCTATGCTAAATTTATATCACAGACAGTAAGGAGGTCAATGATATTGCATGCGAATACCCTCGTATTACGAATATTACAAATGTATATGTTTTAAGTTATTGCGACGAGGACCCCTTTCCAAGAAGTGTGGATCTGGAGACCTTGTTGTTATTTATGAGCGTGTGTTTGTTTCACAACCGGGATGGATTTACTAACCCATTGGTCAAACCATCATTTTACAACCGGGTTTTGGACTGTCTTAGGTATATTTTTAAAACGTTTACTAATACCTAAACCTTTACCGAAACAAAGAAAACCTTTTTTTAATATCACCCAACCATGCTTGTAATGCAGGTTGATATAGGAACAGTCAAAAAAGTTTAGAATGTTCGTGATAGATATAAAATTATAAATACTCAATTGACATCACTTTATTCTATTTTTCTGAATTTTGTGATACATAGAATCTTATAACGCTAGTTTTCTATTCATTTGTTATAGTCAGGACTAGACATGGTGATTTTTTGATGCACCTGGATTTTTGGTATATGGGAAATAACATGATTGTTTCAGATTACAATTGTGCTATTTGTTTTAAGTGGTTTTATGAAATTTTTTGGGTAGTACCGGATGATCTGTTATGATGTGATATCCAAAAATTGTTATTGTATTTATATTCTGAAGTGTTGCATATAATACACAAACATATCGATGGCTTAGAATAAAAAGGTTGTAACTACTACTTACCACCTTATAAGACTTATACATATTTGACATCAGCGTCATAAGGCGCTTCTTATGAGCCTATTTTCATGAAAATCAGAACTTGTCAAGTTGACCAAACTGAAGTAACAAAAGCTTGTTTTTCAGGTAAAGAGTTAATATCAGGCAGTTGTTTCTTGTTTTCTTAATATATTGATTTTGTAGTTACGACCTTCTCATTCTAAGCCAGCGATATGTATACGTTTTAATAAACAGATCAGTAATGAGAAAAAAACAAACACATTTTGTAACCAAATGAAATTTGGTAACATTAAATACCACAATTAGTCAAAGAAACAATGGTTATATCCTGTAACGTCTTTGTGAAACTGGGTCATCCTGCATTTTTTCGGCAGGGACTTGGACCTTGAATTGTTTCTTTGGCTTATGTGTGGACATTGCTCAGAGTAGTTGTGTTGTGGTGTTTCTGATTTCTGTGCTCGGCTCGTTAGGTTGAGTGCTACATTGACTGTCTGATTTCTTCATTCCTTTTTTACAGTAATTAATTTGTTGCAAACAAGTACTACGTATAATTTTCTGTCTACTTGAACAAGAAATAAATATAATTGATCTGTTTTAACCTTTCAAACGTGTTACATTAAAGGCATTTAGGCAGATTCTCCATAGGATCAATTAACGGCAATAAAAAAGTTGTCCATGGGTAAGCTCGCTACAACCACTTCATTTTATACAATGAATATGTGCTAGATCATACTCAAAAGAGAGAAAAAAACCTATATATACCAAAAACCCAGGTCCGAGTCAGTCTATCTGGCCCAGACTATTAGCATCAACCTAAACGTAAAAAACATATAATTATAAATATTGATTTAAGGGACTAATTCACTGCTGAAAATCTAACTGTACATGTACTTTACATAATTAAAACAACTTATTAGTTATTACCACAATTATATCAAAACGACTGCGCCATTGAATACACCATTTAAAAAGTGTATACAAAAGGCAGCTATGGCGTTCCATATACTGCAAATCGTTGTTTGTTTGATATTCATCATATATGTCAGAATTTATATGTTCTTCAAGTAACTAACTATAGGGCCAACTAGCTATAATATTATACCTATTCCATAGGTAGTCTACGTATAATTTTTTCTTTACGCTACACTGCTTTCAGTTTCATCTCGCTTTCCGCATTTTGATAAATCGATCGTTGTGTCGTGAACATGCTTGCTTTTCTCCCGATTCTTTTTATTCATGAAAATGGCCAATTATGATACTTTTGAGTCGCCCCCGTTTATAATTTTTATCATTTTGTGGATAAATTCAATAAAATTATCAAATCGGTCAGAAATGTCATACAAAGTTTACACTCATGACAAGCAATTTCTTCACTCATGTACTCGTATGCATAATAAGCTCGGTTCCCAGTATCGGGTTAAGTTAATACATAAACCGGGGAACCAGCCTTCATGTCTATTGCGTCAAATGTCGGTCAGGCGCTATGTTTATTTACACCAAGCCCCATGCTTTTGTTGCACTGCATCGGGTCATGACGAAGTATCTATATTAAGTATTATTTTGACTAATTTTAACCTTATTATCTAGTAGAGATGAAATAGTGACTTGATAACGAATCTAATAAAAGATGCTCGCCGCGAGTCAACACGGGTGTAGCATGAGCGGGTTCAAGACATATTTTGAGAAAACAAAAAAAAACTGACAATCACTAGATCTACATAGATCTACTTGAAGTAAAACAAGCTTTTTCAATTTCAGTTTGGTCAACATGACATGTTCCGATTTTCACGAAAGTAGGCTTATAGGAAGCGCCTTATGATGATGCAGATTTCGAAAAGCACTAGTCTTATAGGAAGGTCGTCGTGAAGTGACACTTACGACCTTTTCATTCTTAGCCAGCGATATAGCCAACAATTGGAGGAGCGATTTTGAGAGAAAAGTTCTGGGAAGGGGGGGGGGGGGGGTTTGAAGACCCACGTAAATATTGAATGCTGAAGCGTATGATGAGTCCTTGAGTAGATATCTTTACGGTTATAACTAAGGTTAGGCCATACCAAATCGTATTTTCGTTTAGCGTCCACCGTAAGTTCGAAAAAGACAAAGGACATACAAAATCGTTTCTTCGTTTAGCGTCCGAGGACGGATAGGTTTGGGAAAGATAAAAACAACAACATAATTTGCAACCTCTTATATCTTCAAAATCCATTGAGATATTGCTTTCATACCCATCATACGTATTTACCATCATACTCCAACCCCTACACAGCAGTAGCATCTACACTAACACATTTCACATATTTAAAGTTATTTCAGTAAGTAATTATGATTGACAATGCCTGATCGCTATATTTATTAGCCCTATGCCTACATGTATAATGCTGATGATAGAAGTCATTATGCCTTGTTTTTCCCCAAGCATTTTGTTTCTTGTCTTATGATAGCTAGATAGGTTTTCGAACTTAGGGTGGACGCTAAACGAAAATAAGATTTGGTATGGCATAACATTAAAAAAACAAGTCATAACGGCTTCTTTCCGCCTCATTAGACGGCTAACAAATGTAGCTTTCCAGCAACGTAATCATGAAATACTTGAAAACTTGTTTGTTTGAAAACTACAGTACTGCTGTTCAGGGTTTGGGGGCTAACGGTGAAACTAGTACGAAAGCAATATTTCAATGGATTTTGAAGATATACAGAGGGTCTATCAAGAGTGGCCAATTGATATAAATTTACAATAAACGAGATTTGGAAATTTTATAAAGCGAACCTCAGGCGAGCTGAATACAATTTTCTGAACGAGTGTAATATTAATTTATCAATTGACAACGAGTGACTTGATACTTTATTAGATTATACGTTCTCGCTATACTAACCCAGATACAAGGAAAGTCATGTGATATAAGAGGTTACAAACTTTTTTTTCGTTCCCAAGATGCTCAAACTTTTTCGTCCTTACGTTATTCTGTTTGTTCTTCAACATTCATCAAATAAGTTGGAAGAGGGGTGGGTGGGGGTTCGGGGACGTACCACCGGGAGTTTATTAATAAAATGAAGTAGCATTTAAAATGCGCGTGTTCTAAACAATGTATTGATCTGATGCGATCTGAGACTTATTATTTGGTTATTAAACAGGACATGTTGTATTGCAAAACCAAGAACCTTTTATCCTAATTAATCTGAAACAAGTATAAAAAACCTTTTTCTCTAATGCACTTTTCAACAGACCCGTTATATAATGACATATTTTTCATAGAATAAAAGACAAAAAAACTATTTTGCGAGATTACCGAGCAAGAAATGTGCACACTTTAAAAAATACATTTTGACCACTACAAGAGCAAAAGGAAATTACCTATTAAAAAACTATTTTGGGTAGAAAATTATGAACTTCGCCTGAATTATTTTCTGCCATTGGGCGCTGTCCCCTTTCCATAACCCCGGATGCTACGCCAATGATCACTAGCGGACCAAGCGCACACGTACTTAAAATAGCAGCGTAGTCAGGCTATTTGTTTTTTTGGCCTTGATAAAAAGAATATTCGTACATACATGTAGCTCGATCTAATTAAATCTTTTTGTCGATGCATGTGAATGTTTTATATATATATTTAATTTAACAAGTACACGTACTTTAATTTTAGAAGTAGTACACATTCTACATTTCGCTGGCTTAGAATGAGAAGGTCGTAACTACAAAATCAATATTTTGAGAAAACAACAAAAATGTCTGACAATCACTCTCTACTTATGGTAAAACAGATTTTTTTTAACTTTTGGTCAAAATGACAAGTTCCGATTTTCATGAAAATAGTCTCACCTTATGATGTAGATTTCGAATATGCATTATAATTAGTCTTATAAGGTCTCCATCTAAGCTAGCGACATGTATATCATTTAAAAAGAATATCAATTTAAGAAGTATTATACACCCTACATGCATATTTATCTAAAATACATTTTTATGCATTATGCTGTCGTGAACACTGCGTGTACATAACGTATCAATCCATACTAAATGGGACGATATTTTTTATTGCAACCTTCGAGCTCGAATATTGTTTCGTTAAAAAAGTATTTGATTTAATATTTTTCTTGTTTAAGGACATTATTACCTTTTCAGTTAAGCTGAAGTTTAAAAATCGCAAATCCTTAGACGGTATCTCCAGCATGACCAAAACGTTTTTATCGCGAGCACTATCGACAACGGATGCGAAACGTTGATTCGTTTTGTACACTGTAACCTCCCCTGATTTCAGCATTTCTGAAATCTCTATTAATGCAATTAAAAATAATCGAGCCGAGCAATCGTCATGCAATTTGCTATGAAACTTCTATTATAGTTACTGCATGGGCGTAGGAGCAGGGGGGGGGGGACAGGGGGTCAGGCCCCCCAATGTCTGGACAGGGGGGGAACATATATTTTGCCCCCCCCCCAATAATTCAGACGAAAATTACAATTTGCGATCTAATATATCATAGGTAATTTGTCTTCAGTTCGTTGGGAAAACGTATATAATTTGTATACTAGTAACTTCCTTATATACAAATGCGTCCACGCCCATTGTTTGCAAAAATATACTTGGGACGTAAATTGTACCCTAAACCCTCCTATATATCTTTAAGAGGTTGTCAATTATATATAAAGCCTTTGAAACAAACGTTTTCATCTTAAGCTTTAATCTCAAAATCGAGCAATTTAAATAATGTGCAAGCACTTAATTGTGTTAAAAGTAAGACTTTTATTTCCCTGTATTAAGGTCCTTTCTAATACCAAATAAGGTATCTCAGAACGCCTAGAACGCACCTGATTGATCCATTGTTTAGAAAAGTTTCCCGGGGGTGGCCCCTGGACCCCCATATACTTGAACTGATTAACTTCTAGTTACTACGTAATGACTAAACCAAATTACCACAAAACTATAAACTCAGGGTTAATACATAGATATAGGAGGGTTGAGGGCGTTATACAATTTATGTACTATAATATTTTTGTTGCATACATTGCGTGTCGACATATTTTGACTTAACATAGTACGTTTGCGAGCGAAGCGAGCAAAAACATTTTTTTACACAAAGTTGCCAAATGTTTGCCCCCCCCCCCCAAAGTTGAAGACACTCCTACGCCCATGTACTGTACTTGTTGCATATACGAAAACCGTACAGTGCTGTCGGGTAATTCTGCGCACCTAACGGGTATTGGCTTTCTACATTTGAGATTGTTTTATTTTTAGAATAAATTATGGTGCTATTTGGATAGAAACAACCTTCATTGACAATTGTAAACAATTCAAAACATCATACATTCGTTAAACTAGGTCAAATGTCGTCACAAAACAAGATGACTGCCGGTTTTCATGACGTTAATTGTTTCGGCTAATTCTGCGCAGGTGTAAATGTTTTTTTGTATAGTCTGTTTCGCAAGAAATTTATCATAGTATCGAAAGAATAATTAAGTCATTCAGACAATGTTGACAAAAAAGGAAAAGTCATCATTCATTACAAAAGTGATTTTTAGTCAATTTATGTGTCACGTGGTATGTCAAATTAACGAAAATCGTCGTTGTCACACATTTTGGTAAAAAATCGTAGAAATACTTTTCCGATTTCGTTGATATGATTATAAAACTTTACTTGAGTAACACATATCTACAAAACGCTTTGAAGACCGAAGGAAAACGACCCAGCAAAGTCTGAAAGAAATAGAAAGTTAAGGTGCGCAGAATTACCCGATGCGCAGAATTACCCGAAACGACTGTATATGCTGTTCGACGATTTTTCACGTTAAACATATATTTAAAAAATACATAATTTAAAATATTATTAAGAAAACACAAATAACTTAAAAAGTTTATGATAAACTTTACTGTTTGACTCCTTACATGCGTCATTTCATGTATGTCAAGTTTTATGCTTTGTGAACCAAAACCTTACGGAAAAATACATTTTTCCGTTTTTAGAGGTTGTCCCCTGAATCTAAAAATATCTTAAAAACAAGCTGGGCAAAACTATTGGGAATTTTCTGGGATGAATCTGATCTTCATAAAAATAACAGCTTTTATATACATTGTACAGAACATTTCAAAAGGAACGAATGTCATTAAATGATGTATTGATGTACCTTTGCTACAGTTCATAGGTCACACGTCAGTCACTTCATATTTCATAAGACTTCAGTAGTTTGTTTGACTTGGTATATTGAAATGTCCTTCTGGTAATGCACTTTTTTTGAAAATTAATCTCGAAAGGTAGAAATTATCTTTTTATTTGAAACGAACGCGACTCATACATCCTAATAGTGCCTTTGCATTTAATAAACATGACACGGTAAAAATACATATGTTGTTTTAGAGACACTTTTTGAAAAAACGTGTATGTAATTTGAGCGTAATGAAGGTATCTTGATATTTTCAATATAAACCGTTCCTTATAAAAGCTCTTGTTCCAGTGGTATAAAAGACAACTTTTTTTCTCAATACCAATGGTAAGGCAACATATAACAAACTTAACGTGCAGTGTTACATTTGGGACATGCAAGTTACAGGACGGAAAATCTTTGTTATGGGCATGTGGTATTTTGATTTCTTTTTGTAACTTTCTATTGAATGAAGTATTATGCTTACAAAGTTACAAATTACAATCAATGGCTAAAATAGCCATACATACACCATTGTAAAAAAGGTATGAGGAAATCAGATAGGGAAGGCGGCATTCAACTCAACCAGCCGCGCACAGAAATCGGCAAAACCACAACACAACAACACCGAACAACGCACACACATAAGCCAGAATGGTTAGTTCAAGTCCCCGCCGCCAAAACGCAGGATGACCCAATTTTACAAATAAATTGCAAAATAGCGGCGACACCACTGAATGAAACACAACTAAGACCCACGGGGTTTCCTAAGTAACCGCTGCAAGAAGACCTAGTTTCACAAACATATGCCTAAAACGATTACACAAGAGACCAAATGAGGCACAAATACGACGTGTTCTAAACACCATGGACAATGACCTAACGTCAATGCAACCAAACGATGCATAGCTACGATATTTCATGACCTGTTACACCAAAGACTATTATCAGTTTGGTCAACACGACACGTTACGATTATCATAAAAATTTGTTACTAAAAGCGCTGTGTGATGCAGATTTAACATATGTATACTCCCAATAAGTTCGTATTTAGAACTTACGACCTTCTCATTCCAATTCAGTGGTATGTATAAATGTACAGTAATAAACCACTTAAAATTCTTGTTAATTTGTATGCTCGTGTATAATTTCCATTATGTTTGGCTACAGCGATTAATCCGCTGGGACAATGCCTATTATAGGAGCAATGCCTTCTGACTACTACGGGCATTATGCTTACAAAGTTACAAATTACAATAAATGGCTAAAATAGCTATACATACACCATTATTTGTATGATAAACTGATAAATTATATCATTGTATGTATGTATGTATGTATGTATGTAATGTTCAATAAAAATATCACATATATCACCATTGTAAATACCACGTGTATGTATAATTATTGTAGATTCCCAGACGGTATTCACATAGTCAGGTTAGCAGTGTATATTGCAAGACCCCCTTTTTGCAAATCTCCCGCACCACTTCATTTTATCTCGTAAATATATAAGAAAAACACTGCGGATATAAAACTAGTGCATATTTGATGTAAAAAAAACAACAATATAATTATATCATTGTTTGCATGTAATGTTCAATAAGCATATCTCATAATCATTGTCTAATCAATTAAAGTCATGTGATTGTTGCTTTTATTGTTACCGTTTTGAAAATACAGTTTTTTTTTCAGAAACATGACGTTACAATATTGCAATATTGTGCATTATTTTCATACAACGTATTAGTTATCGGCAATCGGGTTCAATTACTGTCGGTGCCATTGATGTATTTATTTGAGCCGCAATATACCACAATATAGTTGATTCAAAGATCTCTGTCACAACCGCGTAAATAAACATTCAACCCGGTCGATTATTACAGGTTTCTCAGGATTAAATACTACCATCATAAATACACTGAAATGATTAAAAATCTAATGGTCCTATAGCGTAGTGGTTATACTTACTGCATTTAGCTATTATGAAATGGAACATTCTGGCGGTTTTGACAGACATTTTTGAACCGACAATACTTCGCTTTGAATTGGTCACTGAGATGATAAACAAACAAATATGTTATGGTTGTCATTTGTGCATATTGTAATAACCAACGTTTGATCCAATGATCAGGGACAAGGGGGTTCATGTTTAGTCTGTCGAACCTTTGACTAAACAAATTACTACACAGCCGTATAAAGAAATATTTTTATTCATTGAAAGCAAAGACAACATTAAACAGTGAAAAGCATATCGAAGCACATACAAATATTTTCCCTTTCTATTTATAAAGTACACACAATAAAAATTATTTAGAAATACAATTATAGCATAAAAACGGTGATTTTGCTCATACTTAAACAGGGAAAACAGGTACGTTATTGTAAAGATTCTCGCGCTCACGCGCTGTTGGTGTTCAGTTTTGAGTATGGACATTTCAGGACCCAGCCGACGAAAATAAATGATTTACAGCGTTATATGAACAATAATTCACATTCTAATTGTAAATACTAATCAATTTTCTATAATAGTAAAATAATAAACGTAAACAAACCCCCAATGCCACTGTTTTCTTGGTATTTGCCGATACCGGAAGTCGACGCTCATAACAAAAACTTGTATGTGACGTAACGTTTGCTAAGCGACGTCGCGTTTGTTTTCCTGACGTCGACCAAAATGTCCCGCCAAAATGTCATAATTTTAAAAAACATATTTATAATGTGTTGTTTTTATGCTATAATAGCGTTTACGCATGCTTTTAAGTGTTATTACATCTGCAGAGTCCCTCGGGAGTGTTGGTGCCCTCGCCCTGACGGGTTTGGGCACCAACCGTCCCTCGGGACTCTGCAGATGTAATAGCACGAAAAAGCATGCGTTAACCCTACATAAATGTACAATGTGTACAACATCTCTGTCTTTGCCCGAAACGGACAGCCCGTCTATCTATCATTTGATGCACACCGTACAAGACACACCATTGGAGTGCAAACTACCTATATTTTCCAAACAGTACCAAATATTATAAGGATATGCATACACATTTATAAAGACTTTCCAAAGACTTCAGCACTTTTCATCGTTAAAATTGATTTAAAAACTATTAGACATTAAATAAGAATTATTATTGCTGAAGCACCTCACAATTGCAGCGAACAGCTCTCCACAATTACAGAGAAAAGATAAGATATTTAAATTTGCACGGTAACTTAAAGTGTATAGAGCTATATTCTAACAGTCACTCAATATCAAAATAATTAATTGCATCATTTTTAGTATGATACTAGACTACCTAAATTGCAAATTAAAACTTTGGATGGGTTCCGTGTACTTTGATTCAATCGTCGAAAAATATACGATTCTCATAGTTTCATAGGGTGTTCTAGAACACTTTCGTATGAAAATGGACAGTACGCACGTCCAATAAATCACAGAAAGAAATTCTGTTAAAACTGAAGCGAAAAATTATCTAAAGGATATGAAAGCATAATTGCTTTTCAGTTTTTGAAACTATAAAAAATATCTTCAGATATAGCTCTATACACTTTAATCTGTAGTTCTGGTATCCATGCTGGAATGCGTCGTTTCCCTTTGGTTATAAGAGACTACTAGTATGTTGTAATCAATCGCAGGCAGCAATAATTGATTAAACCGATTAAATTGATTAACTTTGAATTTATTTTTGTGATCATGGAGACATCATTCCACAAATTTGTTTTAAATACTGTAAAATCATTTAATTTCATTTGGACGAAATTTCGTGGTTTTGGTAAAAAAAGACAATTTCGTTAGGATTTGAATTCGTGGATTTTGCATTTCAGGTCAAAATTAATGTTCGCTGGCATAAAAGTTCGCGGTTGAGGTGAACCACGAAATCCACGAAATTCAATCCCTAACGAAAAGTAATGAATTTACAGTATTGTTTAGTTTAGTTAATTTCTCGAACACTTAGCTTAAAATGTCTCTTTAAAAGTAGCATTCCATCTTAATTATAATAATCAATATTTGATTCACTGGTTCTGTTTTCCATTAAGGATAGTTCCGTCATACTGTTGTAAACAACGAGTAATTTCCCACTGTATTTGAAAAAACTTGAGCCCCACTATGTAAAATATATTTCCACAATGCATTTACGTTACGAAAGAAGTTACGCAAGAAGTTACGAGAAATATCGAAATAACGCGAGTAACAAACGCATAAAATGTAGTAGTGCGATTTTTGTTCAGAATCCTTAAATAAATAAGATATTAAACAATTCAGAAATGAAAAATTAATAAACCTAATGCCTTCAGAGGTGAATAATTAATTGAAATATTCGCAATTATTATGCTTTAGTTGACGTTAGGGTGCTACAAAACAATGTCCCAATGTAACAAGATTTCTCCACGCAATAATTAAAACATAGTACACCTTTTTAATTCTTTCAGAAACATAATCAAATTGTCGCGATCGTATTTGCAGAAAATGAAGTTATACTTATCGGCGTGTTCCGGATATATACATTAGTTTGATGAGGGATAAAATGTCCCAGGTTGACTGGTTGTGCAAGAAGTTGAGCGAGTCGAAAACCATCTGAAATGAGTCCGGCGATAAGAACTCGCTCCAAAATGAAACACGGATAGAGTCGCGATCCAAGGATGTGAATATTCACGTAATTTAAATGCACGTCTATTGATATACAGGGTGTTAAAGAAAATCAAAACATTATTTTACTGACTTCAAAATAGATCGGATTAATTGTCTGAAGGTTATTTAACATGATGACTTTTTAAATCCCTGTATGTTGATTAAACATCAGTATATGGATACACAAGGTCAACGCCAACACACCCGCCGTATGTTCAGCGCAAACATTTTCAAATCTCTGGATAGAGAATTTATATCCAATATGACGATGGTACCGACCATAGACAACAGCACTATCACTGCCACCCAACCAATCGTCTTTGCTGACTGTCGATCATCCTTCACGCTTATCTTCTTACGAATCTAAAATAATAAAAAATACATTATATGTCGTTTGTATACAAATGTACATGTAGATCGTTCCTGCATATACTGATTACTTATACTGAGATTTTGATTTTTGAAAAATACTATTACAAATGGTCTATAAAAATTCACTGAAAAAACGTTACAATATTTAAAGATCCACCTCACGGTATTAACTGAGAGAAGGTGCATAATCAAATATCGTCACACTAAGTGTGGATTAACAAAAGCCTGCGTCACATCCATCACACGATGTTTTATTTGCTCCGAAAATAGAATTAAAATAGCTTTCATACCAAATAAACGTGTAGATACCCGGAAAAATCGCTGTCACCGAAAGGGTGTTGTACGATACTTGTCCCAAGCGACGCAAAACAAATAAGAAATATAATGTTATAGCGATAAATCGCACAAAATTCGACATGTAAAGAACTTGGTTTGCGACGTTTTATTTTAATGAGTACGGTGGTTAAATAACACGGTCTATTATTTGTAACCTACAAACTACCAATGTATGAATTTTCCCCGCACGGTGGATAAGAATTTAGACACGCATAGCAAGGCTGTTGTGACACAGGCTTAACTGTGAGCAATGAATTCCCTTACCGTTACACTTAGAGTTGGTACACTAACAGTAAGTTTCTCCACAAGTTTGATGACTTTTTGCTGGATTTCGTACTCAGTGTAGTTTCGTGTATCTACCCAACCACATGGACAAACACAGTCAGTCACACACGATTCCTCGGTTGCTGTAAATATATGATAGCTGGACGAATAGTGGAATAGATGACTGTATGATAGCTCGATGAATAGTGGTATAGATGACTGTATGATAGCTCGACGAATAGTGGTATAAATGACTGTATGATAGCTCGATGAATAGTGGTATAGATGACTGTATGATAGCTCGATGAATAGTGGTATAGATGGCTGTATGATAGCTCGATGAATAGTGGTATAGATGGCAGTATGATAGCTCGATGAATAGTGGTATAGATGTCTGTATGATAGCTCGATGAATAGTGGTATAGATGGCAGTATGATAGCTCGACGAATAGTGGTATAGATGACTGTATGATAGCTTGATGAATAGTGGTATAGATGACTGCATGATAGCTCGATGAATAGTGGTATAGATGACTGCATGATAGCTCGATGAATAGTGGTATAGATGTCTGTATGACAAGATCGATGAATAGTGGTATAGATGACTGTATGATAGCTCGACGAATAGTGGTATAGATGTCTGTATGATAGTAGTGGTATAGATGACTGCATGATAGCTCGATGAATAGTGGTATAGATGTCTGTATGACAAGATCGATGAATAGTGGTATAGATGTCTGTATGATAGCTCGACGAATAGTGGTATAGATGACTGCATGATAGCTCGACGAATAGTGGTATAGATGACTGCATGATAGCTCGACGAATAGTGGTATAGATGACTGCATGATAGCTCGATGAATAGTGGTATAGATGACTGCATGATAGCTCGGTGAATAGTGGTATAGATGACTGTATGATAGCTAGATGAATAGTGGTATAGATGACTGTATGATAGCTCGACGAATAGTGGTATAGATGACTGTATGATAGCTCGATGAATAGTGGTATAGATGACTGTATGATAGCTCGACGAATAGTGGTATAGATGACTGTATGATAGCTCGATGAATAGTGGTATAGATGCCTGTATGATAGCTCGATGAATAGTGGTATAGATGTCTGTATGATAGTAGTGGTATAGATGACTGTATGACAAGATCGATGAATAGTGGTATAGATGTCTGTATGATAGCTCGATGAATAGTGGAATAGATGTCTGTATGATAGCTCGACGAATAGTGGTACAGATGTCAGTATGACAAGATCGATGAATAGTGGTATAGATGACTGTATGATAGCTCGACGAATAGTGGTATAGATGTCTGTATGACAAGATCGATGAATAGTGGTATAGATGACTGTATGATAGCTCGACGAATAGTGGTATAGATGTCTGTATGATAGCTCGACGAATAGTGGTATAGATGTCAGTATGACAAGATCGATGAATAGTGGTATAGATGACTGTATGATAGCTCGATGAATAGTGGTATAGATGACTGTATGATAGCTCGGTGAATAGTGGTATAGATGACTGTATGATAGCTCGACGAATAGTGATATAGATGACTGTATTATAGCTCGACGAATAGTGATATAGATGACTGTATTATAGCTCGACGAATAGTGATATAGATGACTGTATTATAGCTCGACGAATAGTGATATAGATGACTGTATTATAGCTCGACGAATAGTGATATAGATGACTGTATTAAAGCTCGACGAATAGTGATATAGATGACTGTATTATAGCTCGACGAATAGTGGTATAGATGACTGTATGATAGCTCGACGAATAGTGGAATAGATGACTGTATTATAGTAGTGGTATAGATGGCAGTATGATAGCTCGACGAATAGTGGTATAGATGACTGTATTATAGCTCGATGACTAGTGGTATAGATGGCAGTATGATAGTTCGACGAATAGTGATATAGATGACTGTATTATAGCTCGACGAATAGTGGTATAGATGACTGTATGATAGCTCGACGAATAGTGGTATAGATGACTGTATGATAGCTCGACGAATAGTGGTATAGATGACTGTATTATAGCTCGACGAATAGTGGTATAGATGACTGTATGATAGCTCGACGAATAGTGGTATAGATGACTGTATGATAGTTCGATGAATAGTGGTATAGATGACTGTATGATAGCTCGACGAATAGTGGTACAGATGACTGTATGATAGCAGTGGTATAGATGACTGTATGATAAGGACGATATGTAATGTTGTATAACCTTGTGGTCCGATCCTTTTGTAATGAATATAAACCTTGTAAATGTTTGTCTGGTTTACTTTGATGTCATGCTTCTATTCTTTCAAAGTACAAAATTCAAGTGCAAGGCAACCAATTGTACCTTTGTTAAATGATCATGCATTCTAACATAACACGTGCAATAAGCCTTCTTCGCGTATATTAAACTAACTGTGTGTTGCAATACAACAGTGCCGATTGGTGGCTTCACTTGACGTCATATATATTGTACGACGATGCCCCAGAGAGAATTTTGTACTTCATCGGAAGAAGGAGAGAAGATATAATCTGACAAATAACGTAAAGTCTTTCCTAGACAAGAATGTAGTTCGCCGGAAAAATATCGTGTTGTGTTGCAAATTGCAAAGTATTGGCGGTGTAAGAATCAAAATAATGAATAAAGCAGTGCTGTGTTTTACAGATGTAATAGCAAATTTGATTAAAAAGGAATCAAATAAATGACATGATATTAACACTTTTATCTTTTAGTCTAAATATTTTATTTAACGTACATGACTAACATACATCTATTTATAAGTGACTCAACAGTTTTCCATAATGAACGAAAGATTATCAGCAAAATAAGACTTTCTAAAAGAAAATCTTTCGGTTGCAGTCTTTTGCAATATGTAGAATACGACCTCTGAGACATGACCACGTGTCGGGGTGTTTATACTTACGGTCTGTATAACCTGGTGCTGCTGTGGTTGTAGGCATTTTGTACTGTATAGTCGGAGCCCGGGCGCTTATTGCCAAGGAAGGTACAATATCTCTGAATGTGTTACTAGGAGGTACAGCACCTTTGCCGTTAAATGTAGCGGTAGTTCCTCCTGTAGAAATGTAACGTTCATCTCCCCCGGTCTCACACGGTATTTTATTGTTATCAAGATGTAGGGAATTCACGTAGTTTGAATCTGTCAAAACTAAAACATTTGGTATATTATATAGAGAATAATAGGTTAGGGTCGTGAATGAGTAAGTTTATCTGACAATGCGTTGAGCCGAAGGTGAATCCGATAACGTCTGCAGCTGAGCCGCAATCCACGTTACTAACCTATTATGATATGTATCCAGTCTCTTAATATACTTAAATAAGTAGAAATATTCGGGAATATTAAGTCACTTTTTCATTAATCAGTGTTCATCGTCACGTTCGTTAATTGACGAAATGAAAACTAATGACGCCAGATATCTTGATAATATCAAGTTGTAGATAAATTATCAATCAACCCAGCGCATTTTGGATGGGAAAACCCGATATTTAGGTGCTGAATTTCAACCATCGACTCTAGTATAAACTATTGTCCGCCAGATCACGTGATCAGTTGACGGTTTATCAAAAGTCACGTGGTCAGGTGAACGTAATAAAGCAAAGTTTAGCAAGCACCATGTTATTTGATCGAGTTTGCCGCAACTGACTGGATAAAATACGTACTAACTACTTCTATACAAACATACCCTTAAGATAAATATTAAGAGACATATGACAAAGCCTAGGAAATGTAACATTTGCCGGCCTGTTTACATATATAAATACCTGGTGTGCCCTCTGAACAATCTTCATGTATAGCGCCGTCAACATCGTAATCTGAAAACAAAACAAAATGTCAACTGCACCTATGCCCCTTTGCTTAAAGTATAATTGAGTATAAGTATGCCAAATTTCAACGCGTATGTCTTACAAATACGTATATTGGACAAATATTTTAAAAATCACTGCTAAATGTTTCTGAATGTCTAGTTCCTTATTTGAAGACTTCTTGATTACGGGTATTAGCCAGAGATGTCATATGCATGTACATTGTATAGTTCCTATTTATACCCTAGTCACATTTGCCCTATCAGCTCCGTACGACCCCAAGGTGTTTCAAAATGTCTAGTTTCTTATTTGAATACTTATTGAATACGGGTATTAGCCTGAGATAGCATATACATATTTATAGTTCCAGTTTACCTATTTGCCCCGGAGTGATACCCATAGTACAGTTTTCTTCGTCAATCAGACCATCACAGTCGTTATCTGTCCCATCTCCAGGTGAACCCGGTATTATCACACATAACTTTAAAGTAGTACAATGAAATACATTAGGTACAAGCGATAATTTCCATGATCACAAAACAACTCACGCAAAAGCTTTTTTACGTATTTTAATCAATCGAAAATGTATTCTTTCTGTTGCAGAACATAAACTCATTTTGTAAAAGAGAATCGTTAATTTTCTTATATATGAACTGTATATTCGTTCAGTAACAGGGCAGAAGCTCGAACTTTTAGAAAAAGTGTCGATTGTCGATTATATATACGAACTGTGTCTCGTGCATGTTTTTTACCTCATTGATATCCGCATAGTTTTGTTGATTGGTGAGAACATAGTATCTATGATTAGGAAGAGCAGCTTCTAGAAATGCCACCACGAAACCTTTAGCGTCTAACTGAACTGTAGTTGGTGTCAATCCTGGAATGATGTTGACATCTAGTTGCGTCCCGGTATCACTTATGGCAAACCTGTAAACCATAGTATAATTGTGACTATGTTATTTAACGATACGAAACACTTGCAGATACTTGATTATAACCATACGATTCGTTAGAATTATGAGCAACCCTTTACCATGGGTAAAATTCCCAAAACCGGCAGTTTACATAAGCTCGTACTTTCTGAGCTGCAGATGATGCCTTTCAAATTTATCTGCTTAATTTATATTTCTATTTCCACTAAGTATATCTGTAGATTTTCACAGGGTTCTATTTATTGCTAAATATTTTGGAAAACAAATAAGGCAACTTTTACAAAAGAACATGTAGTTCTGATAGTACATATTGTTGAAAATAGAAGATAAAGTTGTTTCCGCCGATCTATAGGTCAATGGAAAACGTTTCACAGGACGACGTAATAGTATTTACTTACATCATTGGCGGAGTAAACGTATTAATGACAGTGTTCCCAACCTCTACACCATATATAGTAAAATCATCTCGGTAGAGTTCGACTGGAGGTACCACGATCACCGAATACCACTGGTCCCCATGTATTTCCATGTGAACTTGAACCGGTTTCGTAGCTTCAATTTCATATATCTGACAAATGAGAGTAAATAGGTGACCCCGTGTTTGTCCTAAATTATCATACTATCAAATTGTGACATTTAATGTGTTTCGATTTTTTGCGCGGAACAGGTATCCACAAAGCTTTTAAGTAAAATATTTATTTTTGAAGGAAATGTTAAAAATGATTAAAATCCTTACGTTTGTCAGCTTAATATAGACCTCTTATTCATTGATTTGTTGCAAAGATTTAAAGCATTATGTATAGAACTACAATAATACAACATCGGTTAATTTTCTGTTTGCCTAAATATGTCCAACGCAAAGTTTAACTATATCTCACTTTTAAAGGGCGTAAACGAAATTTGTTTCGGTTTAACAGCTGATGTAATCAAATTTGGACAAAAGTTTGCATCTGTTTCAAGGGAGACTAAAAACATCATCCAAATTATGAAGCTGTAATAGGTACGGTTTGTAAATCACCGCCCTTTGTTTTCCCATTTTTGTAACTAAAGTCAATAACTACTGTACTATAACATATGAAAAACAAATAGAAGAAGAACAAACAGTTCGTACCGTAGAGGGCTCCACATTTCTATAGAACCCTTCCCCCGTCAACGAGAGTGAATCAAGCTGATGGTAATCTCCCTTGATGATAACGATTGTACTATCTTCAGTAGCAACAATGTTCATTTGAGCTGTAGCTACTATTCCGAGTAAATCTATGGCTGGGATATAGTACTTTATACCCAAAGTTTCTCGGGGTGGCATTTGTGCATATGTGTACCCCGGATTGCCACAAAACACTGAAATCGGGCGTTCGCCATGTAGAATTTGTCCATAACCTATATCTGGAGCGCGAGAGAAAAAGTAACCATGACGAAATGAGAAATTCAACAACATTATGTTTGTGGTTAGTAGCATCGTTAACTGTACCTTTGGTGAATTAAGACTTTTTCCGTAGTAATTTCAGCGCATCTTTCAGTGCAAGTATGACTCCTTACAAAGGAGAATTTCGCGAAATAAACAAAGCATCTACGAAAAAAGATATTCATACCAAATAATGTCAAATGAGAATAACATACATTTAGATGATGTTTGTTTGTTCAATGTACTCAATTCTCTCCTTTTTGCGATTTTATCTTATCTTAAAGTGTTTGGAAATACCGAAAATTGTGAAATCCGAACAAATCACTCAATTCTGATCGATGTTTGATTTTGTTAGATTATCCTATTGACCTATACCCACTGCACTATCTATGTCAATGGAGTATTTGAAACGACCTATCTCATGAAAACGTGTTTCATTTTACAACAACAAATAACACGCTGATACTATAGCAATACAAAATGAAATACATGCAGACATAATAAGTGTCGACTGTTTTGGGTTCTACTCGTATGTCTTACACCTGCGTATGCGGTTAAGCGATTATGTAATTTCGGGGTAACTATGGATTGCTGTGTGCTGGAGTATTTTACATACACATATACACCACAATTATGCATACATTACAATAATTATCTTCACTCCGGGATTTTTAGAACAAAAAGCTTTCGGTCAGTCCGGAAACGGGGTTTAAAAGAGTTTTACCATTGTTCATGGCGGTAGGAAGATACTCGTAAATCCCATCTTCCAGAATAGTTGTCAGTCCAATCACTCTTGTGTTTAAAGTCAGTGAGAAAATGTCGCATTTGGATTCTGGAAATAAATTAAAAGCTCAAATATATATTGTCGCAATCAACATACATAAGAAAGTGTATATGTGTTATTGCGTATATTTACAAAAATATCTACTACATATAGTGTGTAATATGTTCAGTGCAAGATTTCGCGGGTAAACGGTAACGAATTCCGATATGCACACACTTTGTTGTGTAAAATATTCCCGACTTTAACTGACCTTTCACTGTTGTTGGAAACGTCATATTCGACTGGAACATGTGATAACTCGGTCCTAAAACATCTGTCGGTATGACACTGAAACCTGTGAAATTACCAACGAGAGGTTCCCTGAACACATACACAAACACTTCAGCTCCGTTATCCACAGTAAGCTTAATCTGAAGAATAACAATGTCCTTTTTATCAATTAATTAAGAGTCCAACCCTTATAGAGGCAAATTTGAAATATACGGTAGCAAATTTCAATGCGCAGGTATGTACACGCAACTATTAAATTACTATGTTATGGCTTTCATCATTGGTTGATAATCCTAAAATGAAAATCCCTGGACAAAATAAAACATCTGATAGTAGGCCTACAATACTACAGTACAGTACAGTATAGGTACGTCGTTAATTTTATTGATTTTGAATCAAATTATGACAATTTGAATACATTGACTTGTGTAATCTATAAAGATTACAAATCACAATGAGTACATTCATTTGTTATCTCCCTTGGATAATGCATAGCAACTGGGGCCCGTGCCTTTATCTACAAATATAGCCTAGCGGTTATCTAATATCTATTAAATACCAATAAAGGCAGTGCCGTCATGATAAAAAGGATGAAAAATACCCCTGTGTATGTTGATGCTATAATGTTGACTTTCCCAAACCAATGGCTTGTCATCGGAGCCATGTTTTCATCTGTTATATCATTTTCCACCAGGACAGTGAAAGAAGCGTTTGTTTCTCCAATGTTTGTGACAACCACGTGAAAATCAGCATCTGTGTCAAATACGGGTATCAAAAACTCGGCACCAAACGAATCGGGTTCTCCGCCTGAAATGCAGATTCATATCAGTTGGAAAAACTTGTTTCACAATCGACCTTAAATAAATAAGTATAAACTACATATGAGAGCCATATAGCCTAATATACGGATATAACAAATTGATAGTAGAAACTCATTTCTTCCAAACATAATACAAGTCAGATAAGAGATAATAAAACAAACAAGGGTGTCTATGTCTACGTTTAAATGGCCTTCGTGTGAAAACGAATGGTAAAATGCATAAAATATGTGTTTACGCCACCAATAATCCGACCTCAAAGTTTGGTATTATAGTAAATATTTATATACAACACTTACCTCCCAAATACACTTTACTGCAATCTTTTTCTGGCAGATCTGAAAGAGGTAGAATGTGAGTGTTGGATATGTATATTTGAAGTGTATAATAACACGTATTCGATTCTTACTGATCAAACTTAAAACATATGATAAAGCCAGATGACCAACAAATAAACTTATACAGGTCCGATTCTAGGTTTTGTTTAAGACATGGGCCAGCCATTTACTCCGTCACACCATATTGGCGGCCTATCACCCTCAGATACAGGTACCAAATGCATGCACTTGGATACCAAGGATCATTGTGTGTAATGTACTAAGGTATTTCAACAGAGGTCTATACGTACTACACGTATCGAAACCGGGACCTCTTGATATAATAATAAAATATCAACAATACTTATCGTCAACATACAAACTGCAAACGTTGAACTCCCGACAAAAGCAGAGAGTATCATTTCTGTGTACTCCACTCCAACTCCCAAAGATGTTGCAGACAAAGTTCCACCATCATAGTCCTGTAAACAAATCATCAACAGGCAATTCTTTGTTCAATTTTACACAAAGCAAACTACAAAAACCAACTTTCAACAAAATCCTACATTTATTTTCAATAGAGATAGGTTAAAATAATAAGAAGCAGGCATTGTTTGAAACGTTTACTCTGGTCACAATAAAAATCTTCTAAACAGTTGCTCTCTCGACATTGTTATAAAAATATCTGTTTATCATATTATGAAATATATATTATAATAATATATATTTCATAATTTGATAAACAGATATTTTTATACAAATGAAGAATGGAATACAATAAGCTTATTTATAAACTCGTTCTATATTTGGCAACAATGTCGAAAGAGCAACTGTTTAGAATATTATTATTTAAACTAAATTACGAGTAAAAATGAACCAAACGTATAATTATAAATTGCCGTACTTCGACATGTCACGTCACGTTTAAGAGACTGTTAAGCAGTTTTATTTACCAAGACAGGTCTACCATGGGTCCACGACAATTCATAAGTATGTGGAATGTTGCAATCCATTGTAATGAGTGTTTCCACCAAAGGTGAACATTCCGGTCCGCAGTATACGTGTGTAATAGTGTCGCTTGATATCTATAAACAAAAAGAGAAATAATACACGACCTAATTATTACTTTGACACACTTGGCCTGACACATTATTTTATTCCTGGAGCATCCTTTGTGCAACGGCTGATCCTTTTAATCAAAAATATTAACAGACTCGGGTTGCCTACGAAGTCATTGAAGAAGTTTAATCTATCTCAGGAAAATATATCCAATAAAACAATGGAATGTTTGCATATTTATATAGAGCGTGATAATAGAGTATGCCTGTAGCAGGGATCATAAAACCAACGATAATAATGTCATTTTATAATCACAATCTTATAACATAATAAGTGAAATATTATTTGAATATTTGTATAAAAGCTTAGATAAACCTACATCCTATCTTGGATTTTCGTTTGGCTTAATTTGTGATCAGAAAAACCTGAGTCTTAACCGACTATATCATTTGTAGTTACCTCCCTTTAAAGTTAAGTATGCAAAAAGTTCGAAATCTGATGCATGCCATACATTGTGGAGTGACTATATAGACTTGCTTGAATTATTCAGTATTTAGAATATGGACGGTTCGTTCGATATCTGACTATTGCATTGGTAAATACACGATGTTGTGTGTCTTTGGATTATCTCTGCAATGCTCAACATAATTTATTTTAAAAAGCAATTTATTTTAATCACTTTACCGTAAATGTTACGATACTTGGTGGTTCTGACATTGTCTTTAATTGGATCATACCAATACCACACGTGCGTAACTGGAACATAACTTTGTTGATACGATGGACAGCGAATGTTCTATAGGATGTTCCTCCTCCTTTAGTTCCATCTTGGTTTAAGGTAAAGAAAGTGACTGAAATGTAACAAACATCGTGCATTAAGATTCTACATTATTGTATTTCAGAAAGTCATTTGAATAGCTGAGATGGTGTTGACATACGGCATAGTTTATAAACACTAAGATAAACACTGCGACAGTTGTCCACTTTTTCAGAGCATATATACAGAATGCATAAACTCATGTAGCTTACAGACTGAATAACATAAATGTTCGTATAGAAATGGAATTCCTTAAGAAACACTAACACATGTCTATATACGCATAAAATAAGTATATTTGTGGAGAAAAAGTGTATTGTTTCATCGGCAACCAGGACTATTTTTTGTATCAATTTACATTATTTTCCGTATTTGAAATCAAACACATTTGAACAAAAATTCGGTATCAAAATCACACATACACTTAAAGGAATACAATGCAAACTTGTTCAGTATTAAAGATCGCAAGTTCATTCTTATTTCGAAATATAATGAACAAATATTCGGTTTAACGATCACAAAGTTTACTTGTAAAATGAACAGATGTTAGGTATTACAGATCACTAAGGTCACTATTATTTTGAAGAAAACAATTCACAAATATTTACCCAGATCGTCTATTGTACATTCCTCTTCGTCTATCTGTCCATTACAGTCGTTATCCACATTATCACCAGGGACTGGGGTTGTTGGTATACACTCCTGAAATATGATAATTCAAAGTTTACATAGAACACTGGGGTGGTTCGTTTACACTCCTGAAATATGATAATTCAAAGTTTACATAGAACACTGGGGTGGTTCGTTTACACTCCTGAAATATGATACTTCAAAGTTTAAATAGAACACTGGGGTGGCTCGTTTACACTCCTGAAATATGATAATTCAAAGTTTACATAGAACACTGGGGTGGTTCGTTTACACTCCTGAAATATGATAATTCCAAGTTTACATAGAACACTGGGGTGGTTCGTTTACACTCCTGAAATATGATAATTCAAAGTTTACATAGAACACTGGGGTGGCTCGTTAACACTCCTGAAATATGATAATTCAAAGTTTACATAGAACACTGGGGTGGTTCGTTTACACTCCTGAAATATGATACATTCCCAGTTTACATAGAACACAGGGGTGGCTCGTTTACACTCCTGAAATATGATAATTCAAAGTTTACATAGAACACTGGGGTGGTTGGTAAACACTCCTGAAATATGATACATTCCCAGTTTACATAGAACACTGGGGTGACTGAAATACAATCATAAAATATGTTACATTATAAGTTTACATAGCACACTCAACTGGAGTGTTTCGTTTACACTCCTGAAATATGATACATTCCCAGTTTACGTACAACAATAGTAAAATCAGTGAGTTAAAGGGTCGATAACCCATAAACAAATTCGGTGTGTTTTTGCAATTACACTTCTTACATGAAAATGTACATTTATTCATATACAAAGTTTTAAAAAAATATATTGGTGTTTTTTTGAAACACTTACTCCAACCTTTGTAATTACTTGGATCACACGTTTTCTACCATACGCATGTAGATAGACTACTTACCGTGTTATCTTTACCCCAGTTGGCTGCAAGTAAAAATGCTGCATTGCCATTGCAGTATCCATATCCACCGACTCTTGCATTGCTATTGGAGACATGGGTACTATTTGACGTGTTCCAAAATACATCATAGTCCGATGCCTCGACTTCAAGCCAACTGTCAAGTGGAATTGAAACCGTTGTATCGACTTTTACATTATCCCTGTCCGGATTTGATGTAACTATAACGAACATATTGTTTTCATTCTCATTTGCACAATGAAAATATATGTCATCAGCTGTCCATTGCTCTGTATGAGGAACTAAGACAATTGAAGGTAAGCAAGTTACGTCACTTGTGTCATTGTACAGATCAACCGACATAATTTGTAGAATCATCACTGGATTTGATGTATGTATCACACTGTGTACCTGCCAATCAACCCGCTTAATTACAGAACCACCAGCATGTTCAATCACAAACGGTGTAAATCCAATTATATGCACGACTGTATTGTCAGTTTTAGTTATAATTATAATAATATCACCGACTGCGTTATGATAATTTGGTATTACAACAAATTCATTTCCCCATTTGTTTACAGGTATAATTTGTTCAATCATGTTTGAGGTATGAGGAGTAGCTCCAGCTGCTGGAACGTCCCTTGCACCAACAACAACCGCCACTTTCTTATTGGCTCGTATATAGACCCCAGTAAAATCCACATATCCTTCAAAGTGAAGAGTTTCGTACTCGTGTATAATGTAAGGAACAGCGGTACCGTCCTGTTCGCTGCTGGGTATCGGCATACCATTCACACATGCAGCAGACTGGGTGATTGAATTTGGAAACACCACGCTTACCTCTGTTTCATCCTCAATAGCTGTAATTGCAAACTGACACATACCACCAAGAGCGCAATATGTAACAACGTAATATTCATCACCAAGATGCTCATCAGGTATGGCTAAATACCCGTCTCCCATATTACCATCACTGTCGGTCTGATAAACGTAAAGTGTGAAATCCACGGTGGATTCAACTCTTATACCCTTCTCTGCGAGTTCATTACCATTTGGGATCATATCGGGACATACTGAATGTGCTATCGTTGCCGTTTTAACTGGAGCGTTAATGTCTAGAGTATAGGTGCACTTTCTAAGTTTTGATGTTATTGTTGGATCCTCTCCAGATAGTATGAACTTCAATTCACCGACTTTGTCATTTAAATCTCCGGAATGATCTCGACCTAAAAATGCCACGTGGTAGACGTTCGAATCTATGAAGTAGAAGATATATAATAACTGTTTAACATACAACAAATGCTTAACTCGATATAAGAATGGAATGTTCTCTCTTTCAAGAACTTCTCGATGGACTACCTTCAACCAATGTTTATAAATAACCATAAAATGTTATGTTTACTCAGCAAGTTTTCTTTTTTTTCAATATTGATTGTTTTTAACAGATTAATATGATTCAATACTACTGATGCAGCTACATTACCATGTAGACAGCATTTGACACTCCCCAAATGTGCTACAATTCCATACTGAGGTCATATCCAGAAACAAACGAAGCACAGTACATTTTGTATTTCATCGATTGCTTTTGATATAAGCATCGCTTGCATACAGGTCATAAGTATGCGAGCTTGTTTTGCTAAACATATTTCAAAAGGGTCAGAAAAGGTTAACATTCTATAGACAGTGGGGAGATTTAAACGTCTTGCCTTGTACCAGAACTAAATTCCAATTACTTAGTATGTAAGATTTGATTCCCAACTGATGGTCACTACAGCCGTATGGTAATTATTACGATTATCGTGTTAAATGGTCGTAAGGATTAAGCATTGTTTCAAGTCTGCCAGAGAGAACTTCGTTTACATGTTTACAAGAATATGAAAAATATCCAAAAGTCAATGTTTTATACTTACTAAAGACGCATGGAACGACATCGCAATACTCCCATCTTAATGCCGGATTGGTTGTGTAACACCATGGTCGAGTCCCTCCATCTGGATTACGACAGTAGTTCTCGGCATCTGCCACAGTCAGATCAGGAAAGTTCGACGTGTTAATATAAATATTAGTAGAAACGGTTTGGACGTCGTCAGAATCCCAACGTTGGCACGTTTCCCCACTAACAGTACGTGCCAAACGACCAGAGTATGCACTTGAATCGGTTAAATAGCATTCAGTTCTCCCTAAAAGAGCATGCACGAGAATAAATCAATGCCAAATACAGAGGAACTTCAACAAAAACAAGTAAACATAATCTGTACTTAATTATCACTGCGTGTGATAAAGGCAAAATGTATAAAAATTATATTTCGCGAAGAGATAGATATGTACATTTGTGTCCCCGTGTGGTTAAGGCAAATTGTTCTAAATATGTACAATTGTTTATATTTACATGTCATCTTTCAATTGGAATGTAAAATCTCTAGCTGTCTATGACACTAATACATGACACAATAATTTATATGAATTATCGTAGGGTTGTTGTCATTGCAATATATGTAGTACGAACTGTTAATACTCATCGTATGTAAATACAAAGTGCTGAATAAAAACAAAATATCTACGACTCTGTTACTAATGTCTGCTTTACCTACCAAAGATGCATTGGTCGATGTCGCAGTGTTCCCATTCTATTTCAGGATTAGTTGTGTAACACCAAGGTCTGGCCGCATCATCCGGACTACGGCAGTAATTCTTTGCATCTGCTACCGTGTGATCAGGAAAATCGGCATCATTATATGTATGAGAATATACACCGTTCGTGTCCCAACGTTGACAGGATTCTCCACTTTCTGTCCATGCAAGGTGCCCAGCGTATTGTTTCGCAGTAGTTGAAAAACATTCAGTTGCAGCAGCTTAAAACCCATAACAAAATACTGAATAAAGTGCATGTTTGCATGTGTGCCCTTAGGTAATTGGTTTCATCTGGCCTTAAATGAATGATTTACCCTATTATTCGGGACTATCATTTTTCCTATTACCCGGGACTATCATTTACAACGGCAAATCATTACTTTAAAGTTTCATAGCAATCAGAATGACGGTTAAGTGAGAAACTTGTGTTATGACGTCATCGGTTTTGGTAACCAAACAACATCTTCTAAATGCTCACAATAATACTCATTGTACAACTCTGTCACCAGTCACCAAGCATTCTTTATAATTACCAATGGACCACGTCGGATTAAACTTACAAAAAGGACAAATAACATATATTATTTCATTTGTTGTTTTGAGTTGATACGCACGTCCACAAATTGCGCCCATATGAAAGTCTTTACGTACAGAATGGCGAAATATAGACAGTAGGAGGACATGTTTAAGCTGATTAAATCAAGCGATATACAACACCAGTACTGTAAATTTTACACAATGTTCCGTCACATACACTTGGTGAAATGTCCCATTTTGGCAATGATTCAAGTATATACCAAGTATTATGTTTATACCAGCGGTGTTAAGTATGACATCATAATTTGAAACGAAAAACAACATGGTCTCTAGTAGCGATACACACAGGAATTCTCGAAATGTTTCCCGTGGGTTCAATTTTACGTTGCTCTAACTACCACACTTTTTTAATATATAACATATTTTTCATGATACAAAAAACGTACAGCATTCATTACCTGTAAAACCTTATTTCTACCAATTTTGATGAAATTCGGATGGTAGATGGTTTAAAAATCGATTTGGTCTACGGTTTTGTTGAATGGCCCGCGTATTTATTCTATGTACCAGGTACTGATGCCGGTTATTGACTAATTACGGAACCAATTTGAAAAGAATACATATATGCACTTTACATATTATAGTGGAACTAGTCAAGCAACTAAGTGTTAAAGCGCTTTATCCCTAATAGGTTAACTTAAATAATTCACATGGCACTTTGTAGTCAAGGTTTGTTAAATTGCTGGAACAAAATTGCATATTTTTCTAAAAGGGTGGCCAAACTCATAGTGTAGCTAACCCAACATACACACATCAAATATTCTACTTCGTGCAAAACCTTAATGTCCGTGTCCTGTTTTATCAAAGCGTTTAAAGGGAACGTTTTGTTCATGCACATTTTGTAACGAGTGTAATGTTTGTACAAAAAGCACTGAATCAATCACGTTAGCCTTGAACATATAAAACGTTGTATATAACATATGGACAGCCGGGTTGGAACTATTGCAATTGAAAAGCATACCGTTTTCTTACTTTAAGTAAAAACACCAAATCAGCATAATTCAATTTTGAATAAAATGAATCCGTAGTATGGCGTCTGATTTCTGCCACTTACTTTCTACGTGTGTTCGCACGAACGCGTGAAGAATTGTTAGCAGCGTACCGTATATGTGTCGTATATCCGTCCTCTAAAATCGAATGGGCAGAAACGACGGCGCGAAATTATAGGAAGAATCTAAACCAAAAACAAAATTCGCGTAAACATCGTCAATAAAATAATGCTAATTCAATAGGGATCCATAATTCTGCTGAAATAATTGATACTGTTACAAGGCTTGGCTATTTAAGCCTAAACGTGTTCGTTTATGCCAAGTTTGAAAGTAGTGCATTGAAACACTTGAAACAGATTTGAGATTCAGCTAGTCACTTGAACGGTTTGGTTAACATATTCGGCCGTGCGGAATACGGAAGAACCGATGGGTAATAACTAAAAACCTCATGTATCAGTAGATGCAGGAGTATAAAACAAATCATCTTACCTCCCAAGGGCAGGATGATGACAGAACAAATCAACCATAGCAGGATAATTTCCATTTCTAAAATTACATATACGAAACTGCGTTATTTGCTGTCTACCTTACTTTTAAATAAAACTGCAATGGTAATTGTACATCATATTAGTCTGCGAAAATAAAAACGACAAAACTAAAACACATTTATACATTGTATATAGAATTGATTTATCAATGATAATTTGATAATATCGGTTTGGTTTGAACAAGCTTTAAGATTCGCCAAATTAGGGAACAAGAAATGACACTCTACGTACGCTTATTATAGACTTCAAGTTGTTAAAACCATTTTCTGCATGATAAATTAAAACCTATACCGGTAAAGTAATGAATTTCAAAACATTAATTAAAACCATCAGGATTATTGATAGGTTTTCGTAATGCAATTTGAGGTAAACATCATTATTTTTATTACATGCTACCAATGGTTTATAGACAATTACAGTGGAACAAGAAGCAGTCACTGACAGCCATACCCCCCCCCCCGCCGAAGGAACAAATGAGGTAAACGATCAATATTATCACGAAAGCCTAATAAAGATGACCACTACAGTTGAATTGTTGTTGATGATGCAACATTATATAGTTTCATCAAAATTCCTTAAGAAATGTAGGAGCAGTTGCACACAGAAGTTAATTAATATGTAAAAAAATCAACAAAAGGCCATAATTCTTTCAAAAATGGCCGAAATGAAAAACCCTGACGATATCCGCTAGTGCACCTCATAACTGTACTTCTGTAAAAGTTTAGACAAAATTCCAAGAGAAATATGTACAAAATTAACAAAGGGCATTAACTATGTCAAAAATGGTCGAATAAAAATATCCTGACAATATGCGCTGGGGGGCATCATAGCAGTTATTCTGTGAAAGTTTTGTCAAATTCCCTTTAGAAATGTAGGAGCAGTTGCACACAAAAGACTTTATATGTAAAAAACAACAAAGGGCAATAACTCTGTCAAATATGGTCGAATAAAAGAATCCTGACAATATGAGCTAGGGGACATCATAGCAGTTATTCGGTGAAAGTTTTGTCAAATTCCCTCTAGAAATGTAGGAGGAGTTGCACACAGAAGTTCAGACGGACGGAATGACGCCTACCATTACCATATCCTCCCCTTCGCCACCGGCGGGGAATAATAACGGTGAAAATGTTCACTTTTTGGCAGATGGCTCCAGTACCACACAGAAAAATAAATTAAGGGAATTGGTCTTCAAATTATAGCGCCTTAATAAACACGTCACTATATATAGCAACATTTTTACGTAGACAATATCAGCGGATCATCCGGTATGGATTATCGTAAAGATGACACAGCGCGCCCTGTTATCAATCATTAAGTTATGATGTTTTAATTTCATTTTTATTTCTTCCAATTAAGCCAAATCTTGATCCGTAATACGAGAAACTCCTTCAAATACTAAACATAAAATTCATGATTTTAGTGAAAGATCAAATTTTAGTTCAGTCCTCAATTATTTTATTTTACCTTTATTCTGACCTTGTTGCAGATAACTAGAAGATATCATTGCATAATTCCAGTAATTTGTCCGTGTCCGAAATATCCACCTTTCACATCACTAGTATTCGTTCTTTCTAAACTCGATGTTCTTTTAAACACGAATCAGGTTCTTGAACGCTAATTGCCACTTAAAGATCTGTCAACTAAATTATCCTATTATTGACTAGTTGTGATTGCGCGACCAAAATCTGAATGTTGCATAATTGATACGTGTGCCACTAACGACCAAACAACTTTCAAATTAATCAATTCATTGCAGTAACATAATCTTCTGAAAAAAAAAACTTTGCGGTATTAATATTGAAACCATGAACACACGATCCCGTATACTATTATAACTATAGTAGTTGTGCGTTTAAGGAAATGTAAAGCAAGAAAAGGCACGACTTTTGATAATTACATTTGGTAATTATTTTATTGTTGACCGTTTTGGAGTTAGCAATAATAAAATACAAATGTAGTATAATTAATTATCTGGAGACGGTGCATAATTTTACGCCATACATTCCACTCATACAAATATAAAATTATTAGATATAGGGTATGGGTAGTTAAGACTCGTCTTCAGTCAAATCTGTGCTGTTCATGCAAAACATGTGCCTGTTGATTAGACCATGCCGAAACACGTCTGTTGTTTGTGGTTGGTAGTATATCAAAATCAATAACTTGGTAATCTGTCTACAGGATGATTTATTTGAAGCACTTTTTAAAATATTGGGGGTCGAATGGTGTAAACACCATCTGATAGAAGAATATACAACCCGCACTTGCTTGTTGACAAAATGTCGAGCCGTATGCAATAAATGCATAATGATTAGTCAAAGGGAAGCAACTGTTACATAATTAGTATTTCGTCATCTATACATACATTGTATGACTTTTGGCCTATTACTTCATTATCATAGTTTCATGAATTGATCTCAAACCAGTACCGGATATGGTGTGTCAGAAAAATGGCGCACAGCACACAAATTTTCGTCTTCGTGAACGATTCCACACCACAGAATATGAAAACAGTCGGCCTTTACCAGGGCAGACCCGAATATTAACGCATCAACAGCACGCAAACATTCACCAACTACACAGACATTTCCACTTCCGGTACAACAACCAGAGTTGAAAACTAACCATTTGCATACGATTACAAGTTTTAGACCATTTTTAAAACTATGTTTGTATTTGAACGCAATGAAAATGTCCAACGAAGTTAGAGAACTTTAATAGTATGTGTATTTCCGGCGTTACATACTCATACAATAACTATGAGACGAATGATGTGTTTTATTTGTTTACAACTTGTATTGGACGAACAAAGAGATATATAGTTACCGATAGACAAATGTGGCCTGCATATCTCGCTACAAATTTGCACCTTACGCAAGTTTAGTCATGTTTTGCCCTGTGCATTGGCCATTTCTTTGATGAGCTTAAAAGCGTTTGCAAGCCAATGACACAACCCCTAACACATCAACGAGACCTCTCAATCACTAATTCAGGCATTGAGTTAAATGTAGCAACACGTCATAACACATATTATTCTCCCAATGTGGCTGAGGTAGAATGTGGAAACAGTTTCCGGTTGGAATTATCACTTGTGACTTTCATTTTTGGAGCGTGCCTCTTTGGAAACGGATACTTTTGTTACTAATTATTGTTACATGGATGCCATAAAATTTTACATATGATTGAGAAAGCATGAATGTGTATTGTTGCCAATTTTCATGAAGATACAGGGATGTTAACTAACTTTTTCAACCGTTTAAAAACTGTTGCGTTTTTAAAGTCTCTCACTGTAGATATATGTTTTCATTAATTGCTCATATATTACATCATGCACACATTCGTGTCTTTATGTTTGAATAATTGTTTTAGTCACTGTCTATATTATTAACGTGATTATTCATGTTTGTCCCAGTATATTTCTTTCATCAATTTCATCATTCATGTTTGTGCTAAATGTGTAGTTATTTATGTGTACATGTGTATACCTGTATGTATGTGTTGTCACATGGGTCTATGTTTTCCGTTCCCTTGGTTGACGCTCTGATCCCTTGATCATCAATGTATATTGTTTTTACAGGACAGTATCCTTATTTTCATCACGACTGGTTGTTTTGAAATAAACGAAATACTATGATGTATTTCCATTTTAATTACTTTCCTATGTGACTGCCGGTTATCGAACCCTCAGTATTCCGCTCCTGACGCGGACGCTCCGGCCACTTGATCATCAATGAATATTGTTTATATTTAACTGAACGGTATCGCTGTTGTCATGTTTTTCAGAGATAATACTTTTAAAGAAAGTCAGTGTGTAAATGAGTATATACTGTGACAAGTTTACAGCCTAGTCCTGTCATGGCCACAAATCTAAAAGTCATAGTTCCGGGTTCAATTACTGCCTGTGTTACCAATGTATTTCTTTGAGCAACAATAAACAGCAATGTTTATAATTACCCTGTTGTATGAATGGGTCCCTGAGTTGGACAACAAATCAATATGCTATGGTTGCCATTAGCACCTATTATAATAACCAGCTAGTGATTCAATGATTTGGGACAATGGGGTTATTGTTCAGTCGATTATATGAAAACGTGTCTTAACATAGCAGTTTGTTTTACTTTATAGTGATATAACAAATAAAACAAAGCCGTATAAAAAACTTTTATTACATGACAGAAAAGGCGACATTAAACATTTAAAATAATATGGATACACATAAAACATTGTTTCCTTCTATGTATAAAGTTTACACCTGGAAATTCTCAAGAAATACAGAAAATATGCACATTGAGTATGTACCATATGCGTCGTTGCACGATACGGGCCATTTGTCAATATATAATACAGCTGTTTTGTTGCACACCGTACAAGATACACATTTGGATTGCAAACTGCTTATAGTGTACAACGGTACCAAATACCATAATGATATACATACATTTAAAGTGGCTTTCCCAACACTTTTCATCAACACTTTTCTTCGTTAAAATTTTAACAAATATTTGACATTAAGTAAGAATTATTATTGCCAAAGCCCCTCACACTATCAGCAAACAACTCTCCATAATTACAAAAAAAATCTATAAGACATTAAAATTTGCACGACAAGCTTAATCTGTAGTTCTGGTGTCCATGCTGGAATGCGTTGTTTCCCTTTGGTTATAAGTGAACAAGTATATAATTTATGTTGAAATAAATCGCTGGCAGCAGTAATTGATAAACCCGAACTTTGAATCTATATTTGTTATCATGGAGGCATCAATTGCCCACCCTTTTGTTTTAAATATGATTAAGTCATAGTTTTTCTAACACTTATCTTAAAATGCACTAGTCGTGAAATACGACGAATGTCTCTTTAAAAGAAGCATTCCACCTTAATTATAATAATTAATCTTTGATTCACGGGTTCTGTTTCTATTGATCAGAGTTCAATCATTGCAAACTACGACTTCTTTTCCACTGTATTTGAAAAAACTTGAGCCCCACTATGTAAAATATATTTCCACAATTTTCTTAACGTAACGCAAGAAGTTACGCACGATGTTGCGAGAAATATCGAAATAACGCGAGTAGCAAACGCATACAATGTAGTAGTGCGATTTTTGTTCCGAATACTTAAATAAATAAGATTAATAAAAATAATGCCTTCAGAGGTGATTAATTAATTAAAATATTCGCAATTATTATGCTTTAGTTGACGTTTGGGTGCTACAAAACAATGTCCCAATGTAACAAGATTTCTCCGCGCAATAATCAAAACATAGTACACCTTTTTAATTCTTTCAGAAACATAATCAAATTGTCGCGATCGTATTTGCAGAAAATGAAGTTATACTTATCGGCGTGTTCCGGATATATACATTAGTTTCATGATGGATAAAATGTCCCAGGTTGACTGGTTGTGCAAGAAGTTGAGCGAGTCCAAAACCATATGAAATGAGTCCGGCGATAAGAACTCTCTCCAGAATGAAACACGGATAGAGTCGCGATCCAAGGATCTGAATATTCACGTAATTTAAATGCACGTCTATTGATATACAGGGTGTTAAAGAAAATCAAAACATTATTTTACTGACTTCAAAATAGATCGGATTAATTGTCTGAAGGTTATTTAACATGATGACTTTTTAAATCCCTGTATGTTGATAAAACATCAGTATATGGATACACAAGGTCAACGCCAACACACCCGCCGTATGTTCAGCGCAAACATTTTCAAATCTCTGGTTAGAGAATTTATATCCAATATGACGATGGTACCGACCATAGACAACAGCACTATCACTGCCACCCAACCAATCGTCTTTGCTGACTGTCGATCATCCTTCACGCTTATCTTCTTACGAATCTAAAATAATAACAACAACGAAGGTCGTTTGTATACAAATGTACATGTAGATCGCTCCTGCATATACTGATTACTTATACTGAGATTCTGTCAAAAAAATATTACTACAAACATTCACTGAACAACGTTACAATAATGAAAGAATCACCTCACGGTATTTACTGAGAGACGGTACATTATCAAATATCGTAACACTAAGTGTGGTTTAACAAAAGCCTTCGTCGCATCCATCACACGATGTTTTAGTCGCTCCGAAAATACAATTGAAATAGCTTTCAAACCAAATAAAATTGAAGACACCCGGAAAGATCGCTGTCACCGAAAGGGTGTTGTACGATACCAAGGCACAAAAGACATGCAAGACCAAAAAGGAAATATAATATTATAGCGATAAATCGCAAAAAATCGACATGTAAAGAACTTGGTTTACGACGTTGCATTTTATTTCGTAAGGTGGTTGAATAGGACGGTCTATCATTTGTCACCTACGAACTACCAATGTATGAACTTTCCCCACACTGTGGATGAAAAGTGTAGACGTCTGTACGACTATAGCAAGGATGTTGTGACACAGGCTTAACTGTGAGCAATGAATTCCCTTACCGTTACACTTAGAGTTGGTACGCTAACAGTAAGTTTCTCCACAAGTTTGATGACTTTTTGCTGGATTTCGTACTCAGTGTAGTTTCGTGTATCTACCCAACCACATGGACAAACACAGTCAGTCACACACGTTTCCTCGGTTGCTGTAAATATATGATAGCTCGATGGATAGTGGTATAGATGACTGTATGATAGCCCGACGAATAGTGGTATAGATGACTGTATGATAGCTCGACGAATAGTGGTATAGATGACTGTATGATAGCTCGACGAATAGTGGTATAGATGACTGTATGATAGCTCGATGAATAGTGGTATATATGTCTGTATGATAGCTCGATGAATAGTGGTATAGATGACTGTATGATAGCTCGACGAATAGTGGTATAGATGACTGTATGATAGCTCGATGGATAGTAGTATACACTTGTTAAATCTTATAAGTACACCAATATGTAATGCGTATATCTTTTTTAACATACATGATATCATGTTAATTTTTTGCATGTCTTCATGCGAGTAGTATAGCAGCAGTATCTGATAATTCGATGATTGTAACTTGACCGCTGCGTGCAGTGAACGGGGAATTTTTAAATTATGCAAAACGCACGTGAAAAACAAATGATTTTCGCAAGAACTCTCAAAATGTTTCATACATATTGTCCATCAATGCCCACATCAGGAAAACACAAAACCGGGATAATTACAAAAACAGACCGCACAAGAGAGGTTTGTGAAACAGGCACGTCTCATGACAGTAAATAGCCTAGTGTAGCTACATGTAAAGTCACCACGACCTTGACCTTAGACCTATCGACCACAATAGTAGTAGGAGCCTACATCTGATGATCAGCAACCTTTCTGTAAACCTGTAAAGTGTTACGATCTAAGATCCTATATTTCTTATAGTTGTGTGGACCAGTGAGTGTTGTGTGTTCAAATGTCATGGTGAGTATGACTTTTGATCCAAATGACATTCAACTTTAGTTGGGCCGTCTGTGGAGGATGAATAATCTCCATTTAGAATTTTCAATTCCTAGGTACACCCGGTTAGGAGTTATTATTGGAAAACCATTCGGCATGTCGACCGACCGACTATTTGCACGTAATTCTATGAACTGTGTTGGTGTACTAATAACATTTAATGAGTGTAGATGACTGTATGATAAGGTCGATATGTAATAGTGTTATACCTTGTGGTCCGATCCTTTTGTAATGAATATAAACCTTGTTAATGTTTGTCTGGTTTACTTTGATGTCATGCTTCTATTCTTTCAAAGTACAAAATTCATGTGCAAGTCAATGAATTGTAACTTTGTTAAAGAATCATGCATTCTAACATTACACGTGCAATAAGCCTTCTTCGCGTATATTAAACTAACTGTGTGCTACAATACAACACAGCCGATTGGTGGCTTCACTTGACGTCATATAATCTGACAAATAACGTAAAGTCTTTCCTAGGCAAGAATGTAGTTCGACGGAAAAATATCTTGTTGTGTTGTAAATTGCAAACTATGAGCGGTGTAAGAATCAAAATAATGAATAAAGCAGTGCTGTGTTTTACAGATGTTTAGCAAATTTGATTAAAAAGGAATCAAATGAATAACAGGATATTAACAAATTTATCTTTTATTCTAAATATTTTCTTCATCTATTTATAAGTGACACGACATTTTTCCATAATGAACGAACGATTATCAGCGCAATAAGGCTTTCTAAAAGAAAATCTTTCGGTTGCAGTCTTTTGCAATATGTAAAATATGACCTCTGAGACATGACCACGTGTCGGGGTGTTTATACTTACGGTCTGTATAACCTGGTGTTGCTGTGGTTGTAGGCATTTTGTACTGTATAGTCGGAGCCCGGGCGCTTATTGACAAGGAAGGTACAATATCCCTGAATGTGTTACTAGGAGGTACAGCACCTTTGCCGTTAAATGTAGCGGTAGTTCCTCCAGTAGAAATGTAACGTTCTTCTCCCCCGGCCTCACATGGTATTTTATTGGTATCAAGATGTAGGGAATTCACGTAGTTTGAACCTGTCGAAACTAAAACATTTGGTATACTAGTATTACATTTGTATATAGAGAATAATAGGTTAGGGTCGAGAATTAGTAAGTTTATATGGCAATGCGTTGAGCCGATAGTGAATCCGATAATTTCTGCTGCTGAGCCGGATAAACATTTACCCAATCCACGTTACTAACCTATTATGATATGTATCCAGCCTCTAAATAAAATTAAATATGTTGAAATATTCGGGAATATTAAGTCACTTTCTCATTATTCAGTGTGCAACGTCACGTTCATGAACTGACGAAATGAAAACTAATGACGCCAGATATCTTGATAATATCATGTAGGTACAGATAAGTCGTAGATAAATTATCAATCAAAGCGCATTTTGGATGGGAAACCCCCATTTTCAAATGCTTAATTTCAACCATCGACCCAAGTATAAAATATTGTCGGTCAGATCATGTGATCAGTTGACGGTTTATCAAAAGTCACGTGGTCAGGTGAACATAATAAAGCAAAGTTTACCAAGCCAAATGTTATCTGATCGAGTTTGCCGCAACTGACTGGATAAAATACGTAACTACTAATATGCATGCATACCCTTAAGATAAATATTAAGAGACAGATGAAAAAGCCGATCTAATGTAACATTTGCCGGCCTGTTTACACCTATAAATACCTGGTGTGCCCTCAGAACAATCTTCATGTATAGCTCCGTCAACATCGTAATCTGAAAACAAAACAAAATGTCAACTACATCTATGCCCCTTTGCTTAAAGTATAATTGAGTATAAATATGCCAAATTTCAATGTGTATGTCTTACAAATACGTATATTGGACAATTGTTTTTAAAACCACTGCAAAATGTTGCAAAATGTCTAGTATCTTATTTGAAGACTTCTTGAATACGGGTATTAGCCAGAGGTAGCATATATAGTTCCTATTTACCTATTTGCCCCGGAGTGATATCCATAGTACAGTTTTCCTCGTCAATCAGACCATCACAGTCGTTATCTGTCCCATCTCCAGGCGAACCCGGTGCTATCACACATAACTTTAAAGTAGTACAATGAAAAGCATTAGGTACAAGCGATAATTTCCATGATCACAAAACAACAAACGCAAAAGCTTTTGTACGTATTTTAATCAATTGAAAATGTATTCTTTCAGTTGCAGAACATAAACTCATTTTGTAAAAGAGAATCGTTAATTTTCTTATATATGAACTGTATATTCGTTCAGTAACAGGGCAGAAGCTCGAACTTTTAGAAAAAGTGTCGATTGTCGATTATATATACGAACTGTGTCTCGTGCATGTTTTTACCTCATTGATATCCGCATAGTTTTGTTGATTGGTGAGAACATAGTATCTATGATTAGGAAGAGCAGCTTCTAGAAATGCCACCACGAAACATTTAGCGTCTAACTGAACTGTAGTTGGTGTCAATCCTGGAATGATGTCGACATCTAGTTGCGTCCCGGTATCACTTATGGCAAAACTGTAAGATAAAGTACAATTGTTACATCCAATATTATTACACGATGGGAAACACTTGCAGACACCTGAGCATAACCCATACGATTCGTTAAAATTATGAGCAACCCTTTACCATGCTTGTTTCTAAACTTTATTTAGTAATTCAGGTCAAATTCCCAAACCAGCAGTTAACACTAGCTCGTACGTTCTCAGCTGCAGATGTTGCATTTTAAATTTAACTCCTTAATTTATATTTTTATTTCCCCTAAGTATATCTGCAGTTTTTTACAAGGTTATATTTATTGTTAAAAAAATATTTGGAAAACAAAAAACGCAACTTTTACAAAAGAACATGTAGTTCTGATAGTACCAATTGTTGAAAATACAGGATAAAGTTATTTCGCCGAGCTATAGGTCAATGGAAAACGTTTCACAGGACGACGTAATAGTATTTACTTACACCATTGACAGAGTATACGTATCAACCTCTACACCATAAATAGTAAAATCATCTCGGTAGTGTTCGACTGAAGGTATCACGATCACCGAATACCACTGGTCCCCGTGTATTTCCAAATGAACTTGAACCGGTTTCGTGGCTTCAATTTCATATTCCTGACAATACGAAGGTCATTGTTAGTTGTACATTTGAAATAAATTAGTGAACCAGTATAAGCCCTAGTGACTTATAAACTACGGCATTAAATGTGTTTCAAAATTTAGGTCGCCGGTTGAAATGTGTATCAACTATGATGATATGGAATTTACAGTAAATGGAATAAAAATATATAAAATAGTGGATTCCTCTGAGGGAAATTACGTGAAATTCATCAGAAAAACAAATGCGTTACTAAAATGGCTATTTTGACAAAGAAATGAAAATATTCAATGAACTAATGGCTTTTAATGAAAGGATATGTGCTTACCATCACATCTATTATTTTAATAACCAAATTTGATCCCAAACATATGCTATATCAATAAGGAACATAGTTGAAATATAGATTTTTAGCTATTTTTTTCATTTTGACCTTGAAATGACATTGACCTTGACCCCAAACAGGTCAGTTATGTATGTCCATCTGATGCACAAAAATAAATGAATAATATCCACCCAACTATGTGGCAATATATACACAAACAAAACAATACATCAGAATAAAGAATATCAGGTGTTTTCGTAAATCACCTCGGAAGCAAAAATTGTTGTCCCTGTTAAAAACTCTGCACCATTTCATATCTGGCATCAACCTTTATCGGAAGCCTGAATGTCTATATTATTCGAAAATACCAATGGAGTTTTTCCACCAGATGGAGTAAATAGAAACCAACCCCTAGACTATATGCATTTGGTATATTAAAGCTAAATTCCACACATAAAATAATTAGATTGCTAGATTACATAAACCTGTAATAAGGTAAATTTAATATTCCGACAGAATTTGACTATTCAAGGTCTATGACATGAAATTCCATATCCATGAGATTTTAGGAAATAAACATAAAGGCCTTGGATAATTGGAAATTATTGCTGTTTATTTTAGTTTTTATCATTTAATAAATTTCTAAATATTTCCTTACACTCAATTGTTTTGTGGTCGTTGTCCAACACTACAAAGGGCTGAACTCGACAAATACCTCATCAATCCCCACGTTAAATATCTGAATTCCGAATTCGCAAACCTGCTGACCAAAGCAAATATAACTTGTACATATTAACTGAATTTTTCTATGTATTCAATAAGTGAGTTTACAAAACTGAATTCAATCACAAATATAAATAAAGAAAAACTAATAGTAAAAGAACACAACGCGTACCGTAGAGGGTTCCACATTTCTATTGTACCCTTCCCCCGTCAACGAAACAGAATCAAGCTGATGGTAATCTCCCTTGATGATAACAATGGTACTATCTTCAGTAGCAACAATGTTCATTTGAGCTATAGCTACTATTCCTAGTAAATCAATGGCTGGAATATAGTACTTTTTACCCAATGTTTCTCGGGGTGGCATTTGTGCATATGTGTACCCCGGATTGCCACAAAACACTGAAATCGGGCGTTCGCCTTGTAGAAGTTGTCCATAACTAATATCTGGAGCGTAAGAGAAAATATAACCATGACGAAAAGAGAAATTTAACAGCATTATGTTTGTGGTTAGTAACATCGTTAACTGTACTTTTGGTGAATTAAGTATTATAGACTTTTTCCGTAATAATTTCAGCGCATCTTTCTGCGCAAGTATGACTGAATTTCGCGAACTAAATAATTCAATCACCTACAAAAAGATAATTATACCAAATAATGTCAAATGAGAATAACATACAATGTACATTTAGGGGGTGTTTATTTACAATGTGCTCAATTCTCTCCTTTTTGCGACCTTCTCTTATCTAAAATTGTTTGCAAATACCGAAAATTGTGAAATTCGAACAAATCACTCAATTCTGATCGATGTTTGATTTTGTTAGATTATCCTATTGACCTATACCCACTGCACTATCTATGTCAATGGAGTATTTGAAACGACCTATCTCATGAAAACGTGTTTCATTTTACAACAACAAATAACACGCTGATACTTTAGCAATACAAAATGAAATACATGCAGACATAATAAGTGTCGACTGTTTTGGGTTCTACTCGTATGTCTTACACCTGCGTATGCGGTTAAGCGATTATGTAATTTCGGGTTAACTATGAATTGCTGTGTGCTGGAGTATTTTACATTCACATATACACCACAATTATGCATACATTACAATAATTCCCTTCACTCCGGAATTTTTAGAACAAAGAGCTTTCGGTCAGTGCGGAAACGGGATTTAAAAGAGTTTTACCATTGTTCATGGCGGTAGGAAGATACTCGTAACTCCCGTCTTCCAAAATAGTTGTCAGTCCAAACACTCGTGTGTTTAAAGTCAGTGAGAAAATGTCGCATTTGGATTCTGGAAATAATTTAAAAGCTCAGATATATTGTCGCAATCAATATACATCAGAAATTGTATATGTGTTATTGCGTATATTTACAAAAATATCTACTACATATAGTGTGTAATATGTTCAGTGAAAGATTTCGCGGGTAAACGGTAACGAATTCCGATATGCACACACTTTGTTGTGTAAAATATTCCCGACTTTAACTGACCTTTCACTGTTGTTGGAAACGTCATATTCGACTGGAACATGTGATAACTCGGTCCTAAAACATCTGTCGGTATGACACTGAAACCTGTGATATTACCAACGAGAGGTTCCCTGAACACATACACAAACACTTCAGCTCCGTTATCCACAGTAAGTTTAATCTGAAGAATAACAATGTCCTTTTTATCAATTCATTAAAAACCCAACCCTTATAGAGGCAAATTTCAAATATACGGTAGCAAAATTTCAATGCGCAAGTATGTACATGCAACTATTAAATTACTATGTTATGGCTTTCATCATTGGTTGATAATCCTAAAATGAAAATTCCTGGACAAAATAAAACATCTGATAGTAGGCCTACAATACTACAGTACAGTACAGTATAGGAACGTCGTTAATTTTATTGATTTTATTGATTTTGAATCAAATTATGACAATTTGAATACATTGACTTGTGTACTGTATAAAGATTACAAATCACAATGAGTACATGTATTTGTTATCTCCCTTGGATAATGCATAGCAACTGAGGCCCGTGCCTTTATCTACAAATATAGCCTAGCGGTTATCTTATATCTATTAAATACCAATAAAGGCAGTGCCGTCATGATAAAAAAAAGGATGAAAAATACCCCTGTGTATGTAGATGCTATAATATTGACTTTCCCAAACCAATGGCTTGTCATCGGCGCCATGTTTTCCTCCACTATATCATTTTCCACCAGGACAGTGAAAGAAGCGTTTGTTTCTCCAATGTTTGTGACAACCACGTGAAAATCAGCATCCGTGTCAAATACGGGTATCAAAAACTCGGCACCAAACGAATCGGGTTCTCCGCCTGAAATTCAGATTCATATAAGTTGGAGAAAACTTGTTCCACAATCGACCTTAAATAAATAAGTATAAGCTACATATGAGAGCCATATAGCCTAATATACGGATATACCAAATTGATGGTAGAAACTCATTTCTTCCAAACATTATAAAAGTCAGATAAGAGATAATAAAACGAACAAGTATGTCTATGTCTACGTTTTAATGGCCTTTGTGTGAAAACGAATGTTAAAATGCATAAGATAAATTATTATATGTAACTACGCCACCAATAGTATGCTCAATCTGACTTCAAAGTTTAATATTAGAGAGAATATTTATATACAACTCTTACCTCCCAAATACACTTTACTGCAATCTTTTTCTGGCAGATCTAAAAGACGTAGGTAGAATTTGAGTGTTGGTTATGTATATTTGAAGTGTATAATAACATGTATTCGATTCTTACTGATTAAACTTAACACATATGATCAATTCCAGACCAACAAATAAACTTATACAGGTCCGATTCTAGGTTTTGTTTAAGACATGGGCCAGCCATTTACTCCGTCACACCATATTGGCGGCCTATCACCCTCAGATACAGGTACCAAATGCATGCACTTTGGATTCAAAGGATCATTGTATGGAATGTACTAAGGTATTTCAACAGAGGTCTATACGTACTACACGTATTGAAACCGGGACCTCTTGATATAATAATAAAATATCAACAATACTTATCGTCAACATACAAACTGCAAACGTTGAACTCCCGACAAAAGCAGAGAGTATCATTTCTGTGTACTCCACTCCAACTCCCAGAGATGTTACAGACAAAATTCCACCATCATAGTCCTGTAAACAAATCATCAACGGGCAATTCTTTGTTCAATTTTACACAAAGCAAACTACAAAAACCAACTTTCAACAAAATCCTACATGTATTTTCAATAGAGATAGGTTAAAATAATAAGAAGCAGGCATTGTTTGAAACGTTTACTCTGGTTTGTAGGCGTCCCACAATAAAAATCTTCTAAACAGTTGCTCTCTTGACATTGTTATAAAAATATCTGTTTATCATATTATGAAATATATATTATAATAATATATATTTCATAATTTGATAAACAGATATTTTTATACAAATGAAGAATGGAATACAATACTAAGCTTATTTATAAACTCGTTCTATATTTGGCAACAATGTCGAGAGAGCAACTGTTTAGAATATTATTATTTAAACTAAATTACGAGTAAAAATGAACCAAACGTATAATTATAAATTGCCGTAGTTCGACATGTCACGTCACGTTTAAGAGACTGTTTAGCTGTTTTATTTACCAAGACAGGTCTACCATGAGTCCACGACAATTCATAAGTATGTGGAATGTTGCAATCCATTGTAGTGAGTGTTTCCACCAAAGGTGAACATTCCGGTCCGCAGTATACGTGTGTAATAGTGTCGCTTGATATCTATCAACATAGAAAGAAACAATACACGAACTACTTATTACTATTATCACTTTGACAAACTTGGACTGACACATTATCTTATTCCATTACCAGCCTTCGTTATTTAATGGCTAGTCTTTTTCAATGAAAAATAACAACAGACAAGGGTTACCTAGACATTTAAGAATTTTATTCTGTTTCAAATAAAACAATGGACTGTTTACTGAGTATGACTGTAGCAGGGACCATAGAACCACCGATAAAGATGTCATTTTATAATAATGTGGCTGCACAACATTTATAATCACCATCTTATATAATATAATAAGCAAAACATTATATAAATATTTGAATGAAAGCTTAGTTAAACCTAGATCCTATATTGGATTTTCGTTTGGTTTAATTACTGCTTGGTAATTGTAGCAAGTGGCTGTAGCAAGTGACTGTAGCAGGAATCATAGAACCAATGATAACAATGTCATTTCATAATCAAAATCTCATATAACATCATAAGCAAAACAGTTTTTAAATATTTGAATGAAAAATTAGATCAACTCTTGAATTTTTCATTCGGCTTAATTTATGGTAAGTATAGTCTCTTCCCTTTAATGTTAATTATGCACATACATCAAAATCTGATGCATATGTCGTCTATTGCGGAGTGACTACATAGGCTAGCTTGAATTATTCAGTATTTGGGGGATAGATATCTGACTATTGCATTGGTGAATACACGATGTTGTGTGTCTTTGGATTATCTCTGCAATGCTCAACATAATTTATTTAAAAAAAGCAATTTATTATAAACATTTTACCGTAAATGTTACGATACTTGGTGGTTCTGATATTGTCTTTAATTGGATCATACCAATACCACACGTGCGTAACTGGAACATAACTTTGTTGATACGATGGACAGCGAATGTTCTATAGGATATTCCTCCTCCTTGTGTTCCATCTTGGTTTAAGGTAAAGAAAGTGACTAAAATGTAAGAAACATGGTGCATTAAGATTCTACATTATTGTATTTCAGAAAGTCATTTGAATAGCTGAGATGGTGTTGACATACGACAGAGTTTATAAAAACTTAGATAAACACTGCGACAGTTGTCCACTTTATCAGAGCATATACAGAATGCATAAACTTGTGTAGCTTACAGACTGAAAAACATAAATGTTCGTATAAAAATGAATTCATTTAAGAAACACTTACACCTGTCTATATACGCATAAAATAAGTATATTTGAAGAGAAAAAGTGTATTGTTTTCATCGGCAACCAGGACTATTTTTTGTATCAATTTACATTATTTTCCATATTTGAAATCAAACACATTTGAACAAAAATTCGGTATCAAAATCACACATACACTTAAAGGAATACAATGCAAACTTGTTCAGTATTAAAGATCGCAAGTTCATTCTTATTTCGAAATATAATGAACAAATATTCGGTTTAACGATCACAAAGTTTACTTGTAAAATGAACCGATGTTAGGTATTAAAGATCACTAAGGTCACTATTATTTTGAAGAAAACAATTCACAAATATTTACCCAGATCGTCTATTGTACATTCCTCTTCGTCTATCTGTCCATTACAGTCGTTATCCACATTATCACCAGGGACTGGGGTTGTTGGTATACACTCCTGAAATATGATAATTCAAAGTTTACATAGAACACTGGGGTGGTTCGTTTACACTCCTGAAATATGATAATTCAAAGTTTACATAGAACACTGGGGTGGTTCGTTTACACTCCTGAAATAGGATAATTCAAAGTTTACATAGAACACTGGGGTGGTTCGTTTACACTCCTGAAATAGGATAATTCAAAATTTACATAGAACACTGGGGTGGCTCGTTTACACTCCTGAAATATGATAATTCAAAGTTTACATAGAACACTGGGGTGGTTCGTTTACACTCCTGAAATATGATAATTCCAAGTTTACATAGAACACTGGGTGGCTCGTTTACACTCCTGAAATATGATAATTCAAAGTTTACATAGCACACTGGGGTGGTTCGTTTACACTCCTGAAATAGGATAATTCAAAGTTTACATAGAACATTGGGGTGGTTCGTTTACACTCCTGAAATATGATAATTCAAAGTTTTCATAGAACACTGGGGTGGTTCGTTTACACTCCTGAAATATGATAATTCAAAGTTTACATAGCACACTGGAGTGTTTCGTTTACACTCCTGAAATATGATACATTCCCAGTTTACGTACAACAATAGTAAAATCACTGAGTTCCAGGGTCGATAACCCATAAACAAGTTCGGTGTGTTTTTGTAATTACACTTCTTACATGAAAATGTACATTTATTCATTTACAAAGTTTAAAAAAATATATTGGTGTTTTTTTTAAACACTTACTCCAACCTTTGTAATTACTTGGATCACACGTTTTCTACCATACGCATGTAGATAGACTACTTACCGTGTTATCTTTACCCCAGTTGGCTGCAAGTAAAAATGCTGCATTCCCATTGCAGTATCCATATCCACCGACTCTTGCATTGCTATTGGAGACATGGGTACTATTTGACGTGTTCCAAAATACATTATAGTCCGATGCCTCGACTTCAAGCCAACTGCCAAGTGGAATTGAAACCGTTGTATCGACTTTTACATTATCCCTGTCCGGATTTGATGTAACTATAACGAACATATTGTTTTCATTCTCATTTGCACAATGAAAATGTATGTCATCAGCTGTCCATTGCTCTGTATGAGGAACTAAGACCATTGAAGGTAAGCCAGTTACGTCACTTGTGTCATTGTACAGATCAACCGACATAATTTGTAGAATCATCACTGGATTTGATGTATGTATCACACTGGGTACCTGCCAATCAATCCGCTTAATCACAGAACCACCAGCATGTTCAATCACAAACGGTGTAAATCCAATTATATGCACTGCTGTATTGTCAGTTTTAGTTATAATTATAATAATATCACCGACTGCGTTATGATAATTTGGTATTACAACAAATTCATTTCCCCATTTGTTTACAGGTATAATTTGTTCAATCATGTTTGAGGTATTAGGAGTAGTTCCAGCTGCTGGAACGTCCCTTGCACCAACAACAACCGCCACTTTCTTATTGGCTCGTATATAGACCCCAGTAAAATCAACATATCCTTCAAAGTGAAGAGTTTCGTACTCGTGTATAATGTAAGGAACAGCGGTACTGTCCTGTTCGCTGCTGGGTATCGGCATACCATTCACACATGCAGCAGACTGGGTGATCGAATTTGGAAACACCACGCTTACATCTGTTTCATCCTCAATAGCTGTGATTGCAAACTGACACATACCACCAAGAGCGCAATATGTAACAACGTAATATTCATCACCAAGATGCTCATCAGGTATGGCTAAATACCCGTCTTCCATATTACCATCACTGTCGGTCTGATAAACGTGAAGTGTGAAATCCTCCGTGGATTCAACTCTTATACCCTTCTCTGCGAGTTCATTACCATTTGGGATCATATCGGGACATACTGAATGCGCTATCGTTGCCGTTTTAACTGGAGCGTTAATGTCTAGAGTATATGTGCAATCTCTAAGTTTTGATGTTACGGTTGGATCCTCTCCAGATAGTATGAACTTCAATTCACCGACTTTGTCATTTAAATCTCCAGAATGATCTCGACCTAAAAATGCCACGTGGTAGACGTTCGAATCTGTGAAGTAGAAGATATATAATTACTAGTTAACATTCTACAAATGCTTAATTCGATATAGGAACGGAATGTTCTCTCTTTCAAGAACTTCTCGATGGACTTTCTTCAACCAATGTTTATAACTAACCATAAAATGTTATGTTTACTCAGCAAGTTTTCTTTTTTTCAATATTGATTGTTTTTAACAGATTAATATGATATAATACTACTGATGCAGCTACATTACCATGTAGACAGCATTTGACACTCCCCATGTGTGCTACAATTCCATACTGAGGTCACATCCAGAAACAAACGAAGCACAGTAGATTTTGTATTTCATCGATTAGTCCAGTCATTGAAGCTAAAAAATATGGTCAACCTCAAACAAATTGCAAAACAGAATTTCTTTGCATTTTCATCATCTACAGACTATTATCAAGTACAGACAAAACGTCAAATATGTGAGTTCAGTGGGGAAAATACAAAAAAAATCGACAGGTTTAAGGTCACTTTTGGTAGCAATTTCAGCATTTTCCTTATTTCATACTACATGGGGAATTTTAAGTTCTAATCATTCCCGTGTAAGTCGTTAAATATTTACTAATTGCACCTTAAATCTTATATTTTCTGAAAGATACAACCTTCTTCTATCGAATACAAATATTGATTTTATCATCAGACAATTTACTTTTCATATATATGCCAGTCTACGTGTTGGAATACTACCAATTCAAATGTCGACAAAATGACTCAAAATAGCACTTGGAAAGGGAAACAAAAGTTTTATTTATTTCTTTAATATTAATCCAATTGGATGAAAATTTACACACATAATGTGTTGTATACATGTGTGTCTAATGGAAAAAAGGATATTTGTGTTTGGACAGTATACAATAATGACAATATACAAAATTTACACGAATCTATCGATTCGGGAGAAATAGTGATTGTTCTCTTTGTCTGTTCGTCCACAATTGCATTTGTATTCACAATTTAGACTTTATGATTATGAAACTTGGTCAGAGTGATCATCTGAACAAAATTAAGGCCAAGGTAGAAAATGGATGATCAAGGGTAAAAAACGAGGTCACTAGGTCATATTGTAGCAAAACCTTGTGTAGTGCTTAGAGGTCATAATGTTGACCTTATATTTATGAAACTTGATCACAATAATAATATCAACAAAATCTAGGTCAAAGTTATAAATTGGGTCATCCGGGGTCAAAAAGTAGGTCGCTAGTTAAAATCAAAGGAAAACGATGTGTAGGTACAAAATTCACCATTTTGGTCTAATATTTATGCAACTTGGTCACAATGCTCATATCGAAACATCTAAGACAAGTACGTTACTGAGTTATTTGGGTCAAAATTAGGTCAATAGGTTAAAATGATTGATGCGACTTTTTGGCGCATGAAGGTTTGTCTATTATTTGACCTAGTGACCTAGTTTTAACTCATGATAAGTAAATATTGAATTTGACCTACATTTTGTCTTCATAGTCCATGTGATATGGTTTCATAAAGATTAGGTAAAAAGGGCGCCTTCTAAAGATTTGTTCTATAATTTGGCCTAGTGACCTAGTTTTTAACTCAGGTTAATCCAATTTCATACATAACCTTGATTTTTGTAAGGTGCTCATTGTGACTAAACTTCACAAGTGTACGGTCGAAATTGCGACCTCTGGTGACTATATCTTGTTTTTTCAATGTTTTGACCTAGTGACCTAAATTTTGGCTCCGGTTAACTCAAAATTTTATTTTACCTACATTAGCTTCCGATGATCATTGCTGCCAAGTTTCATAAAATTCAAACCAGAATTGCGACCTCTAAGCACGATGTAAAAATAAGTTACTGGTACAAGTCAATATTTATTTACATCAAATGTGACAAATATCGCGAAAACATGTGACAATTCAATATATTTGTAAATATCTCAAAAAGTCCCACGAATATTCAATTGGGACAATTTGTACATTGCTTATGATAGCTTTACGCACCATATAAACACAAAACTGTTTGTTTTGCAATTAGTTTGAGGTTAAAAGTTAAAATGACTGGACTAGATTGCTTTTGATATAAGCATCGCTTGCATACAGGTCATACTAGTAAGTATGCGAGCTTGTTTTGCTAAACATATTTCAAAAGGGTCACAATTTGTTAACATTCTATAAACAGTGGGGAGACAGTGGGGGAGATTTAAACGCCTTGCATTCTACCAGAACTAAATTCAAATTGTGTAAGATTTTATACACAACTGATGGTCACTACAGTCGTATGGTAATTATTACGAGTATCGTTTTAAATGGTCGTAAGGATTAAGCATAGTTTCAAGTCTGCCAGGGGAAACTTCGGTTACATGTTAACAAGAATATGAAAAATATCCAAAAGTCAATGTTTTATACTTACTAAAGACGCATGGAACGACATCGCAATATTCCCATCTTAATGCCGGATTGGTTGTGTAACACCATGGTCGAATCCCTCCATCTGGATTACGACAGTAGTTCTCGGCATCTGCCACAGTCAGATCAGGAAAGTTCGACGTCTTAATATAAATATTAGTAGAAACGGTTTGGACGTCGTCAGAATCCCAACGTTGGCACGTTTCCCCACTAACAGTACGTGCCAAACGACCAGAGTATGCACTTGAATCGGTTAAATAGCATTCTGTTCTCCCTAAAAGAGCATGCACGAGAATAAATTAATGCCAAATACAGAGTAACCTCAACAAAAACAAGTAAACGTATCTGTACTTAATTATCACTGCGTGTGATAAAGGCAAAATGTATAAAAATTATATTTCGCGAAGTGATAAATATGTACATTTTTGTCCCCGTGTGGTTAAGGCAAATTGTTCTAAATATGTACAATTGTTTATATGTACATGTCATCATTCTATTGGAATGTAAAATCTCTAGATGTCTATGGCACTAATACACGACACAATAATTTATATGAATTATCGTAGGGTTGTTGTCATTGCCAAACACTGTTAATACTCATCGTATGTAAATACAAAGTGCTGAATAAAAACAAAATATCTACGACTCTGTTACTAATGTCTGCTTTACCTACCAAAAATGCATTGGTCGATGTCGCACTGTTCCCATTCTATTTCAGGATTAGTTGTGTAACACCAAGGTCTGGCCGCATCATCCGGACTACGGCAGTAATTCTTTGCATCTGCTACCGTGTGATCAGGAAAATCGGCATCATTATATGTATGAGAATATACACCATTCGTGTCCCAACGTTGACAGGATTCTCCACTTTCTGTCCGTGCAAGGTGCCCAGCGTATTTTTTCGCAGTTGTTGAAAAACATTCAGTTGCAGCAGCTTAAAACCCATAACAAAATACTGAATAAAGTGCATGTTTGCCTGTGTGCCCTTAGGTAATTGGTTTCATCTTGCCTTAAATGAATGATTTACCGTATTATTCTGGACTATCATGTTTCCTATTACCCGGGACTATCATTTACAACGGCAAATCATTACTTTAAGGCGAGTTCAAGTCTTTACGTACAGAATGGCATAATATGGACAGTAGGAGGACATGTTTAAGCTGATTAAATCAAGCGATATACAACACCAGTACTGTAAATTTTACACAATGTTCCGTCACATACACTTGGTGAAATGTCCCATTTTGGCAATGATTCAAGTATATACCAAGTATTATGTTTATACCAGCGGTGTTAAGTATGACATCATAATTTGAAACGAAAAACAACATAGTCTCTAGCGATACACACAGGAATTCTCGAAATGTTTCCCGTGGGTTCAATTTTACGTTGCTCTAACTACCACCATATAACATATTTTTTCATGATACAAAAAACGTACAGCATTCATTACCTGTAAAACCTTATTTCTACCAATTTTGATGAAATTCGGGTGGTAGATGGTTTAAAAATTGATTTGGTCTACGATTTTGTTGAATGGCCCGCGTATTTATTCTATGTACCAGGTACTGATGCCGGTTATTGACTAATTACGGAACCAGTTTGAAAAGAATACATATATGCACTTTACATATTATAGTGGAACTAGTCTAGCAACTAAGTGTTAAAGCGCTTTATCCCTAATAGGTTAACTTAAATAATTCACATGGCACTTTGTAGTCAAGGTTTGTAAAATTACTGGAACTAAATTGCATATTTTTCTAAAGGGATGGCCAAACTCATAGTGTAGCTAACCCAACATACACACATCAAATATTCTGCTTCGTGCGAAACCTTAATGTCCGTGTCCTGTTTTATCAAAGCGTTTACTAGACGTAATAATTTGTATATCTGAATGAAGACCAAAACAAAGCAACACTGAATTAAAGCACTAAAGCCACTAACGCAATTACTAAGGGAACATTCTGTACATGCACATTTTGTAACGAGTGTAATGTTTGTACAAAAAGCAATGAATCAATCACGTTAGCCTTGAACATATAAAACGTTGTATACAACATACTATATGGACAGCCGGGTTGGGAGGCTATTGAAATTGAAAAGCATACCGTTTTCTTATTTTAAGTAAAAACACCAAATCAGCATAATTCAATGTTGAATAAAATGAATCCGTAGTATGGCGTCTGATTTCTGCCACTTACTTTCTACGTGTGTTCGCACGAACGCGTGAAGTATTGTTAGCAGCGTACCGTTTATGTGTCGTATATCCGTCCTCTAAAATCGAATGCGCAGAAACGACGGCGCGAAATTATAGGAAGAATCTAAACCAAAAACAAAATGTGCGTAAACATCGTCAATAAAATCTTGCTAATTCAATAGGGATCCATAATTCTGTTGAAATGTTTGATACTGTTACAAGGCTTGGCTATTTAAGGTGTTCGTGAATGCCAAGTTTGAAAGTAATGCATTGAAACACTTGAAACAGATTTGAGATTCAACTAGTCACTTGAACAGTTTGGTTAACATATTCGGCCGTGCGGAATACGGAAGAACCGATGGGTAATAACTAAATACCTCATGTATCAGTAGATGCAGGAGTATAAACCAAATCATCTTACCTCCCAAGGGCAGGATGATGACAGAACAAATCAACCATAGCATGATAGTTTCCATTTCTAAAATGTAAGAGTTCATTACATACTTTTAAATAAAACTGGAATGGTAATTGTACGTAATATTAGTCTGCGAAAAGAAGAACGACACAACTAAAACACATTTATACATTGTATATAGAATTGATTTATCAATGATAATTTGATAATTTGATAATATCGGTTTGGTTTGAACAAGCTTTAAGATTCGCCAAATTAGGGAACAAGAAATGACACTCTATGTACGCTTATAGACTTCAAGTTGTTAAAACCATTTTCTGCATGATAAATTAAAACCTATACCGGTAAAGTAATGAATTTCAAAACATTAATTGAAACCATCAGGATTATTTATAGGATTTCGTAATGCAATTTGAGGAAAACATCATTATCTTTATTACATGCGACCAATGGTTTATAGACAATTACAGTGGAACAAGAAGCAGTCACTGACAGCAATACCCCCCGCCGAAGGAACAAATGACGTAAACGGTCAATATTATCACGAAAGCCTAATAAAGATGACCACTACAGTTGAATTGTTGTTGATGATGCAACATTATATAGTTTCATCAAAATTCCTTAAGAAATGTAGGATCAGTTGCACACAGAAGTTAATTAATATGTAAAAAAATGAACAAAGGGCCATAATTCTTTCAAAAATGGCCGAAATGAAAAACCCTGACGATATCCGCTAGTGCACCTCATAACTGTACTTCTGTAAAAGTTTAGACAAAATTCCAAGAGAAATATGTACAAAATTAACAAAGAGCATTAACTTTGTCAAAAATGGTCGAATAAAAATATCCTGACAATATGCGCTGGGGGGGCATCATAGCAGTTATTCTGTGAAAGTTTTGTCGAATTCCCTTTAGAAATGTAGGAGCAGTTGCACACAAAAGACTTTATATGTAAAAAACAACAAAGGGCAATAACTCTGTCAAATATGGTCGAATAAAAGAATCCTGACAATATGCGCTAGGGGACATCATAGCAGTTATTCGGTGAAAGTTTTGTCAAATTCCCTCTAGAAATGTAGGAGGAGTTGCACACAGAAGTTCAGACGGACGGAATGACGCCTACCATTACCATATCCTCCCCTTCGCCATCGGCGGGGAATAATAACGGTGAAAATGTTCACTTTTTGGCAGATGGCTCCAGTACCACACAGAAAAATAAATTAAGGGAATTGGTCTTCAAATTATAGCGCCTTAATAAACACGTCACTATATACAGCAACATTTTTACGTAGACAATATCAGCGGATCATCCGGTATGGATTATCGTAAAGATGACACAGCGCGCCCTGTTATCAATCATTAAGTTATGATGTTTTAATTTCATTTTTATTTCTTCCAATTAAGCCAAATCTTGATCCGTAATACGAGAAACTCCTTCAAATACTAAACATAAAATTCATGATTTTTAGTGCAAGATCAAATTTTAGTTCAGTCCTCTATTATTTTATTTTACCTTTATTCTGGCCTTGTTGCAGATAACTAGAATATATCATTGCATAATTCCAGTAATTTGTCCGTGTCCGAAATCTCCACCTTTCACATCACGAGTATTCGTTCTTTCTAATCTCGATGTTCGTTTAAACACGAATCAGGTTCATGAACGCTAATTGCCACTTAGAGGTCTGTCAACTAAATTATCCTATTATTGACAAGTTATGATTGGGCGACCAAAATCTGAATGTTGCATAATTGATACGTGTGCCAATAACGACCAAACAACTTTCAAAATAATCAATTCATTGCAGTAACATAATCTTCTGAAAAAAAATACTTTGCGGTATTAATATTGAAACCATGACCACACGATCCCGTATACTATTATACCTATAGTAGTTGTGCGTTTAAATAAAAGTAAAGCAAGAAAAGGCACGACTTTTGATAATTACATTTGGAAATTATTTTATTGTTGACCGTTTTGGAGTTAGCAATATTAAAATACAAATGTAGTATAATTAATTATCTGGAGACGGTGCATCATATTACGCCATACATACCGCTCATACATATATAATTATTAGATAGGGTATGGGTAGTTAAGACTCGTCTCCAGTCAGATCTGTGCTTTTCATGCAAGACATGTGCCTGTTGATTGGACCATGCCGAAACACGTCTGTTGTTGTGGTTGGTAGTTTATCAAAATCAATAACTTGGTTATCTGTCTACAGGATGATGTATTTGAAGCACTTTTAAAAATATTGGGGGTCGAATGGTGTAAACACCATCTGATAGAAGAATATACAACCCGCACTTTGTTTTGACAAAATGTCGAGCTGTATGCAATAAATGCGAAATGCTTAGTCAAAGGAAGCAACTCTTACATAATTAGTATTTCGTCATCTATACATACATTGTATGACTTTTGGACTACTGTTTCGACCGATAAGCATAGCTAACTTTCTCTTACCAAGTACTGGTTCCTGGTGAAAAATATTCCAATGGTACCATACTTTCGGGGAACGGAATATAAGTATCTATTACTTCATTATCATAGTTTCATGAATTGATCTCAAACCAGTACCGGATATGGAGTGTTAGAAAATGGCACACAGCGCACAACTTTTCGTCTTTGTGAACGATTCCACACCACAGAATATGAAAACAGTTGGCCTTTACCGGTGCAGACCCGAATATTAACGCATCAACAGCACACAAACATTCACCAACTACACAGACATTTCCACTTTCGGTACAACAACAGGAGTTGAAAACGAACCATTTGTATACGATTACAAGTTTTAGACCATTTTTAAAACTATGTTTGTACTTGAACGCAATGAAAATATCCATCGAAGTAAGAGAACTTTAATAGCATGTGTATTTTCGGCGTTACATACTCATGCAATGACTATGAGACGAATGATGTGTTTTATTTGTTTACAACTTGTATTGGACGAACAAAGACATATATTGTTACCGATAGACAAATGTGGCCGGCATATCTCGCTACAAATTGGCACCTTACGCAAGACTTGTCATTTTTTGCCCTGTGCATTGGCTATTTCTTTGATGAGCTTAAAAGCGTTTGCAAGCCAATGACACAACCCCTAACACATCAACAAGACCTCTCAATCACTAATTCAGGCATTGAGTGAAATGTAGCAACACGTCATAACACATATTATTCTCCCAATGTGGCTGAGGTGGAATGTGGACACCGTTTCCGGTTGGAATTATCATTTGTGACTTTCATTTCTGGAGTGTGCCTCTTTGGAAACGGATACTTTTGTTACTAATTATTGTTACATGTATGCCATAAACTTTTAGATATGATTGAGAAAGCATGAATGTGTATTGTTGCCAATTTTCATGAAGATACAGGGATGTTAACTAACTTTTTCAACCGTTTAAAAACTGTTGCGTTTTTAAAGTCTCTCACTGTAGATATATGTTTTCATTAATTGCTCATACATGTATATTACATCATACACACATTCGTGTCTTTATGTTTGAATAATTGTTTTAGTCACTGTCTATATTATTAACGTCATTATTCATGTTTGTCCCAGTATATTTCTTTCATCGATATCATCATTCATGTTTGTGCTAAATGCGTAGTTATTTGTGTGTGCAAGTGTATACCTGTATGTATGTGTTGTCACATGGGTCTATGTTTTCCGTTCCCGGGGTTGACGCTCTGATCCCTTGACCATCAATGTATATTGTTTTTACAGGACAGTATCCTTATTTTCATCACGACTGGTTCCTTTAAAATAAACGAAACTGAAACACTATGATGTGTTTCCATTTTAATGACTTTGTTGTGTGACTGCAATTATCGAACCAGCTGTCTTCCGTTCCCGGGATTGACGCTCTGGCCACTTGACCATCGATGTATATTGTTTTATATAACAGAGCAGTATCTCTATTGTAATGGTTTTCACGACTAATAATTTCAAAGTGAGTCAGTGTATAAATGATTATATACTGTAACAAGTATACATCCTAGTTCTATCATGAAAACAAATAGTCATAGTTCCCTGATTTTAATTGTCTGTGTCACTGTTGTATTTATATGAGCAACACAATATTTCGCTTTACCCAGGTGTATGAATTGGTCCCTGAGAAGGAAAACAAACTCATGTGCCCTAAGCACCTATTGTAATAACCAACTTGAGATTCAATGATCTGGGAGGGGGGTTAATGTTAAGCTGGTTTAACGTACGTTTGTCTGAACATAGGCCGTACGTTTGTATGAACATAGGCCGTACGTTTGTCAGAACATAGACCGTACGTTTGTCTGAACATAGGCCGTACGTTTGTCAGAACATAGACCGTACGTTTGTCTGAACATAGACCGTACGTTTGTCTGAACATAGGACGTACGTTTGTCTGAACATAGGCCGTACGTTTGTCAGAACATAGACCGTACGTTTGTCTGAACATAGACCGTACGTATGTCTGAACATAGAACGTACGTTTGTCTGAACATAGACCGTACGTTTGTCTGAACATAGGCCGTACGCTTGTCTGAACATAGAACGTACGTTTGTCTGAACATAGACCGTACGTTTGTCTGAACATAGGCCGTACGTTTGTCTGAACATAGGCCGTACGTTTGTCTGAACATAGACCGTACGTTTGTCTGAACATAGAACGTAGGTTTGTCTGAACATAGACCGTACGTTTGTCAGAACATAGACCGTACGTTTGTCTGAACATAGACCGTACGAATGTCTGAACATAGGACGTACGTTTGTCTGAACATAGGACGTACGTTTGTCTGAACATAGGCCGTACGTTTGTCTGAAGAAAGACCGTACGTTTGTCTTAACATAGAACGTACGTTTGTCTGAACATAGACCGTACGTTTGTCTGAACATAGGCCCTACGCTTGTCTGAACATAGAACGTACATTTGTCTGAACATAGACCGTACGTTTGTCTGAACATAAACCGTACGTTTGTCTGAACATAGGCCGTACGTTTGTATGAACATAGACCGTACGTTTGTCTGAACATAGAACGTAGGTTTGTCTGAACATAGACCGTACGTTTGTCTGAACATAGGCCGTACGCTTGTCTAAACATAGAACGTACGTTTGTCTGAACATAGGACGTACGTTTGTCTGAACGTAGGCCGTACGCTTGTCTGAACACAGAACGTGTGTTTGTCTGATCATAGGTCGTACGTTTGTCTGAACATAGGCCGTACGTTTGTCTGAACATAGACCGTACGTTTGTTTGAACATAGGCCGTACGTTTGTCTGAACATAGACCGTACGTTTGTCTGAACATAGGCCGTACGTTTGTCAGAACATAGACCGTACGTTTGTCTGAACATAGACCGTACGTTTGTCTGAACATAGGACGTACGTTTGTCTGAACATAGGCCGTACGTTTGTCTGAACATAGACCGTACGTTTGTCTGAACATAGAACGTACGTTTGTCTGAACATAGAACGTACGTTTGTCTGAACATAGGCCGTGCGTTTGTCGGAACATAGGCCGTACGCTTGTCTGAACATAGACCGTAAGTTTGTCGGACCATAGGCCGTGCGCTTGTCTGAACATAGGCCGCACGTTTGTCTGAACAAAGGCCGTACGTTTGTCTGAACATAGCACTTTTTACCTATTAGTTCAAAAACAAAACACTACAAAGCCGTGTGAAGAAATATATTTATTCATTGAAAGAAAAGGCAACATTAAACATTGAAAAGAATATCGAAGCACATACAAACATTTTCACTTTCTATTTATAAAGTACAAATTCTTTAGAAATAGAAAAAATGTACAATGTGTACAGCATATCTGTCGTTGCCCGAAACGGGCAGCCCGTCTATATAGCATGCAGATCTTTTGGATGTATAAAATGTCACAGGTCGACTGGGTGTGCAAGAAGTTGAGCGAGTCCTAAACCAACTGTGATGACTCAGGCGATAAGAACTCGCTCCAAATTTTAACACTAATATAGAGTCGCGATTCAAGGATTTGACGCGATCTGGCGTAATGATGACAATACACGTCTATTTGTATACAGGGTCTTAAAGAAAATCAAAACATTATTTTACTGACTTCAAAATAGATAGAATTTATTGTCTCAAGGTTATTTGAAATGATGACTTTTTAAATCCCAGTATGTTGATAAAACACCAGTATATGGATACATCAAGTCAACGCCAACACACCCGCCGAATGTTCAGCGCAAACATTTTCAAATCTCTTGTTAGAGAATTTATATCCAATATGACGATGGTACCGACCATAGACAGCAGCACTATCACTGCCACCCAACCAATCGTCTTTGCTGACTGTCGATCATCCTTCACGCTAATCTTCTTACGAATCTAAAATAATAAAAATTACATTATATGTCGTTTGTATACAAATGTTAATGTAGATCGTTCCTGCATATACTGATTACTTATACTGAGATTTTGATTTTTGCCAAAATAATATTACAAATGGTCTATAAAAATTCACTGAAAAACGTTACAATATTTAAAGATCCACCTCACGGTATTAACTGAGAGAAGGTGCATAATCAAATATCGTCACACTAAGTGTGGATTAACAAAAGCCTGCGTCACATCCATCACACGATGTTTTATTTGCTCCGAAAATAGAATTAAAATAGCTTTCATACCAAATAAACGTGTAGATACCCGGAAAGATCGCTGTCACCGAAAGGGTGTTGTACGATACTTGCCCCAAGCGACGCAAGAACAAATACGAAATATAATGTTATAGCGATAAATCGCACAAAATTCGACATGTAAAGAACTTGATTTGCGACGTTTCATTTTAATGAGTACGGTGGTTAAATAACACGGTCTATTATTTGTAACCTACAAACTATAGTTGATTCAAAGATCTCTGTCACAACCACGTAAACAAACATTCACCCCGGTCAATTATTAAATGTTTGTCAGGATAAAATTTTACCATCAATAATACACTTAAATGATTAAAAGCTAATAGTCCTATAGCGTAGTGGTTATACTTGCTGCAATTAGCTATTCAGAAATGAAACATTATGGCGGTTTTGACAGACATCTTTGAATCGACAATACCAATGTATGAATTTTCCCAAATCGTGGATAAGAATTGTAGACACGTGTACAACTATAGCAAGGCTGTTGTGACACAGGCTTAACTGTGATCAATGAATTCCCTTACCGTTACACTTAGAGTAGGTACGCTAACAGTAAGTTTCTCAACAAGTTTGATGACTTTTTGCTGGATTTCGTACTCAGTGTAGTTTCGTGTATCTACCCAACCACATGGACAAACACAGTCAGTCACACACGTTTCCTCGGTTGCTGTAAATATATGATAGCTCGACAAATAGTGGTATAGATGTCTGTGTGATAGCTCGATGAATAGTGGTATAGATGACTGTATGATAGCTCGACGAATAGTGGTATAGATGACTGTATGATAGCTTGATGAATAGTGGTATAGATGACTGTATGATAGCTCGATGAATAGTGGTATAGATGACTGTATGATAGCTCGATGAATAGTGGTATAGATGTCTGTATGATAGCTCGATGAATAGTGGTATAGATGTCTGTATGATAGCTCGATGAATAGTGGTATAGATGACTGTATGATAGCTAGACGAATAGTGGTATAGATGACTGTATGACAAGGTCGATGAATAGTGGTATAGATGACTGTATGATAGCTCGATGAATAGTGGTATAGATGTCTGTATGATAGCTCGATGAATAGTGGTATAGATGTCTGTATGATAGCTCGATGAATAGTGGTATACATGACTGTATGATTGCTCGATTAATAGTGGTATAGATGACTGTATGATAGCTCGATGAATAGTGGTATAGATGACTGTATGATAGCTCGATGAATAGTGGTATAGATGTCTGTATGAAAGCTTGACGAATAGTGGTATAGATGGCAGTATGATAGCTTGACGAATAGTGGTATAGATGACTGTATGATAGCTCGACGAATAGTGGTATAGATGACTGTATGATAGCTCGATGAATAGTGGTATAGATGACTGTATGATAGCTCGACGAATAGTGGTATAGATGACTATACGATAGCTCGATGAATAGTGGTATAGATGTCTGTATGATAGCTCGATGAATAGTGGTATAGATGACTGTATGATAGCTAGACGAATAGTGGTATAGATGACTGTATGACAAGGTCGATGAATAGTGGTATAGATGACTGTATGATAGCTCGATGAATAGTGGTATAGATGTCTGTATGATAGCTCGATGAATAGTGGTATAGATGTCTGTATGATAGCTCGATGAATAGTGGTATACATGACTGTATGATTGCTCGATTAATAGTGGTATAGATGACTGTATGATAGCTCGATGAATAGTGGTATAGATGTCTGTATGAAAGCTTGACGAATAGTGGTATAGATGGCAGTATGATAGCTTGACGAATAGTGGTATAGATGACTGTATGATAGCTCGACGAATAGTGGTATAGATGACTGTATGATAGCTCGATGAATAGTGGTTTAGATGACTGTATGATAGCTCGATGAATAGTGGTATAGATGACTGTATGATAGCTCGATGAATAGTGGTATAGATGTCTGTATGATAGCTTGACGAATAGTGGTATAGATGGCAGTATGATAGCTTGACGAATAGTGGTATAGATGACTGTATGATAGCTCGACGAATAGTGGTATAGATGACTGTATGATAGCTCGATGAATAGTGGTATAGATGACTGTATGATAGCTCGATGAATAGTGGTATAGATGACTGTATGACAAGATCGATGAATAGTGGTATAGATGACTGTATGATAGCTCGATGAATAGTGGTATAGATGACTGTATGACAAGGTCGATATGTAATGTTGTATAACCTTGTGGTCCGATCCTTTTGTAATAAATATAAACCTTGTAAATGTTTGTCTGGTTTACTTTGATGTCATGCTTCTATTCTTTCAAAGTACAAAATCCGAGTGCAAGTCAACCAATTGTACCTTTGTTAAATGATCGTGCATTCTAATATAACACGTGAAATTAACCTTCTTCGAGTATATTTAACTAACTGTGTGTTGCAATACAACACTGCCGATTGGTGGCATCACGTTAACGTCATATACTCTGATAAATAACGTCTTTTTGTAGGAAAGAATGTAGTTCGACGGGAAAATATCGTGTTGTGTTGTAAATTGCAAAGTATGGGCGGTGTTAGAATCTGTGTTTTCCAGATATTTAGCAAATTTGATTAAAAATGAATCACATGAATAACAGGACATTAACAATTTTATCTTTTATTCTAAATATTTTATCTAACGTACATGACTAACATACATCTATAGATAATATACACGACAGTGTTCCACAATGAACGAAAGATTATCAGCACAATAATAATTTGTAAAAGGAAGACTTTCGGTTGCAGTCTTTTGCAATATGTAAAATATGACCTCTGAGACATGACCTCATGTCGGGATGTTTATACTTACGGTCTGTATAACCTGGTGCTGCTGTGGTTGTAGGCATTTTGTACTGTATAGTCGGAGCCCGGGCGCTTATTGACAAGGAAGGTACAATATCTCTGAATGTGGAACTAGGAGGTACAGCACCTTTGCCGTTAAATGTTGCGGTAGTTCCTCCAGTAGAAATGTAACGTTCATCTCCCCCGGTCTCACATGGTATTTTATTGGTATCAAGATGTAGGGAATTCACGTAGTTTGAACCTGTCGAAACTAAAACATTTGGGTATACTAGTATTACATTTGTATATAGAGAATAATAGGTTAGGGTCGTGAATGAGTAAGTTTATATGGCAATGCGTTGAGCCGATGGTGAATCCGATAATTTCTGCAGCTGAGCCGGATAAACATTTACCCAATCCACGTTACTTACCTATTATGATATGTATCCAGCCTCTAAATAAAATTAAATATGTGGAAATATTCGGGAATATTAAGTCACTTTCTCATTATTCAGTGTGCAACGTCACGTTCATTAACTGACGAAATGAAAACTAATGACGCCAGATGTCTTGATAATATCATGTAGGTACAGATAAGTCGTAGATGAATTATCAATCAAAGCGCATTTTGGATGGGAAACCTTCATTTTCAAGTGCTGAATTTCAACCATCGACCCAAGTATATAATATTGTCGGTCAGATCATGTGATCAGTTGACGGTTTATCAAAAGTCACGTGGTCAGGTGAACGTAATAAAGCTAAGTTTATCAAGCCAAATGTTATCTGATCGAGTTTGCCGCTACAGACTGGATGAAATACGTACTAACTACTTCTATACAAACATACCCTTATTATAAGATAAATATTAAGAGACATATGACAAAGCCTAGGAAATGTAACATTTGCCGGCCTGTTTACATATATAAATACCTGGTGTGCCCTCTGAACAATCTTCATGTATAGCGCCGTCAACATCGTAATCTGAAAACAAAACAAAATGTCAACTGCACCTATGCCCCTTTGCTTAAAGTATAATTGAGTATAAGTATGCCAAATTTCAACGTGTATGTCTTACAAATATTTTTAAAATCACTGCTAAATGTTTCTGAATGTCTAGTTCCTTATTTGAAGACTTCTTGATTACGGGTATTAGCCAGAGATGTCATATGCATGTAAATTGTATAGTTCCTATTTATACCCTAGTCACATTTGCCCTATCAGCTCCGTACGACCACAAGGTGTTTCAAAATGTCTAGTTTCTTATTTTAATACTTATTGAATACGGGTATTAGCCAGAGATAGCATTTACATATTTATAGTTCCTATTTACCTATTTGCCCCGGAGTGTTACCCATAGTACAATTTTCTTCGTCAATCAGACAATCACAGTCGTTATCTGTCCCATCTCCAGGTGAACCCGGTGTTATTACACATAACTTTAAAGTAGTACATTGAAAAGCATTAGGTACAAGCGATAATTTCCATGATCACAAAACAACAAACGCAAAAGCTTTTGTACGTATTTTAATCAATCGAAAATGTATTCTTTCAATTGCAGAACATAAACTCATTTTGAAAAAGAGAATCGTTAATTATCTTATATGTGAACTGTGTATTCATTCAGTAACAGAGCAGAAGCTCGAAATTTTACAAAAAGTGTCGATTTTCGATTATATTTACGAACTGTGCCTCGTGCATGTTTTTACCTCATTGATATCCGCATAGTTTTGTTGATTAGTGAGAACATAGTATCTATGATTAGGAAGAGCAGCTTCTAGAAATGCCACCACGAAACCTTTATTGTCTAACTGAACTGTAGATGGTGTCAATCCTGGAAAGATGTCGACATCTAGTTGCGTCCCGGAATCACTTATGGCAAACCTGTAAACCATAGTATAATTGTGACTATTTTAAAAAACGATACGAAACACTTGCAGACACTTGAGTATAACCATACGATTCGTTAGACTTATGAGCAACCCTTTACCATGGCGTGTTTCTAAACTTTATTGAGCAATTCAGGTCAAATTCCAAAACCGGCAGTTTACATAAGCTCGTACTTTCTGAGCTGCAGATGATGCCTTTCAAATTTATCTGCTTAATTTATATTTTTATTTCCCCCTATAAGTATATCTGCAGTTTTTCACAGGGTTATATTTATTGCTAAAAATATTTGGAAAACAAATAAGGCAACTTTTACAAAAGAACATGTAGTTCTGATAGTACATATTGTTGAAAATACAATATAAAGTTATTTCCGCCGAGTTATAGGTCAATGGAAACATTTTACAGGACGACGTAATATTATTTTCTTACATCATTGGCGGAGTAAACGTATTAATGACATCGTTCCCAACCTCTACACCATAAATAGTGAAATCATCTCGGTAGAGTTCGACTGAAGGTACCACGATCACCGAATACCACTGGTCCCCATGTATTTCCATATGAACTTGAACCGGTTTCGTAGCTTCAATTTCATATATCTGACAAATGAGAGTAAATAGGTGACCCCGTGTTTGTCCTTAATTATCAAACTATCAAATTGTGACATTTAATGTGTTTCGATTTTTTGCGCGGAACAGGTATCCGCAAAGCTTTTAAGTAAAATATGTATTTTTAAAGAACATGTTAAAAATTAATAAAATCCTTACGTTTGTCAGCTTAATATAGACCTCTTATTCATTGATTTGTTGCAAAGATTTAAAGCATTATGTATAGAACTACAATAATACAACATCGGTTAATTTTCTGTTTGCCTAAATATGTCCAACGCAAAGTTTAACTATATCTCACTTTTAAAGGGCGTAAACAAAATTTGTTTCGGTTTAACAGCTGATGTAATCAAATTTGGACAAAAGTTTGCATCTGTTTCAAGGGAGACTAAAAACATCATCCAAATTATGAAGCTGTAATAGGTACGGTTTGTAAATCACCGCCCTTTGATTTCCCATTTTTGTAACTAAAGTCAATAACTACTGTATTATAACATATGAAAAACAAATAGAAGAAGAACAAACAGTTCGTACCGTAGAGGGCTCCACATTTCTATAGAACCCTTCCCCCGTCAACGAGAGTGAATCAAGCTGATGGTAATCTCCCTTGATGATAACGATTGTACTATCTTCAGTAGCAACAATGTTCATTTGAGCTGTAGCTACTATTCCTAGTAAATCTATAGCTGGAATATAGTACTTTTTACCCAATGTTTCTCGGGGTGGCATTTGTGCATATGTGTACCCCGGATTGCCACAAAACACTGAAATCGGGCGTTCGCCATGTAGAATTTGTCCATAACCTATATCTGGAGCGTGAGAGAAAAAGTAACCATGACGAAATGAGAAATTCAACAACATTATGTTTGTGGTTAGTAGCATCGTTAACTGTACCTTTGGTGAATTAAGACTTTTTCCGTAGTAATTTCAGCGCATCTTTCAGTGCAAGTATGAGTCCTTACAAAGGAGAATTTCGCGAAATAAACAAAGCATCTACGGAAAAAGATATTCATACCAAATAATGTCAAATGAGAATAACATACATTTAGATGATGTTTGTTTGTTCAATGTACTCAATTCTCTCCTTTTTGCGATTTTCTCTTATCTTAAAGTGTTTGGAAATACCGAAAATTGTGAAATCCGAACAAATCACTCAATTCTGATCGATGTTTGATTTTGTTAGATTATCCTATTGACCTATACCCACTGCACTATCTATGTCAATGTAGTATTTGAAACGACCTATCTCATGAAAACGTGTTTGATTTTACAACAACAAATATCACGCTGATTCTATAGCAATACAAAATGAAATACATGCAGACATAATAAGTGTCGACTGTTTTGGGTTCTACTCGTACGTCTAACACCTGCGTATGCGATAAAGCGATTATGTAATTTCGGGGTAACTATGGATTGCTGTGTGCTGGTATTTTACATACACATATACATGTACACCACAATTATGCATACATTACAATAACTCCCTTCACTCCGGAAATTTTAGAACAAAGAGCTTTCGGTCAGTCTGGAAACGGGATTTAAAAGAGTTCTACCATTGTTCATGGCGGTAGGAAGATACTCGTAACTCCCATCTTCCAGAATAGTTGTCAGTCCAATCACTCTTGTGTTTAAAGTCAGTGAGAAAATGTCGCATTGTGATTCTGGAAATAAAATAAAAGCTCAGATATATTTTCGCAATCAACATACATCAGAAACTGCATATGTGTTAATGTGTATATTTACAAAAATATCTACTACATATAGTGTGTAATATGTTCAGTGCAAGATTTTGCAGGTAAACGGTAACGAATTCCGATATGCACAATATTTGTTGTGTAAAATATTCCCGACTTTAACTGACCTTTCACTGTTGTTGGAAACGTCATATTCGACTGGAACATGTGATAACTCGGTCCTAAAACATCTGTCGGTATGACACTGAAACCTGTGACATTACCAACGAGAGGTTCCCTGAACACATACACAGACACTTCAGCTCCGTTATCCACAGTAAGTTTAATCTGAAGAATAACAATGTCATTTTTATCAATTCATTAAGAGCCCAACCCTTATAGAGGCAAATTTGAAATATACGGTAGCAAATTTCAATGCGCAGGTATGTACACGCAACTATTCAATTACTATGTTATGGCTTTCATCATTGGTTGATAATCCTAAAATGAAAATCCCTGGACAAAATATCTGATAGTAGGCCTACAATACTACAGTACAGTACAGTATAGGTACGTCGTTAATTTTATTGATTTTGAATCAAATTATGACAATTTGAATACATTGACTTGTGTACTGTATAAAGATTACAAATCACAATGAGTACATGCATTTGTTATCTCCCTTGGATAATGCATAGCAACTGGAGCCCGTGCCTTTATCTACAAATATAGCCTAGCGGTTATCTAATATCTATTAAATACCAATAAAGGCAGTGTCGTCATGATAAAAAAGGATGAAAAATACCCCTGTGTATGTAGATGCTATAATATTGACTTTCCCAAACCAATGGCTTGTCATTGGCGCCATGTTTTCCTCCACTATATCATTTTCCACCAGGACAGTGAAAGAAGCGTTTGTTTCTCCAATGTTTGTGACAACCACGTGAAAATCAGCATCCGTGTCAAATACGGGTATCAAAAACTCGGCACCAAACGAATCGGGTTCTCCGCCTGAAATTCAGATTCATCTAAGTTGGTTAACTTGTTCCACAATCGACCTTAAATAAATAAGTATAAGCTACATATGAGAGCCATATAGCCTAATATACAGATATACCAAATTGATGGTAGAAACTCATTTCTTCCAAACATTATAAAAGTCAGATAAGAGATAATAAAACGAACAAGTATGTCTATGTCTACGTTTTAATGGCCTTTGTGTGAAAACGAATGGTAAAATGCATAAGATAAATTATTATATGTAACTACGCCACCAATAGTATGCTAAATCCGACTTCAAAGTTTAATATTAGAGTGAATATTTATATACAACTCTTACCTCCCAAATACACTTTACTGCAATCTTTTTCTGGCAGATCTGAAAGACGTTGTTAGAATTTGAGTGTTGGTTATGCATATTTGAAGTGTATAATAACATGTATTCGATTCTTACTGATTAAACTTAACACATATGATCAATTCCAGACTAACAAATAAACTTATACAGGTCCGATTCTAGGTTTTGTTTCAGACATGGGTCAGCCATTTACTCCGTCACACCATATTGGCCGCCTATCACCCTCTGATACAGGTACCCAATTCATACACTTTGGATTCCATTTTTTCATTGTGTACATGTACTAAGGTATTTCAACAGAGGTCTATACGTACTACACGTATTGAAACCGGGACCTCTTGATATAATAATAAAATATCAACAAAACGTATCGTCAACATACAAACTGCAAACGTTGAACTTCCGACAAAAGCAGAGAGTATCATTTCAGTGTACTCCACTCCAACTCCCAAAGACGTAGCAGTCAAAGTTCCACCATCATAGTCCTGTAAACAAATCATCAACGGGCAATTCTTTGTTCAATTTTACACAAAGCAAACTACAAAAACCAACTTTCAACAAAATCCTACATGTATTTTCAATAGAGATAGGTTATAATAATAAGAATGTTTGAAACGTTTACTCTGATTTGTAGGCGTCCCACAATAAAAATCTTCTAAACAGTTGCTCTCTCGACATTGTTATAAAACTATCTGTTTATCATATTATGAAATATATATTATAATAATATATATTTCATAATTTGATAAACAGATATTTTTATACAAATGAAGAATGGAATACAATACTAAGCTTATTTATAAACTCGTTCTATATTTGGCAACAATGTCGAGAGAGCAACTGTTTAGAATATTATTATTTAAACTAAATTACGAGTAAAAATGAACCAAACGTATAATTATAAATTGCCGTAGTTCGACATGTCACGTCACGGTTAAGAGACTGTTAAGCTGTTTTATTTACCAAGACAGGTCTACCATGAGTCCACGACAATTCATAAGTGTGTGGAATGTTGCAATCCATTGTAATGAGTGTTTCCACCAAAGGTGAACATTCCGGTCCGCAGTATACGTGTGTAATAGTGTCGCTTGATATCTATAAACATAGAAAGAAACAATGCACAAACTACTTATTACTATTATCACTTTGACAAACTTGGACTGACACATTATCTTATTCCATTACCGCCCTTAGTTATTCAATGGCTAGTCTCTTTCAATGAAAAATAACAACAGACAAGGGATACCTAGACATTTAAGAATTCTAAGCTGTAGCAGGACCATCTTTCAAATAAAACAATGAACTGTTTACTGAGTATGACTGTAGCAGGGACCATGGAACCGCCGATAAAAATGTCATTTTATAATAATGTGGCTGCACAACATTTATAATCATCATCTCATATAATATAATAAGCAAAACATTATATAAATATTTGAATAAAAGCTTAGTTAAACCTAGATCCTATATTGGATTTTCGTTTGGTTTAATTACTGCTTAGTAATTGTAGCAAGTGGCTGTAGCAAGTGACTGTAGCAGGAATCATAGAACCAATGATAACAATGTCATTTCATAATCAAAATCTCATATAACATCATAAGCAAAACAGTTTTTAAATATTTGAATGAAAAATTAGATCAACAACATGGATCCTATCTTGAATTTTTCATTTGGCTTAATTTATGGTAAGTATAGTCTCCTCCCTTTAATGTTAATTATGCACATAATTCAAAATATGATGCATATGTCGTCTATTGCGGAGCACCTACATAGGCTTGCTTGAATTATTCAGTATTTGGGGGATAGATATCTGACTATTGCATTGGTGAATACACGATGTTGTGTGTCTTTGGATTATCTCTGCAATGCTCGACATATTTAAAAAAAGCAATTTATTATAAACATTTTACCGTAAATGTTACGATACTTGGTGGTTCTGACATTGTTTTTAATTGAATCATACCAATACCACACGTGCGTAACTGGAACATAACTTTGTTGATACGATGGACAGCGAATGTTCTATAGGATGTTCCTCCTCCTTGTGTTCCATCTTGGTTTAAGGTAAAGAAAGTGACTAAAATGTAAGAAACATCGTGCATTAAGATTCTACATTATTGTATTTCAGAAAGTCATTTGAATAGCTGAGATGGTGTTGACATACGACATAGTTTATAAAAACTTAGATAAACACTGCGACAGTTGTCCACTTTAGCAGAGCATATACAGAATGCATAAGCTCGTGTAGCGTACAGACTGAAAAACATAAATGATCGTATAAAAATGAATTCATTTAAGAAACACTTACACATGTCTATATACGCATAAAGTAAGTATATTTGAAGACAAAAGGTGTATTGTTTTCATCGGCAACCAGGACTATTTTTTGTATCAATTTACATTATTTTCCATATTTGAAATCAAACACATTTGAACAAAAATTCGGTATCAAAATCACACATACACTTAAAGGAATACAATGCAAACTTGTTCAGTATTAAAGATCGCAAGTTCATTCTTATTTCGAAATATAATGAACAAATATTCGGTTTAACGATCACAAAGTTTACTTGTAAAATGAACCGATGTTAGGTATTACAGATCACTAAGGTCACTATTATTTTGAAGAAAAAAATCACAAATATTTACCCAGATCGTCTATTGTACATTCCTCTTCGTCTATCTGTCCATTACAGTCGTTATCCACATTATCACCAGGGACTGGGGTTGTTGGTATACACTCCTGAAATATGATACATTCAAAGTTTACATAGAACACTGGGGTGGTTGGTAAACACTCCTGAAATATGATACATTCAAAGTTTACATAGAACACTGGGGTGGCTCGTTTACACTCCTGATAAATGATAATTCAAAGTTTACATAGAACACTGGGGTGGTTGGTTTACACTCCTGAAATATGATAATTCAAAGTTTACATAGAACACTGGGGTGGCTCGTTTACACTCCTGAAATATGATACATTCCAAGTTTACATAGAACACTGGTGTGGCTCGTTTACACTCCTGAAATATGATAATTCAAAGTTTACATAGAATACTGGGGTGGCTCGTTTACACTCCTGAAATATGATTATTCAAAGTTTACATAGAACACTGGGGTGGTTGGTTTACACTCCTGAAATATGATAATTCAAAGTTTACATAGAACACGGTGGTGGCTCGTTTACACTCCTGAAATATGATAATTCAAAGTTTACATAGAACACAAGGGTGGTTGGTAAACACTCCTGAAATATGATACATTCCCAGTTTACATAGAAACTGGGGTGGTTGGTAAACACTCCTGAAATATGATACATTCCCAATTTACATAGAACACTGGGGTGGTTGGTAAACACTCCTGAAATATGATACATTCCCAGTTTGCATAGAACACTGGGGTGGTTGGTAAACACTCCTGAAATATGATACATTCCCAGTTTACATAGAACACTGGGGTGACTGAAATACAATCATAAAATATGTTACATTATAAGTTTACATAGAACACTGGGGTGTTTAGTTTACACTCCTGAAATATGATACATTCCCAGTTTACGTACAACAATAGTAAAATCACTGAGTTCAAGGGTCGATAACCCATAAACAAGTTCGGTGTGTTTTTGTAATTACACTTCTTACATGAAAATGTACATTTATTCATATACAAAGTTTAAAAAAATATATTGGTGGTTTTTTGAAACACTTACTCCAACCTTTGTAATTACTTGGATCACACGTTTTCTACCATACGCATGTAGATAGACTACTTACCGTGTTATCTTTACCCCAGTTGGCTGCAAGTAAAAATGCTGCATTGCCATTGCAGTATCCATATCCACCGACTCTTGCATTGCTATTGGAGACATGGGTACTATTTGACGTGTTCCAAAATACATTATAGTCCGATGCCTCGACTTCAAGCCAACTGCCAAGTGGAATTGAAATCGTTGTATCGACTTTTACATTATCCCTGTCCGGATTTGATGTAACTATAACGAACATATTGTTTTCATTCTCATTTGCACAATGAAAATGCATGTCATCAGCTGTCCATTGCTCTGTATGAGGAACTAAGACCATTGAAGGAAAGCCAGTTACGTCACTTGTGTCATTGTACAGATCAACCGACATAATTTGTAGAATCATCACTGGATTTGATGTATGTATCACACTGTGTACCTGCCAATCAATCCGCTTAATCACAGAACCACCAGCATGTTCAATCACAAACGGTGTAAATCCAATTATATGCACGGCTGTATTGTCAGTTTTAGTTATAATTATAATAATATCACCGACTGCGTTATGATAATTTGGTATTACAACAAATGCATTTCCCCATTTGTTTACAGGTATAATTTGTTCAATCATGTTTGAGGTATTAGGCGTAGCTCCAGCTGCTGGAACGTCCCTTGCACCAACAACAACCGCCACTTTCTTATTGGCTCGTATATAGACCCCAGTAAAATCCACATATCCTTCAAAGTGAAGAGTTTCGTACTCGTGTATACTGTAAGGAACAGCGGTACCGTCCTGTTCGCTGCTGGGTATCGGCATACCATTCACACATGCAGCAGACTGGGTGATCGAATTTGGAAACACCACGCTTACCTCTGTTTCATCCTCAATAGCTGTGATTGCAAACTGACACATACCACCAAGAGCGCAATATGTAACAACGTAATATTCATCACCAAGATGCTCATCAGGTATGGCTAAATACCCGTCTCCCATATTACCATTACTGTCGGTCTGATAAACGTGAAGTGTGAAATCCACGGTGGATTCAACTCTTATACCCTTCTCTGCGAGTTCATTACCATTTGGGATCATATCGGGACATACTGAATGCGCTATCGTTGCCGTTTTAACTGGAGCGTTAATGTCTAGAGTATATGTGCAATCTCTAAGTTTTGATGTTATTGTTGGATCCTCTCCAGATAGTATGAACTTCAATTCACCGACTTTGTCATTTAAATCTCCGGAATGATCTCGACCTAAAAATGCCACGTGGTAGACGTTCGAATCTGTGAAGTAGAAGACATATAATAACTGTTTAACATACTACAAATGTTTTTTTTTTTTTTTTTTTTTTTTTTTTTTTTGTGGAGATATGTTTATTTTCCTCGTCTATTGGTAGATGTGGGTCGAGGACATCCCACATACTACCGTACAAATATAACGTAATTATCATCAATAATATGCATATGCATTCATACAAAACATACAAAGAAGATAATGCAAACGTTTACACTACATGACGTTTGTGTTGTGTGCAAAACAAGACAAAATAAATGAAACTTTTTGTATCAGATAACATAAAACATTCATTCTTCTTCTGTAACACACGCACTTACATTGACATTCAAAACTTGTAGCACACATATGCATTTTTTTTTTTTTTTTTTTTTTTTTTTTTGTGGAGATATGTTTATTTTCCTCGTCTATAGGTAGATGTGGGTCGAGGACATCCCACATACTACCGTACAAATATAACGTAATTATCATCAATAATATGCATATGCATTCATACAAAACATACAAAGAAGATAATGCAAACGTTTACACTACATGACGTTTGTGTTGTGTGCAAAACAAGACAAAATAAATGAAACTTTTTGTATTAGATAACACAAAACATTCATTCTTCTTCTGTTACACACACGCACTTACATTGACATTCAAAACTTGTAGCACACATATGCACGCGCACCCTCACACGCACACACTCACGCATGCCACTCAAAAGTACAGATTTGATGAATATACAGACGTGCATACATAAAAAAATGGTTGTTAATTTAAACATTTAAATCTCCTATAGTTGTGGTTTATTTTGGTGGACATTAGTCTGAGAAAAAAGTAAGGCTTTTTGTATGTTTAGTGGTTCTTTCCTTTACGTTAATAGGTATATGTATCTATGCAATAACATTATGTTTTCTCTGGGCTACAAAGATTTGTTTGACAGTTGATTTTTAAATGAAGATATTTATATATTTTTCCCAATTTTTATCAAAAGAATCACAGTTCCCTGTTTTTACAGCAACTTCTTTTTGCACTTTATATTGGTAATTTACATAATGTTTTGCGCGAGATATGGAAGGTATGATTTCTTGTACCTTGCAGTTATAAATATATCTTTTGAGGTATATAAATAATAAGTTCGTAACAATTTCTTTTTTATCTCTGATACCTAATATAAAAGTTTCACAATTGAGGTATACTTCTATATGTTCATGATTTTCAAAGAAATTTAAAATGAGTTGTTTTATTACAGGATAGTCCCAAAATAAGTGTTTTATTGTTTCCGGCATATTTTTACAGAAAGAGCAATTCGAATTATCTATGAAATTAATATGGAAAAGGAAAGATTTTGTTCCAATAATTCTATGTATAATCCTATATTGAAACCATTGCATATTTGAATCTCTTGTGATTTCGAATGGCGTAGAGAAAATAATATTCCAATCTTTTTGACCTATTTGCTGACCTAATTCTTCATTCCATTTTGATATGCATGTTGGTTGGACTTCTGTTTTAATAAGTATACCGTACATTGGTTGAGTTCCTTGTTTTAACTTTAAAATGTTTTTAAATAGCGGAGGGACATAGGGTCTGGTTAATTTTGCTTTACTATCACATTTGTAGTTTTTTAAGAAATTTGAGATAGATGCAATAATGCCTTGATATTGAATGTAATTGGTTGTAAGATCATATCGTTCTTTAAATTGCTCAAAGCTGTAGAAGTTTCTATTGCTATCTATTAGGTCTTCAACATTTTGAATCCCCGCTTTAAACCATGATTTGTAAAATATGGGTTTATTGGCAATAAGGATATCAGGATTATAGAAGAGAGGATGTGCAAGTAATTCTGTTTTATCTATTTCTTGTTTTTTGCATAGTGTTACTAATGCACTTAGCGTATCTTTCCAGTAATCATTTCTAATTTGTTTTGCTAAAGTTTCTACATAATAATGTCCGCATTTTAACAATTTTTGTATATCAAACAAAGATTTTGCTATGTTAGCCCAGTTTCCATTGCTCATTATCATTCTTCTAACGCATGTCAACTTTAAAGATTGTATAAATATGTAAATATCGGTAATTCCCAATCCTCCTGTTTGGTTATCTTGTATTAAAACAGTTTTCTTGATTCTTGCTTTACCTTCCCATATAAATTCATTTATTGAGTCAGACAGGTTTTTAATAAGAGCTTGCGAAGGGTTTGGAAGGGATGTAAATAAGTGTATAAGTGTAGATATCACAATTGTTTTTACTACTTGTATTCTACCGATAGGAGTTAAAATTCGTCGTTTCCAGTTAATTAACATTTTCTTGATTTTTGATAATTTATTTTTATAGTTCAATTCTATCATTTTATCTAAGTCAACGTGAAAAGTTATTCCAAGCATATCAAAACTCGTTTGGTTCCATTGCAGTTTCCATTTAGTTTTAATGCTATTTGTACTATACTTTTGTTTTCCTATCCAAACCACTTTGGTTTTGTCAAAATTCACTTTCAGCCCAGAGAGTGATGTATATTCAGATAAAACTCTTAGTGTCTCATTTAGAGACTCTGTAGAACCATCAAGGATTATTGTTGTGTCGTCTGCAAACTGTGACAATTTGTGCTCGATTGTATTGACTGTAATTCCATTTATCTTTTCAGTCTGTCTTATTTTTAGTGATAATATTTCTGCACATAATATAAAAACATAACAACTTAACGGGTCACCCTGTCGACAACCCCTTTGAATATTAAAAAAGTCAGATAAAAACCCGCATTGTGTAACAGCAGATACACTGTCCTTATAAAATATACTGAACCAGTTTTTGATATCGTTACCAAAATTGAACACAGATAATGTCTTTTGAACAAAACTCCAGGATAATGAATCGAACGCTTTTTCGAAATCTATAAGTAGTAGTAGGCCAGGAATTTTATTCACCTCTGTATATTTCATTAAATCGTAAATAAGTCTTACGTTTTCTCCGATAAATCTATCTTTCAGAAATCCAGTTTGGTCACTATTGATAAGTTTGTCTAAATATTTTTTAAATCTATTTGCAATGCATCCCGAACCTATTTTATATATGCAATTTAATAAAGTAATGGGTCTCCAGTTTTTTAAGTATTGTTTCGGCTTTTCGCCCTTGGGAATGCATGTAATAATGCCTTGAGTTTGTGTAATTGTTAGATTACCTGATATAAAAGCATTGTTAAGGGCTCTACAAACAAAATCACCTAGTTTTTTCCAAAATACTTTATAGAAATCTGCACTAAAGCCTGACGTTCCTGGACTTTTGTTATTGGCCATATTTTTTAGAGCTGAAGTCGCTTCGTCAATGTGAATTAGACCTTCTAAGGAGTTCGATTCTTCATTTGTTAGTTTTGGAATTTCGATACCATTTATAAAGTTATTAAAGTCTTCTTCTGAGTTATTTTGTGTTTCTGTTTTTGAGTAAAGTGTCTTAAAAAAGTTTGAAGCTTCTTTTAAAATATCACTTTGATTGTTTATTTCAGTACCATCTTCATTTATTAATTTGTTTATTGTTTTCATTGTATAATTATACTTTTCTAAGTTACAAAATAGTTTACTGGGTTTTTCGCCGTCTATGACCCAGTCTACCTTGGCCCTTAACATATTTCCTTTAAGCTTATTGTCTTGTATAATTTTCAGTTCGTCTTTAAGGCTCTTTAAGTCATCAAGATTGTTTTCCGAAAGTGAATTTTCTATCATTTCAATATTGTTTTTAATGTGGTTTTCTCTTTCTCTTACTACAAATGTTTAATTCGATATATGAATGGAATGTTCTCTCCTTCAAGAACTTCTCGATAGACCACTTTCCACCAATTTCTATAAATAGCCTTAAAATATTTTGTTAAAAACTGACTCGACCAGTCAGAAATTTCATCAGTATTGATTGTTTTCAGCAGATTTACAGATAAGTATGATTCAATACTACTGATGTAATTACCATCTATAGCATTTGACATTCCTCGTGTGGGCTACAATTTCATATTGAGGCCACGTCCAGAAACAAGCGAAGGACAGTATTTCATCAGTTGCTTTTGAAGTAAGTATGCGAGAATATTTGGCTACACACATTTCAAAAGGGTCAGAATTTGTTAACATTCTATAGACAGTGGGGAGACAGTGGGGAGATTTAAACGCCTTGCATTGTACCAGAACTAAATTCCAGTTGTGTAAGATTTGATTCACAACTGATGGTCACTGCAGTCGTATGGTAATTAATACGAGTATCGTTTTAAATGGTCGTAAGGATTAAGCATTGTTTCAAGTCTGCCAGCAAGAACTTGGTTTACATATTTACAAGAATATGAAAAATATCCAAACGGCAATATGTTATACTTACCAAAGACGCATGGAACGACATCGCAATACTCCCATCTTAGTGCCGGATTGGTTGTGTAACACCATGGTCGAGTCCCTCCATCTGGATTACGACAGTAGTTCTCGGCATCTGCCAGCGTCAGATCAGGAAAGTTCGACGTCTTAATATAAATATTAGTAGAAACGGTTTGGACGTCGTCAGAATCCCAACGTTGGCACGTTTCTCCACTAACAGTACGTGCCAAACGACCAGAGTATGCACTTGAATTGGTTAAATAGCATTCAGTTCTCCCTAAAAGAGCATGCACGAGAATTAATCAATGCCAAATACAGAGGAACTTCAACAAAAACAAGTAAACATAATCTGTACTTAATTATCACTGCGTGTGATAAAGGCAAAATGTATAAAAATTATACTTCGCGAAGTGATAAATATGTACATTTGTGTCCCCGTGTGGTTAAGGCATATTGTTCTAAATAAGTACAATTGTTTATATTTACATGTCATCTTTCTTTTGCAATGTAAAATCTCTAGCTGTCTACGACACTAATACATGACACAATAATTTATATGAATTATCGTTGGATTGTTGTCATTGCCAAACACAATATATGTAGTACGTACTGTTAATACTCATCGTATGTAAATACAAAGTGCTAAATAAAAACAAAATAACTACGACTCTGTTAATAATGTCTGCTTTACCTACCAAAGATGCATTGGTCGATGTCGCAGTGTTCCCATTCTATTTCAGGATTAGTTGTGTAACACCAAGGTCTGGCCGCATCATCCGGACTACGGCAGTAATTCTTTGCATCTGCTATCGTGTGATCAGGAAAATCGGCATCATTATATGTATGAGAATATACACCATTCGTGTCCCAACGTTGACAGGATTCTCCACTTTCTGTCCGTGCAAGGTGCCCAGCGTATTTTTTCGCAGTTGTTGAAAAACATTCAGTTGCAGCAGCTTAAAACCCATAACAAAATACTGAATAAAGTGCATGTTTGCCTGTGTGCCCTTAGGTAATTGGTTTCATCTTGCCTTAAATGAATGATTCACCCTATTATTCTGGACTATCATGTTTCCTATTACCCGGGACTATCATTTACAACGGCAAATCATTACTTTAAGGCGAGTTCAAACGCAATGCTTATTTGTGTGTTTGGCATCTTGTAATCACTGGTAAAGTCGAGCTATTGAAGTCAAAATGTTGGAAGCTGAAGTTATTTTTTAACTAATATTTTATTATCTTGAATCAAAGAGTAGATTATAAAGTGAGTTACCAAATAAGTGATTGGTAGGGATCATGATGGTACCAAGTCCATGAAGTACATGTATGTATTCGTCTTTGCGATCTTTCATAATACGACATATTGGAAACATACTATTTATAATTAACCCTCGTGTAACAACGTGTTCCCTTTGTATTTTGTCTTTAATTTATCTGTTGTTAACATTAACTAACTGAAACAATTTTAACTTGGTGAAGCAATGTTAATTCTATACTTTTGATGTCACTGATATTTCGACAGGTTTGCCAAACATTATTTCAGTCAAATGGCAATTGTTTTACTAACATTGTGTAAATGTCTTGTAAATCTACATAAACATAATTCTCTTACGAAAACTACTTACGGCCTAAATGTTCGTTACATTACAAATACGTAAACAAATCAATATGCTAGCTTGTTTTATCAGATATATAATTATTAAGTATGTTGTAGCACCACATTCGTTCTCCAAAATTCTAAAGTTTCATAGAAATCAGAATGACGGTTACGTGAGAAACTTGTGTTATGACGTCATCGGTTTTGGTAACCAAACAACATCTTCTAAATGCTCACAATAATACTCATTGTACAACTCTGTCACCAGTCACCAAGCATTCTTTATAATAACCAATGTACCACGACGGATTAGACTTACAAAAAGGACAAATAACATATAATATTTCATTTGTTGTTTTAAGTTCATACGCACGTCCACAAATTGCACCCATATGAAAGTCTTTACGTTTAGAATGGCGAAATTTGGACAGTAGGAGGACATGTTTAAGCTGATTAAATCAAGCGATATACAACACCAGTTCACAATGTTCCGTCACACACACTTGGTGAAATGTCCCATTTTGGCAATGATTCAAGCGAGTATGTGTGTTTATACCAAGTAGTATGTTTATACCAGCGGTGTTAAGTATGATATCATAATTTGAAACGAAGAACAACATAGTCTCTTGCGATACACACAGGAATTATCGAAATGTTTCCCGTGTGTTCAATTTTACGTTGCTCTAACTACCACATTTTTTAATATAACATATTTGTTCATGATAAAAAACGTACAGCATTCATTACCTGTAAAACCTTATTTCTACAAATTTTGATGAAATTCTGATGGTAGATGGTTTAAAATCGATATGGTCTACGATTTTGTTGAATGGCCCGCGTATTTATTCTATGTACCATGTACTGATGTCTGTTATTGACTAATTACGGAACCAGTTTGAAAAGAATACATATATGCACTTTACATATTATAGTGGAACTAGTCAAGCAACTAAGTGTTAAAGCGCTTTATCCCTAATAGGTTAACTTAAATAATTCACATGGCACTTTGTAGGCAAGGTTTGTTAAATTGTTGGAACAAAATTGCATCTTTTTCTAAAGGGGTGGCCAAACTCATAGTGTAGCTAACCCAACATACACACATCAAATATTCTACTTCGTGCGAAACCTTGATGCCCGTGTCCAGTTTTATCAAAGCGTTTATGATACGTAATAATTTGTATATCTGAACGATGACCAAAACAGCACAACACAGAATTAAAGTACTAAAGTCACCAACGCAATTACTATGGGAACGTTCTGTTCATGCACATTTTGTAACGAGTGTAATGTTTGTACAAAAAGCACTGAATCAATCACGTTAGCCTTGAACATATAAAACGTTGTATATAACATATGGACAGCCGGGTTGGGACTATTGAAATTGAAAAGCATACCGTTTTCTTATTTTAAGTAAAAACACCAAATCAGCATAATGTTGAATAAAATGAATCCATAGTATGGCGTCTGATTTCTGTCACTTACTTTCTACGTGTGTTCGCACGAACGCGTGAAGAATTGTTAGCAGCGTACCGTATATGTGTCGTATATCCGTCCTCTAAAATCGAATGCGAAGAAACGACGGCTCAAAATTATAGGAAGAATCCAAACCAAAAACAAAATTGGCGTAAACATCGTCAATAAAATCTTGCTAATTCAATAGGGATCCATAATTCTGTTGAAACGTTTGATACTGTTACAAGGCTTGGCTATTTAAGGTGTTTGTGTATGCCAAGTTTGAAAGTAGTGCATTGACGGACTTGAAACAGATTTGAGATTCAACTAATTACTTGAACAGTTTGGTTAACATATTAGGCCGTGCGGACTACGGAAGAACCGATGGGTAATAACTAAATACCTAATGTATCAGTAGATGCAGGGGTATAAAACAAATCATCTTACCTCCCAAGGGCAGGATGATGACAGAACAAATCAACCATAGCAAGATAGTTTCCATTTCTAAAATGTAAGAGTTCATTAGATATACGAAAATGCGTTATTTGCTATCTACCTTACTTTTAAATAAAACTGGAATGGTAATTGTACATCATATTAGTCTGCGAAAAGAAAAACGACAAAACTAAAACACATTTATACATTGTATTTAGAATTGATTTATCAATGATAATTTGATAATATCGGTTTAGTTTGAACAAGCTTTAAGATTCGCCAAATTAGGGAACAAGCAATGACACTCTATGTACGCTTATTATAGATTTCAAGTTGTTAAAACCATTTTCTGCATGATAAATTAAAACCTAAACCGGTAATGTAATGTATTTCAAAACATTAATTGAAACCATCTGGATTATTGATAAGTTTTCGTAATGCAATTTGAGGAAAACATCATTATCTTTATTATATGCGACCAATGGTTTATAGACAATTACCAATGGAACAAGAAGCAGTAACTAACAGCCATATCCCCCGCCGAAGGAACAAATGAGGTAAACGATCAATATTATCACGAAAGCTTAATAAAGATGACCACTACAGTTGAATTGTTGTTGATGATGCAAGATATATAGATTCATCAAAATTCCTTAAGAAATGTAGGAGCAGTTGCACACAAAAGTTAATTAATCAGTAAAAACTCAACAAAGGGCCATAATTCTTTCAAAACTGGCCGAAATGAAAAACCTTGACAATATCCGCTAGTGCACCTCATAACTGTACTTCTGTAAAAGTTTTGACAAAATTCCATGAGAAATATGTAAAAAAAGGGCATTAACTTTGTCAAAAATGGTCGAATAAACAAATCCTGACAATATACGCTGGGGGACATCATATTAGTTATTCTTTGAAAGTTTTGTCTAATTCCCTTTAGAAATATAGGAGGAGTTGCACACAGAAGACTTTATATGTAAAAACAACAAAGGGCAATAACTCTGTCAAAAAATGGTATAATAAACAAATCCTGACAACATGCGCTGGGGGACATCATAGCAGTTATTCTGTGAACGTTTCGTCGAATTCCCTAAAGAAATGTAGGAGGAGTTGCACACAGAAGAATTTATATGTAAAAAACAACAAAAGCAATTACTCTGTCAAAAATAGTCGAATAAAAAAATCCTGACAATATGCGCTGGGTGACATCATAGCAGTTATTCTGTAAATGTTTTGTCAAATCCTTTTTAGAAATGTTGGAGGAGTTGCACACAGAAGTTCGGACGGACGGACGGAATGACGCCTACCGTTACCATATCGCCTTCGCCTTCGGCGGGGGATAATAACGGTGAAAATGTTCACTTTTTGGCAGATGGTTCCAGTACCACACAGAAAAATAAATTAAGGGAACTGATCTTCAAATTATAACGCCTTAATAAACACGTCACTATATATAGCAACATTTTTACGTAGACAATATCAGCGGATCATCCGGTATGGATTATCGTAAAGATGACACAGCGCGCCCTGTTATCAATCATTAAGTTATGATGTTTTAATTTCATTTTTATTTCTTCCAATTAAGCCAAATCTTGATCCGTAATACGAGAAACTCCTTCAAATACTAAACATAAAATTCATGATTTTAGTGAAAGATCAAATTTTAGTTCAGTCCTCAATTATTTTATTTTACCTTTATTCTGACCTTGTTGCAGATAACTAGAAGATATCATTGCATAATTCCAGTAATTTGTCCGTGTCCGAAATCTCCACCTTTCACATCACGAGTATTCGTTCTTTCTAAACTCGATGTTCGTTTAAACACGAATCAGGTTCATGAACGCTAATTGCCACTTAGAGGTCTGTCAACTAAATTACCCTATTATTGACTAGTTGTGATTGCGCGACCAAAATCTGAATGTTGCATAATTGATACGTGTGCCACTAACGACCAAACAACTTTCAAAATAATCAATTCATTGCAGTAACATTTTCTTCTGAAAAAAATACTTTGCTGTTTTAATATTGAAACCATGACCACACGATCCCGTATACTATTATAACTTATATAAGGAAATGTAAAGCAAGAAAAGGCACGACTTTTGATAATTACATTTGAAAATTATTTTATTGTTGACTGTTTTGGAGTTAGCAATATTAAAAAACAAATGTAGTATAATTAATTATCTGGAGACGGTGCATCATTTTACGCCATACATACCGCTCATACATATATAATTATTAGATAGGGTATGGGTAGTTAAGACTCGTTTCCAGTCAGATCTGTACTGATCATGCAAGACATGTGGCTGTTGATTGGACCATGCGGAAACATGTCTGTTGTTGTGGTTGGTAGTATATCAAAATCAATAACTTGGTAATCTATCTACAAGATGATGTATTTGAAGCACTTTTAAAATATTGGGTGTCTAATGGTGTAAACACCATCTGATAGAAGAATATGCAACCTGCACTTTGCTTGTTGACAAAATGTCGAGCCGTATGCAATAAATGCATAATGATTATTCAAAGGGAAGCAACTCTTACATAATTAGTATTTCGACATCTATACATATGACTTTTGGGCTACTGTTTCGGCTGATAAGCATAGCTAACTTTCTCTAATCAAGTATTGGTTCCTGGTGAAAAATATTCCAATGATACCATACTTTCGGGGAACGGAATATATGTATATATTACTTCATTATCATAGTTTCATGAATTGATCTCAAACCAGTACCGGATATGGTGTGTCAGACAAATGGCACACAGCGCACAACTTTTCGTCTTCGTGAACGATTCCACACCACAGAATATGAAAACAATCGGCCTTAACCAGGGCAGACCCGAATATTAACGCATCATACACACATTCGTGCCTTTATGTTTGAATAATTGTTTTAGTTATTGTCTATATTATTTACGTCATTATTCATGTTTGTCCCAGTATATTTCTTTCATCAATTTCATCATTCATGTTTGTGCTAAATGCGTAGTTATTTATGTGTACATGTGTATACCTGTATGTATGTGTTGTCACATGGGTCTATGTTTTCCGTTCCCGGGGTTGACGCTCTGATCCCTTGACCATCAATGTATATTGTTTTTTACAGGGCAGTATCTTTATTTTCATCACGACTGGTTCCTTTGAAATAAACGAAACTGAAACACTATGATGTATTTCCATTTTAATGACTTTGTTGTGTGACTGCAATTATCGAACCAGCTGTCTTCCGTTCCCGGGATTGACGCTCTGGCCACTAGACCATCGATGTATATTGTTTTATATAACAGAGCAGTATCTCTATTGTAATGGTTTTCACGACTTATAATTTCAAAGTGAGTCAGTGTGTAAATGATTATATACTGTAACAAGTATACATCCTAGTTCTATCATGAAAACAAATAGTCATAGTTCCCTGATTTTAATTGTCTGTGTCACTGTTGTATTTATATGAGCAACACAATATTTCGCTTTACCCAGGTGTATGAATTGGTCACTGAGAAGGAAAACAAACTCATGTGCCCTAAGCACCTATTGTAATAACTAACTTGAGATGCAATGATCTGTGAGGGGGGTTAATGTTCAGCTGGTTTAACGTACGTTTGTCTGAACGTAGGCCGTACGTTTGTCTGAACATAGACCGTACGTTTGTCTAAACATAGAACGTACGTTTTTCTGAACATAGGACGTACGTTTGTCTAAACATAGAACGTACGTTTGTCTGAACATAGAACGTACGTTTTTCTGAACATAGGCCGTACGTTTGTCTAAACATAGACCGTACGTTTGTCTGAACATAGAACGTACGTTTTTCTGAACATAGGACGTACGTTTGTCTAAACATAGAACGTACGTTTGTCAGAACATAGGCCGTACGTTTGTCTGAACATAGAACGTACGTTTGTCGAAACATAGGCCGTACGTTTGTCTGAACATAGGCCGTACGCTTGTCTGAACATAGAACATACGTTTGTCTGAACAAAGAACGTACGCTTGTCTGAACACAGAACGTACGTTTGTCTGAACATAGGACTTACGTTTGTCTGAACATAGACCGTACGTTTGTCTGAACATAGAACGTACGTTTGTCTGAACATAGACCGTACGTTTGTCTGAACATATAACGTACGTTTTTCTGAACATAGGACGTACGTTTGTCGGAACATAGGCCATACGCTTGTCTGAACATAGAACGTAAGTTTGTCGGACCATAGGCCGTGCGCTTGTCTGAACATAGGCCGCACGTTTGTCTGAACAAAGGCCGTACGTTTGTCTGAACATAGCACTTTTTACCTATTAGTTCAAAAACAAAATACTACAAAGCCGTATGAAGAAATATTTATTCAGTGAAAGAAAAGGCAACATTAAACATTGAAAAGAATATCGAAGCACAATAAAAACATTTTCACTTTCTATTTATAAAGTACAAATTCTTTAGAAATAGAAAAAATGTACAATGTGTACAGCATATCTGTCGTTGCCCGAAACGGGCAGCCCGTCCATATAGCAGGCAGATCTTTTGGATGTATAAAATATCACAGGTCGACTGGGTGTGCAAGAAGATGAGCGAATCCTAAACCAACTGTGATGATTCAGGCGATAAGAACTCGCTCCAAATTTTAACACTAATAGAGTCGCGATTCAAGGATTTGACGCGATCTGGCGTAATGATGACAATACACGTCTATTTGTATACAGGGTCTTAAAGAAATTCAAAACATTATTTTACTGACTTCAAAATAGATAGAATTTATTGTCTCAAGGTTATTTGAAATGATGACTTTTTAAATCCCTGTATGTTGATAAAACACCAGTATATGGATACATCAAGTCAACGCCAACACACCCGCCGTATGTTCAGCGCAAACATTTTCAAATCTCTTGTTAGAGAATTTATATCCAATATGACGATGGTACCGACCATAGACAACAGCACTACCACTGCCACCCAACCAATCGTCTTTGCTGACTGTCGATCATCCTTCACGCTTATCTTCTTACGAATCTAAAATAATAAAAATTACATCATATGTCGTTTGTATACAAATGTACATGTAGATCGTTGCTGCATATACTGATTACTTATACTGAGATTTTGATTTTTGCCAAAATAATATTACAAATGGTCTATAACAATTCACTGAAAACGTTATAATATTTAAAGATCCACCTCACGGTATTAACTGAGAGAAGGTGCATAATCAAATATCGTTACACTAAGTGTGGATTAACAAAAGCCTGCGTCACATCCATCACACGATGTTTTATTTGCACCGAAAATAGAATTAAAATAGCTTTCATACCAAATAAACCTGTAGATACCCGGAAAGATCGCTGTCACCGAAAGGATGTTGTACGATACTTGCCCCAAGCGACGCAAGAACAAATAAGAAATATTATGTTATAGCGATAAATCGCACACAATTCGACATGTAAAGAACTTGGTTTGCGACGTTTCATTTTAATGAGTACGGTGGTTAAGTAACACGGTCTATTATTTGTAACCTACAAACTACCAATGTATGAATTTTCCCAACACTGTGGATAAAAATTGTAGACACGTGTGTGGCTATAGCAAGGCTGTTGTGACACATGCTTAACTGTGAGCAATGAAGTCCCTTACCGTTACACTTAGAGTAGGTACGCTAACAGTAAGTTTCTCCACAAGTTTGATGACTTTTTGCTGGATTTCGTACTCAGTGTAGTTTCGTGTATCTACCCAACCACATGGACAAACACAGTCAGTCACACACGTTTCCTCGGTTGCTGTAAATATATGATAGCTCGATGAATAGTGGTATAGATGACTGTATGATAGCTCGATGAATAGTGGTATAGATGACTGTATGATAGCTCGATGAATAGTGGTATAGATGACTGTGTGATAGCTCGATGAATAGTGGTATAGATGTCTGTATGATTGCTCGGTGAATAGTGTTATAGATGACTGTATGATAGCTCGGTGAATAGTGGTATAGATGTCTGTATGATAGCTCGACGAATAGTGGTATAGATGTCTGTATGATAGCTCGACGAATAGTGGTATAGATGCCTGTATGATAGCTCGATGAATAGTAGTATAGATGTCTGTATGATAGCTCGACGAATAGTGGTATAGATGTCTGTACGATAGCTCGATGAATAGTGGTATAGATGACTGTATGATTGCTCGACGAATAGTGGTATAGATGCCTGTATGATAGCTCGATGAATAGTGGTATAGATGCCTGTATGATAGCTCGATGAATAGTGGTATAGATGTCTGTATGATAGCTCGACGAATAGTGGTATAGATATCTGTATGATAGCTCGATGTATAGTGGTATAGATGTCTGTATGATAGCTCGATGAATAGTGGTATAGATGTCTGTATGATAGCTCGACGAATAGTGGTATAGATGTCTGTATGATAGCTCGATGAATATTGGTACAGATGACTGTATGATAGCTCGATAAATATTGGTATAGATGACTGTATGATAGCTCGACGAATAGTGGTATAGATGACTGAACGATAGCTCGACGAATAGTGGTATAGATGACTGAACGATAGCTCGATGAATAGTGGTATAGATGTCTGTATGATAGCTCGACGAACAGTGGTATAGACGACTGAACGATAGCTCGATGAATAGTGGTATAGATGCCTGTATGATAGCTCGATGAATAGTGTTATAGATGCCTGTATGATAGCTCGATGAATAGTGATATAGATGACTGTATGATAGCTCGACGAATAGTGGTATAGATGACTGTATGATAGCTCGACGAATAGTGGTATAGATGTCTGTATGATAGCGTGGTATAGATGACTGTATGATAGCTAGATGAATAGTGGTATAGATGACTGTATGATAGCTCGATGAATAGTGGTATAGATGACTGTATGATTGCTCGACGAATAGTGGTATAGATGTCTGTATGATAGCTCGATGAATAGTGGTATAGATAACTGTATGATAGCTCGACGAATAGTGGTAAAAATGACTGTATGATAGCTCGACGAATAGTGGTATAGATGTCTGTATGATAGCTCGACGAATAGTGGTATAGATGACTGTATGATAGCTCGATGAATAGTGGTATTGATGACTGTATGATAGCTCGACGAATAGTGGTATAGATGACTGTATGATAGTAATGGTATAGATGACTGTATGACAGCTCGATGAATAGTGGTATAGATGACTGTATGATAGCTCGACGAAAAGTGGTATAGATGTCTGTATGATAGCTCGATAAATAGTGGTACAGATGTCTGTATGATAGCTCGATGAATAGTGGAATAGATGACTGTATGATAGCTCGACGAATAGTGGTATAGATGTCTGTATGATAGCTCGATGAATAGTGGTATAGATGTCTGTATGATAGCTCGACGAATAGTGGTATAGATGTCTGTATGATAGCTCGACGAATAGTGGTATAGATGACTGTATGATAGCCCGATGAATAGTGGTATAGATGTCTGTATGATAGCTCGACGAATAGTGGTATACATGACTGTATGATAGTAATGGTATAGATGACTGTATGATAGTAATGGTATAGATGACTGTATGATAGTAATGGTATAGATGACTGTATGATAGCTCGATGAATAGTGGTATAGATGACTGAATGATAGCTCGACGAATAGTGGTATAGATGACTGTATGATAGTAATGGTATAGATGACTGTATGATAGCTCGATGAATAGTGGTATAGATGACTGTATAATAGCTCGATGAATGGTGGTATAGATGACTGTATGATAGCTCGACGAATATTGGTATAGATGACTGTATGATAGCGCGATGAATAGTGGTAAAGATGACTGTATGATAGCTCGATGAATAGTGGTATAGATGTATGTATGATAGCTCGATGAATAGTGGTATAGATGTCTGTATGATAGCTCGACGAATAGTGGTATAGATGTATGTACGATAGCTCGATGAATAGTGGTATAGATGACTGTATGCTAGCTCGATGAATATTGGTACAGATGACTGTATGATAGCTCGATAAATATTGGTATAGATGACTGTATGATAGCTCGACGAATAGTGGTATAGATGACTGTACGATAGCTCGATGAATATTGGTATAGATGACTGTATGATAGCTCGATGAATATTGGTACAGATGACTGTATGATAGCTCGACGAATAGTGGTATAGATGTATGTACGATAGCTCGACGAATATTGGTATAGATGTCTGTATGATAGCTCGATGAATATTGGTACAGATGACTGTATGATAGCTCGATGAATAGTGGTATAGATGACTGTATGATAGCTCGATGAATATTGGTATAGATGACTGTATGATAGCTCGATGAATATTGGTATAGATGACTGTATGATAGCTCGATGAATATTGGTATAGATGACTGTATGATAGCTCGACGAATAGTGGTATAGATGACTTACGATAGCTCGATGAATAGTGGTACAGATGACTGTATGATTAGGTCGATATGTAATGTTGTATAACATTGTGGCCCGATCCTTTTGTAATGAATATAAACCTTGTTAATGTTTGTCTAGTTTACTTTGATGTCATGCTTCTATTCTTTCAAAGTACAAAATCCGAGTGCAAGTCAATCAATTCTAACTTTGTTAAAGAATCATGCATTTTAACATAAAACGTGCAATTAGCCTTCTTAGCGTATATTTAACTAACTGTGTGTTGCAATACAACACAGCCGATTGGTGACATCACTTGACGTCATATAATCTGACAAATAACGTTAAGTTTTTCCTAGGCAAGAATGTAGTTCGACGGAAAAATATCTTGTTGTGTTGTAAATTGCAAACTATGAGCGGTGTAAGAATCAAAATAATGAATAAAGCAGTGCTGTGTTTTACAGATTTGATAGCAAATTTGATTAAAAAGGAATCAAATAAATGACATGATATATTAACACTTTTATCTTTTAGTCTATATATTTTATTTAACGTACATGACTAACCTACATCTATTTATAAGTGACACGACAATTTTCCATAATGAACGAAAGATTATCAGCACAATAAGACTTTGTAAAACTAACACTTTCGGTTGCAGTCTTTTGCAATATGTAAAATACGACCTCTGAGACATGACCTTGTGTCGGAATGTTTATACTTACGGTCTGTATAACCTGGTGCTGCTGTGGTTGTAGGCATTTTGTACTGTATAGTCGGAGCCCGGGCGCTTATTGACAAGGAAGGTACAATATCCCTGAATGTGGAACTAGGAGGTACAGCACCTTTGCCGTTAAATGTTGCGGTAGTTCCTCCTGTAGAAATGTAACGTTCATCTCCCCCGGTCTCACACGGTATTTTATTGTTATCAAGATATAGGGAATTCACGTAGTTTGAATCTGTCAAAACTAAAACAGTTGGTATATTATATAGAGAATAAAAGGTTAGGGTCGTGAATGAGTAAGTTTATCTGACAATGCGTTGAGCCGATGGTGAATCCGATAACTTCTGCAGCTGAGCCGGATAAACATTTACCCAATCCACGTTACTAGCCTATTATGATATGTATCCAGCCTCTAAATATACTTAAATAAGTAAAAATATTCGGGAGTATTAAGTCACTTGTTCATTAATCAATGTGCAGCGTCACGTTCGTTAACTGACGAAATGAAAAACAATGATGCCAGATATCATGGAAATATCATGTAGGTACATATAAGTAGTAGACAAATTTTCGATCAACCCCAGCGCATTTTGGATGGGAAACCCCATATTCAGGTGCTGAATTTCAACCCAACCATCGACTCTAGTATAAACTATTGTCCGTTAGATCATGTGATCAGTTGATGGTTTATCAAAAGTCACGTGGTCAGGTGAACGTAATAAAGCAAAGTTTATCAAGCCAAATGTTATCTGATCGAGTTTGCTGGAACTGACTGGATAAAATACGTAACTACTAATATGCAAACATACCCTTAAGATAAATATTAAGAGACATATGAAAGAGCCTAGGAAATGTAACATTTGCCGGCCTGTTTACACATATAAATACCTGGTGTGCTCTCAGAACAATCTTCATGTATAGCGCCGTCAACATCGTTATCTGAAAACAAAACAAAATGTCAACTGCACCTATGCCCCTTTGCTTAAAGTATAATTGAGTGTAAATATGCCAAATTTCAACGTGTATGTCTTACAAATACGTATATTGGACAATTGTTTTTAAAATCACTGCTAAATATTACAAAATGTCTAGTTTCTTATTTGAAGACTTCTTGAATACGGGTATTAGCCAGAGATGTCATATGCATGTACATTGTATAGTTCCTATTTATACCCTAGTCACATTTGCCCTATCAGCTCCGTACGACCTCAAGGTGTTTCAAAATGTCTAGTTTCTTATTTGAATACTTATTGAATACGGGTTTTAGCCAGAGATAGCATAAATAGTTCCTGTTTACCTATTTGCCCCGGAGTGATATCCATAGTACAATTTTCTTCGTCTATCAGACCATCACAGTCGTTATCTGTCCCATTTTCAGGCGAACCCGGTGCTATCACACATAACTTTAAAGTAGTACAATGAAATACATTAGGTACAAGCGATAATTTCCATGATCACAAAACAGCAAACGCAATTGCTTTTGTACGTATTTTAATCAATCGAAAATGTATTCTTTCAGTTGCAGAACATAAACTCATTTTGTAAAAGAGAATCGTTAATTTTCTTATATATGAACTGTATATTCGTTCAGTAACAGGGCAGAAGCTCGAACTTTTAGAAAAAGTGTCGATTGTCGATTATATATACGAACTGTGTCTTGTGCATGTTTTTACCTCATTGATATCCGCATAGTTTTGTTGATTAGTGAGAACATAGTATCTATGGTTAGGAAGAGCAGCTTCTAGAAATGCCACCACGAAACCTTTAGCGTCTAACTGAACTGTAGTTGGTCTCAATCCTGGAAAGATCTCGACATCTAGTTGCGTCCCGGTATCACTTATGGCAAAACTGTAAGAATAGTATAAAATGTTATTACGTTAAGGAGAAAGTCCAAGTAACTGTCCATTCCTGAGAAATAATGGAGACGAGGCCCCGAAGGGGCCGAGTATTCATTATTTCTCAGGAATGGACAGATACGCGGATTTTCTCTGACTTAAAATACACCAATACTGTCAAATGTAAATTTGATTTTTTGAAAAGATGCTTTAAATGTCAAAATTGAAAGAAAATGCATTTTTCCAAAAAAGTCTCCCCTGATGTACCTCTTATAAAAAGAAGATCAAAAATATTAACATGACTGAGCGAGAAGATCATGCTTTTTTCATGAAACCAGTGAACTAATACAATAACTCTCCATTACTTTATAATGATGTGCAGTCCATGCAAACACAAGTTGTGAGTTATGTGTTACACGATCAGTCAATGGTCATTTACCCAGTGTCACTTGATGTTATAACACGGTGGATATTATTAAGACTTTGTTTCAGTCAGGGGATATATTACCGTGCATAAACTATACATGGATAATTATAATTGATATGCAACTTGATGGACATAACTACAATGTTTTTAACATGTTGTTTTTAAACCTATATCTGTATTTGCACAGTATTAATTTTGTACATATACAGTATAATTGTGAGGGCAGTGTCTATTCCTAGGCGCCGCAGGTCGATGTTGGCTGCCACGCCAGCAAAAGAGAAAAGGTCTCCTCGTGAGACTCGAATGTTTCATTGGGAGTCCAATGACCAGGGGAAGTTAATGTCAAAGAGGGATATAGCGGCCGAACAGCTGAAAACAGCCCTCGTAAATTGGGAACTTAACTTTTTTCTTACACCACAAAATTAATACAAACTTTGCCTGTTCTTTAATTCAAACATAGGAGTCCAATCGACACATGTCTTCCTGGATTATAAGCCTTGTATGACCAAAACAATTAGTAATTAGCTTTGCACGTACTATTATATTCAAACAGTTTCATCTGATCATCTCAAAACCTAAGTTGCAATGTTTTTGGACATTTTAATGTAGGCCAAGGTCGATTATTTCATTTTCAGTATAATGCTGAAGACGGGTGTCATGATTTAGTGAAAATGTTGGCCCTTATGCATGTATAAAAGCTGTAATTGGAACTTATTGAACGGTCATGATCACGCGAAAGTGCAATTGCAAATTATTAACGGTATTTAATATCATATCACACTAGCATTATCTTGATTTCTTTATTTCTTGCGCCTTACCACCTTAATAACTGAAATTATATTAATGTTAAAAGCTATTTAGTAACAGCGGGTTGATTTAATTTTCTAGTTTCGTTGTGGTTTGAGCATATTTATCTGTCTTTTGATTTCTTTTTTCTGTGTTCGGCTCTTTCAGTTTCAGCCGCTTTTCCTGCAAATTGTATAGCCCTTTTTGTGAACACATACATTTTGTAATGCACCAGTCAGTTGCATCCACGACCCAACCCCCGCGTATGGCTGCGGTGTTTTACCCTCAAGCTTCCTCCGCACTGCCGGGGAAATGTAAGGATTATTTTCACCGAACCAATACCTTTGGGACAATGTAACCCAAAAGTAAATTTCCCGACCCATCTATTTGGGATGGCGGGCAATGAATGCAACTCACTGGTGTATAATTATACATTATTTACAATAATTCTCCATTGCATGTTAACACATTTAATTTAAAAAATCTCCATTTTTTGTTAACACTTCATTGGTGTGTTATGTTTTTCAGGCATATAGAGTTTTCTTAACAATAACTCTCCAATATTTCGTATACACATTTAATGTAATGTGTATACGAAATAATGGAGAGTTATTGTTAAGACAACTCTCCATTCCTGAAAAATAATGGAGAGTTTATGAATGGGTTAATCCCCTGGGTGTATTTTAAATGATGGGAAACACTCGCAGACAGACACCTGAGCATAACCCATACGATTCGTTATGAGCGACCCTTTACCATGCTTGTTTCTCAACTTTATTGAGTAATTCAGGTCAAATTCCCAAACCAGCAGTTAACACTAGCTCGTACGTTCTCAGCTGCAGATGTTGCCTTTCAAATTTAACTCCTTAATTTATATTTTTATTTCCACTAAGTATATCTGCAGTTTTTCACAGGGTTCTATTTATTGCTAAAATATTTGGAAAACAAATAAGGCAACTTTTACAAAAGAACATGCAGTTCTGATAGTACATATTGTTGAAAATACAAGATAAAGTTGTTTCCGCCGATCTATAGGTCAATGGAAAACGTTTCACAGAACGATGTAATATTATTTTCTTACACCATTGGCAGAGTAAACGTATTAATGACATCGTTCCCAACCTCTACACCATATATAGTGAAATCATCTCGGTAGAGTTCGACTGGAGGTACCACGATCACCGAATACCACTGGTCCCCGTGTATTTCCAAATGAACTTGAACCGGTTTCGTGGCTTCAATTTCATATTCCTGACAATACGAAGGTCATTGTTAGTTGTACATTTGAAATAAATTAGTGAACCAGTATAAACCCTAGTGACTTATAAACTGCGGCATTAAATGTGTTTCAAAATTTAGGTCGCCGGTTGAAATGTGTATCAACTATGATGATATGGAATTTACAGTAAACGGAATAAAAATATATAAAATAGTGGATTCCTCTGAGGGAAATTACGTGAAATTCATCAGAAAAACAAATGTGTTACTAAAATGGCTATTTTGACAAAGAAAGGAAAATATTCAATAAACTAATGGCTTTCAATGAAAGGATATGTGCTTACCATCACATCTATCATTTTAATAACCAAATTTGATCCCAAACATATGCTATATCAATAAGGAACATAGTTGAAATATAGATTTTTAGCTATTTTTTTCATTTTGACCTTGAAATGACATTGACCTTGACCCCAAACAGGTCAGTTATGTATGTCCATCTGATGCACAAAAATAAATGAATAATATCCACCCAACTATGGGCAATATATACACAAACAAAACAATACATCAGAATAAAGAATATCAGGTGTTTTCGTAAATCACCTCGGAAGCAAAAATTGTTGTCCCTGTTAAAAAATCTGCACCATTTCAGATCTGGCATCCACCTTTATCGGAAGCCTGAATGTCTATATTATTCGAAAATACCAATGGAGTTTTTCTACCAGATGGAGTAAATAGATTTTTTATTTCTAGAAACCAACCCCTAGACTATATGTATTTGGTATATTAAAGCTAAATTCCACACATAAAAATAATTAGATTGCTAGATTACATAAACCTGTAATAAGGTAAATTTAATGTTCCGACAGAATTTGACTATTCAAGGTCTATGACATGAAATTCCATATCCATGAGATTTTAGGAAATAAACCTAAAGGCCTTGGATAATTGGAAATTATTGCTGTTTGTTTTAGTTTTTATCATTTAATAAATTTCTAAATATTTCCTTAAACTCAATTGTTTTGTGGTCGTTGTCCAACACTACAAAGGGCTGGACTCGACAAATACCTCATCAATCCCCACGTTAAATATCTGAATTCCGAATTCGCAAACCTGCTGACCAAAGCAAATATAACTTGTACATATTAACTGAATTTTTCTATGTATTCAACAAGTGAGTTTACAAAACTGAAGTCAATAACAAATATAAATAAAGAAAAACTAATAGTAAAAGAACAAACAACGCGTACCGTAGAGGGTTCCACATTTCTATAATACCCTTCCCCCGTCAACGAAACAGAATCAAGCTGATGGTAATCTCCCTTGATGATAACAATGGTACTATCTTCAGTAGCAACAATGTTCATTTGAGCTATAGCTACTATTCCTAGTAAATCTATGGCTGGAATATAGTACTTTTTACCCAATGTTTCTCGGGGTGGCATTTGTGCATATGTGTACCCCGGATTGCCACAAAACACTGAAATCGGGCGTTCGCCTTGTAGAAGTTGTCCATAACTTATATCTGGAGCGTAAGAGAAAATATAACCATGACGAAAAGAGAAATTCAACAGCATTATGTTTGTGGCTAGTAACATCGTTAACTGTACTTTTGGTGAATTAAGTATTATAGACTTTTTCCGTAGTAATTTCAGCGCATCTTTCTGCGCAAGTATGACTGAATTTCGCGAACTAAATAATTCAATCACCTACAAAAAGATAATCATACCAAATAATGTCAAATGAGAATAACATACAATGTACATTTAGGGGGTGTTTATTTGTTCAATGTGCTCAATTCTCTCCTTTTTGCGACCTTCTCTTATCTAAAATTGTTTGCAAATACCGAAAATTGTGAAATTCGAACAAATCACTCAATTCTGATCGATGTTTGATTTTGTTAGATTATCCTATTGACCTATACCCACTGCACTATCTATGTCAATGGAGTATTTGAAACGACCTATCTCATGAAAACGTGTTTCATTTTACAACAACAAATAACACGCTGATACTATAGCAATACAAAATGAAATACATGCAGACATAATAAGTGTCGACTGTTTTGGGTTCTACTCGTATGTCTTACACCTGCGTATGCGGTTAAGCGATTATGTCATTTCGGGGTAACTATGGATTGCTGTGTGCTGAAGTATTTGACATACACATATACACCACAATTATGCATACATTACAATAATTCCCTTCACTCCGGAATTTTTAGAACAAAGAGCTTTCGGTCAGTCCGGAAACGGGATTTAAAAAAGTTTTACCATTGTTCATGGCGGTAGGAAGATACTCGTAACTCCCATCTTCCAGAATAGTTGTCAGTCCTAACACTCGTGTGTTTAAAGTCAGTGAGAAAATGTCGCATTTGGATTCTGGAAATAAATTAAAAGCTTAGATACATTGTCACAATCAACATACATCAGAAAGCGTATATGTGTTATTGCGTATATTTACAAAAATATCTACTACATATAGTGTGTAATATGTTCAGTGCAAGATTTTGCGGGCAAACGGTAACGAATTCCGATATGCACACACTTTGTTGTGTAAAATATTCCCGACTTTAACTGACCTTTCACTGTTGTTGGAAACGTCATATTCGACTGGAACATGTGATAACTCGGTCCTAAAACATCTGTCGGTATGACACTGAAACCTGTGAAATTACCAACGAGAGGTTTCCTGAACACATACACAAACACTTCAGCTCCGTTATCAACAGTAAGTTTAATCTGAAGAATAACAATGTCCTTTTTATCAATTCATTAAGAGCCCAACCCTTATAGAGGCAAATTTGAAATATACGGTAGCAAATTTCTATGCGCAGGTATGTACACGCAACTATTAAATTACTATGTTATGGCTTTCATCATTGGTTGATAATCCTAAAATGAAAATCCCTGGACAAAATATCTGATAGTAGGCCTACATTACTACAGTACAGTACAGTACAGTATAGGTACGTCGTTAATTTTATTGATTTTATTGATTTTGAATCAAATTATGACAATTTGAATACATTGATTTGTGTACTGTATAAAGATTACAAATCACAATGAGTACATGCATTTGTTATCTCCCTTGGATAATGCATAGCAACTGGGGCCCGTGCCTTTATCTACAAATATAGCCTAGCGGTTATCTAATATCTATTAAATACCAATAAAGGCAGTGCCGTAATAATAAAAAGGATGAAAAATACCCCTGTGTATGTTGATGCTATAATGTTGACTTTCCCAAACCAATGGCTTGTCATCGGAGCCATGTTTTCATCTGTTATATCATTTTCCACCAGGACAGTGAAAGAAGCGTTTGTTTCTCCAATGTTTGTGACAACCACGTGAAAATCAGCATCTGTGTATAATACGGGTATCAAAAACTCGGCACCAAACGAATCGGGTTCTCCGCCTGAAATGCAGATTCATATCAGTTGGAAAACTTGTTCCACAATCGACCTTAAATAAATAAGTATAAACTACATATGAGAGCCATATAGCCTAATATACGGATATAACAAATTTATGGTAGAAACTCATTTCTTCCAAACATAATACAAGTCAGATAAGAGATAATAAAACGAGCAAGGGTGTCTATGTCTACGTTTTAATGGCCTTCGTGTGAAAACGAATGGTAAAATGCATAAAATATGTGTTTACGCCACCAATAATCCGACCTCAAAGTTTGGTATTATAGTAAATATTTATATACAACACTTACCTCCCAAATACACTTTACTGCAATCTTTTTCTGGCAGATCTGAAAGAGGCAGAATGTGAGTGTTGGATAAGTATATTTGAAGTGTATAATAACATGTATTCGATTCTTACTGATCAAACTTAAAACATATGATAAAGCCAGGTGATCAACAAATAAACTTATACAGGTCCGATTCTAGGTTTTGTTTAAGACATGGGCCAGCCATTTACTCCGTCACACCATATTGGCGGCCTATCACCCTCAGATACAGGTACCAAATTCATACACTTGGATACCAAGGATCATTGTATGGAATGTACTAAGGTATTTCAACAGAGGTCTATACGTACTACACGTATCGAAACCGGGACCTCTTGATATAATAATAAAATATCAACAATACTTATCGTCAACATACAAACTGCAAACGTTGAACTCCCGACAAAAGCAGAGAGTATCATTTCTGTGTACTCCACTCCAACTCCCAGAGATGTTGCAGACAAAGTTCCACCATCATAGTCCTGTAAACAAATCATCAACGGGCAATTCTTTGTTCAATTTTACACAAAACAAAATACAAACACCAACTTTCAACAAAATCCTACATGTATTTTCAACAGAGATAGGTTAGAATTATAAGAAGCAGGCATTGTTTGAAAGTTTACTCTGGTTTGTAGGCGTCACACAATAAAAAATCTTCTAAACAGTTGCTCTCTCGACATTGTTGCCAAATATGAAACGAGTTTATAAATAAGCTTAGTATTGCATTCCATCCTTCATTTGTATAAAAATATATGTTTATCATATTATGAAATATATATTATTTAAACTAAATTATGAGTAAAAATGAACCAAACGTATAATTATAAATTGCCGTAGTTCGACATGTCACGTCACGGTTAAGAGACTGTTAAGCTGTTTGATTTACCAAGACAGGTCTACCATGGGTCCACGACAATTCATAAGTATGTGTAGTATTGCAGTCCATTGTAGTGAGTGTTTCCACCAGAGGTGAACATTCCGGTCCGCAGTATACGTGTGTAATAGTGTCGCTTGATATCTATAAACATAGAAAGAAACAATGCACGAACTACTTATTACTATTATCACTTTGACAAACTTGGACTGACACATTATCTTATTCCATTACCAGCCTTCGTTATTTAATGGCTAGTCTTTTTCAATGAAAAATAACAACAGACAAGGGTTACCTAGACATTTAAGAATTTTAATCTGTTTCAAATAAAACAATGGACTGTTTACTGAGTATGACTGTAGCAGGGACCATAGAACCACCGATAAAAATGTCATTTTATAATAATGTGGCTGCACAACATTTATAATCACCATCTTATATAACATAATAAGCAAAACATTATATAAATATTTGAATAAAAGCTTAGTTAAACCTAGATCCTATATTGGATTTTCGTTTGGTTTAATTACTGCTTAGTAATTGTAGCAAGTGGCTGTAGCAAGTGACTGTAGCAGGAATCATAGAACCAATGATAACGATGTCATTTCATAATCACAATCTCATATAACATCATAAGCAAAACATTTTTTAAATATTTGAATGAAAAATTAGATCAACAACATAGATCCTATCTTTAATTTTTCAATTGGCTTAATTAATGATAAGTATTAGTCTCCTTTCTTTAATGTTAATTATGCACATAATTCCAAATCTGATGCATATGTCGTCTATTGCGTAGTGACTACATAGGCTTGCTTGAATTATTCAGTATTTAGAATATGGACGGTTCGTTCGATATCTGACTATTGCGTTGGTGGCTACACGATGTTGCCGTTATTGGTGTTATCTCTGCAATGCTCAACATATGTTTTAAAAAAGCAATTTATTATAAACACTTTACCGTAAATGTTACGATACTTGGTTGTTCTGACATCGCCTTTAATTGAATGCTCAACATAATTTATTTTAAAAAGCAATTTATTATAAACATTTTACCGTAAATGTTACGATACTTGGTTGTTCTGACATCGTCTTTAATTGAATGCTCAACATAATTTATTTTAAAAAGCAATTTATTATCAACATTTTACCGTAAATGTTACGTTACTTGGTTGTTCTGACATCGTCTTTAATTGAATGCTCAACATAATTTATTTTAAAAAGCAATTTATTACATGTATAAACATTTTACCGTAAATGTTACGATACTTGGTTGTTCTGACATCGTCTTTAATTGAATGCTCAACATAATTTATTTTAAAAAGCAATTTATTATAAACACTTTACCGTAAATGTTACGATACTTGGTGGTTCTGACATTGTCTTTAATTGAATCATACCAATACCACACGTGCGTAACTGGAACATAACTTTGTTGATACGATGGACAGCGAATGTTCTATAGGATGTTCCTCCTCCTTGTGTTCCATCTTGGTTTAAGGTAAAGAAAGTGACTAAAATGTAAGAAACATCGTGCATTAAGATTCTACATTATTGTATTTCAGAAAGTCATTTGAATAGCTGAGATGGTGTTGACATACGACATAGTTTATAAAAACTTAGATAAACACTGCGACAGTTGTCCACTTTATCAGAGCATATACAGAATGCATAAACTCGTGTAGCTTACAGACTGAAAAACATAAATGTTCGTATAAAAATGAATTCATTTAAGAAACACTTACACCTATCTTTATACGCATAAAATATAAGTATATTTGAAGAGAAAAGGTGTATTGTTTTCATCGGCAACCAGGACTATTTTTTGTATCAATTTACATTATTTTCCATATTTGAAATCAAACACATTTGAACAAAAATTCGGTATCAAAATCACACATACACTTCAAGGAATACAATGCAAACTTGTTCAGTATTAAAGATCGCAAGTTCATTCTTATTTCGAAATATAATGAACAAATATTCGGTTTAACGATCACAAAGTTTACTTGTAAAATGAACCGATGTTAGGTATTACAGATCACTAAGGTCACTATTATTTTGAAGAAAAAAATCACAAATATTTACCCAGATCGTCTATTGTACATTCCTCTTCGTCTATCTGTCCATTACAGTCGTTATCCACATTATCACCAGGGACTGGGGTTGTTGGTATACACTCCTGAAATATGATACATTCAAAGTTTACATAGAACACTGGGGTGGTTGGGAAACACTCCTGAAATATGATACATTCAAAGTTTACATAGAACACTGGGGTGGCTCGTTTACACTCCTGAAATATGATAATTCAAAGATTACATAGAACACTGGGGTGGTTGGTTTACACTCCTGAAATATGATAATTCAAAGTTTACATAGAACACTGGGGTGGCTCGTTTACACTCCTGAAATATGATACATTCCAAGTTTACATAGAATACTGGGGTGGCTCGTTTACACTCCTGAAATATGATTATTCAAAGTTTACATAGAACACTGGGGTGGTTGGTTTACACTCCTGAAATATGATAATTCAAAGTTTACATAGAACTCGGGGTGGCTCGTTTACACTCCTGAAATATGATAATTCAAAGTTTACATAGAACACTAGGGTGGTTGGTAAACACTCCTGAAATATGATACATTCCCAGTTTACATAGAACACTGGGGTGGTTGGTAAACACTCCTGAAATATGATACATTCCCAGTTTACATAGAACACTGGGGTGGTTGGTAAACACTCCTGAAATATGATACATTCCCAGTTTACATAGAACACTGAGGTGACTGAAATACAATCATAAAAAATGTTACATTATAAGTTTACATAGAACACTGGGGTGTTTAGTTTACACTCCTGAAATATGATACATTCCCAGTTTACGTACAACAATAGTAAAATCACTGAGTTCAAGGGTCGATAACCCATAAACAAGTTCGGTGTGTTTTTGTAATTACACTTCTTACATGAAAATGTACATTTATTCATATACACAGTTTAAAAAAATATATTGGTGGTTTTTTTTAAACACTTACTCCAACCTTTGTAATTACTTGGATCACACGTTTTCTACCATACGCATGTAGATAGACTACTTACCGTGTTATCTTTACCCCAGTTGGCTGCAAGTAAAAATGCTGCATTGCCATTGCAGTATCCATATCCACCGACTCTTGCATTGCTATTGGAGACATGGGTACTATTTGACGTGTTCCAAAATACATTATAGTCCGATGCCTCGACTTCAAGCCAACTGCCAAGTGGAATTGAAACCGTTGTATCGACTTTTACATTATCCCTGTCCGGATTTGATGTAACTATAACGAACATATTGTTTTCATTCTCATTTGCACATTGAAAATGCATGTCATCAGCTGTCCATTGCTCTGTATGAGGAACTAAAACCATTGAAGATAAGCCAGTTACGTCACTTGTGTCATTGTACAGATCAACCGACATAATTTGTAGAATCATCACTGGATTTGATGTATGTATCATACTGTGTACCTGCCAATCAATCCGCTTAATCACAGAACCACCAGCATGTTCAATCACAAACGGTGTAAATCCAATTATATGCACGGCTGTATTGTCAGTTTTAGTTATAATTACAATAATATCACCGACTGCGTTATGATTATTTGGTATTACAACAAATTCATTTCCCCATTTATTTACAGGTATAATTTGTTCAATCATGTTTGAGGTATGAGGAGTAGCTCCAGCTGTTGGAACGTCCCTTGCACCAACAACAACCGCCACTTTCTTATTGGCTCGTATATAGACCCCAGTAAAATCCACATATCCTTCAAAGTGAAGAGTTTCGTACTCGTGTATAATGTAGGGAACAGCGGTACCGTCCTGTTCGCTGCTGGGTATCGGCATACCATTCACACATGCAGCAGACTGGGTGATCGAATTTGGAAACACCACGCTTACCTCTGTTTCATCCTCAATAGCTGTAATTGCAAACTGACACATACCACCAAGAGCGCAATATGTAACAACGTAATATTCATCACCAAGATGCTCATCAGGTATGGCTAAATACCCGTCTCCTATATTACCATCGCTGTCGGTCTGATAAACGTGAAGTGTGAAATCCACGGTGGATTCAACTCTTATACCCTTCTCTGCGAGTTCATTACCATTTGGGATCATATCGGGACATATTGAATGTGCTATCGTAGCCGTTTTAACTGGAGCGTTAATGTCTAGAGTATAGGTGCAATCTCTAAGTTTTGATGTTATTGTTGGATCCTCTCCAGATAGTATGAACTTCAATTCACCGACTTTGTCATTTAAATCTCCGGAATGATCTCGACCTAAAAATGCCACGTGGTAGACATTCGACTCTGTGAAGTAGAAGATATATAATAACTGTTTAACATACAACAAATGCTTAACTCGATATAAGAATGGAATGTTATCTCTTTCAAGAACTTCTCGGTAGACTACCTTCAACCAATGTTTATAACTAACCATAAAATATTATGTTTACTCAGCAAGTTTTCTTTTTTTCAATATTGATTGTTTTTAACAGATTAATATGATTCAATACTACTGATGCAGCTACATTACCATGAAGACAGCATTTGACACTCCCCAAGTGTGCTACAATTCCATACTGAGGTCACATCCAGAAACAAACGAAGCACAGTACATTTTGTATTTCATCGATTGTTTTTTATATAAGCATCGCTTGCATACAGTATGCGAGCTTGTTTTGCTAAACATATTTCAAAAGTGTCAGAAAAGGTTAACATTCTGTAGACAGTTGGGAGATTTAAACGCCTTGCCTTGTACCAGAACTAAATTCCAATTACTTAGTATGTAAGATTTGATTCACAACTGATGGTCACTACAGTCGTATGGTAATTATTACGAGTATCGTTTTAAATGGTCGTAAGGATTAAGCATTGTTTCAAGTCTACCAGGGAGAACTTCGTTTACATGTTTACAAAAATATGAAAAATATCCAAAAGTCAATGTTTTATACTTACTAAAGACGCATGGAACGACATCGCAATACTCCCATCTTAATGCCGGATTAGTTGTGTAACACCATGGTCGAATCCCTCCATCTGGATTACGACAGTAGTTCTCGGCATCTGCCACAGTCAGATCAGGAAAGTTCGACGTCTTAATATAAATATTAGTAGAAACGGTTTGGACGTCGTCAGAATCCCAACGTTGGCACGTTTCCCCACTAACAGTACGTGCCAAACGACCTGAGTATGCACTTGAATTGGTTAAATAGCATTCAGTTCTCCCTTAAAGAGCATGCACGAGAATAAATCAATGCCAAATACAGAGGAACTTCAACAAAAACAAGTAAACATAATCTGTACTTAATTATCACTGCATGTGATAAAGGCAAAATGTATAAAAATTATACTTCGCGAAGTGATAAATATGTACATTTGTGTCTCCGTATGGTTAAGGCATATTGTTCTAAATAAGTACAATTGTTTATATTTACATGTCATCTTTCTATTGCAATGTAAAATCTCTAGCTGTCTATGACACTAATACATGACACAATAATTTATATTAATTATCGTAGGGTTGTTGTCATTGCCAAACACAATATATGTAGTAAGTACTGTTAATACTCATCGTATGTAAATACAAAGTGCTGAATAAAAACAAAATATCTACGACTCTGTTACTAATGTCTGCTTTACCTACCAAAGATGCATTGGTCGATGTCGCAGTGTTCCCATTCTATTTCAGGATTAGTTGTGTAACACCAAGGTCTGGCCGCATCATCCGGACTACGGCAGTAATTCTTTGCATCTGCTACCGTGTGATCAGGAAAATCGGCATCATTATACATGTATGTATGAGAATAAACACCGTTCGTGTCCCAGCGTTGACAGGATTCTCCACTTTCTGTCCGTGCAAGGTGCCCAGCGTATTGTTTCGCAGTAGTTGAAAAACATTCAGTTGTAGCAGCTTAAAACCCATAACAAAATACTGAATAAAGTGCATGTTTGCATGTGTGCACTTAGGTAATTGGTTTCATCTGGCCTTAAATGAATGATTTACCCTATTATTCGGGACTATCATTTTTCCTTTTACCCGGGACTATCATTTACAACGGCAAATCATTACTTTAAAGTTTCATAGAAAACAGAATGACGGTTAAGTGAGAAACTTGTGTTATGACGTCATCGGTTTTGGTAACCAAACATCATCTTCTAAATGCTCACAATAATACTCATTGTATAACTCTGTCACCAGTCACCAAGCATTCTTTATAATTACCAATGGACCATGACGGATTAAACTTACAAAAAGGACAAATAACATATATTATTTCATTTGTTGTTTTAAGTTCATACGCACGTCCACAAATTGCGCCCATATGAAAGTCTTTACGTATAGAATGGCGAAATTTGGACAGTAGGAGGACATGTTTAAGCTGATTAAATCAAGCGATATACAACACCAGTTCACAATGTTCCGTCACACACACTTGGTGAAATGTTATATATATTATTTCATTTATTGTTTTGAGTTGATACGCACGTCCACAAATTGCGCCCATATTAGTCCATGTCCCAGGTCTTGAAAATTGAAGATCCATTTCCAAAGAGGTGAACAGATCCAACAATAATTTTCGGTTAGCTTGATATCTAAGCTGTCCGAAATCAGTTGATGGACTTGCGAGACATTTTGCCAAATGACCCTTTGGCGGCCATCTTTAAAGATGGCCGCCGTTAATTTTAAGCAAGCAGAGGGTTTAGGAAAACTTCGATTATTCCTCACTCACATGGACTATCGGCTTGTAATATGTCTTTAAATGTTTGCAATTGAACCCCGCATGTTGTAATATATAAATATAAATATTATAATATGGTTATTAATTGATAATTATTGATTTTTTAAGGAAATTATGATATTTTTCGATTTTTTTCTATAATTTTTCTCTTTCAAATCGGATCTGAGTGTGTATTTGACCAGGTGTTGATTGTTATATGCAGAGGCTGATTCTAGGCGTCCATAATAAATATTACATTGACAGATTTACATTTGAAAATCCTTCATTAGCCAGGAATATTGGATAACTGAAAGTTGATTAATAGTCAAGTCCATAAATGTGATATTTAGGTTATACCCGGCATTGGATTGTAAAATAAATATTTTTTGGTTTTCTGTAAGGGAATTTGTTGTAATTAAAGAATATGAACAATGCACAGCTGGCATCATTTAGCATTTTGTGAAAATCAAGATGGCGCCCAAGATGGCCGCCAAAATTCAGAAAAACAATCAGAGGTGCCAGAAATTAGGATTAAGTCGCTTTTTGCAGATTGGTTGTAGTTTAAATGTTTAAAACATAATTATTTATTTATATTCAATATAATTGATTGAGTAAGTGAATGTAAAAAGGCTTCTGTGCTGGCTGGAATTAACATGGTGGCTAAAATAACAAGCTGTGAGGAAAATAGTTTGTTTTTTATCACAATTTAAGTTGAAGTGGTGTAAAATAAATTGTAGTAAATACTAGTATGTAATTAATGCTCCAATAAATCTTTGAGTTTTAAGCATTGAACCATTAGCTGATTCATAATGGCGGACAAAATTGCTTCCAAAATCAATTGAATATTGTGTAAGTGGTCCAAGGAAGTTACAAATTGATACAAGATCGTGGTTGATAGCAGTGTAAGTTTTGCAAAAATAATTACAACTTAAATACTCTGTATAAATATAACATTATATCTATTTGGTGATCGACTTATCCCGTTTAAAATGGTATCAATGTAGGTTGAAATCATAAATTTGACAAATGGCCGCCGCATACAGGTATGTCAAACTGAAACATTGCATTAAAACATGTATGGTAATGGAATGTGTTAATGTGTCTATCTCGGGTTAGCGACCGTTGCGCTGTATTCATAGTGGCGAGGACCATAGCGGCAATATGGAATACCCCGGCAAGAACGACACTTTTGTGGAAGAAGGCTGATATTACCATCATACGCATGGTCCAGGGCGTTAGCATTGAGCTTGCTTAGCACTTTTCTCAGATCACTGATATTGACACATTATGAATGTTATTTCAGAGACTATGCCAACGTACCATTTAAAATTATAAACCCATATACCATTCCAGGTATTTCCAACCATTGATAAGTCAAACGTCTATGATGAAGAAGTAGGCATTTCGCACAACTTCAGTATAGACAAACTGGATACAAACAGCCAAGCTCTCGACAAGGTCCAGAACTAAGCGTTGCGCATAATGACTGGTGCTTCGAAGTCTAACCGATTGAATTCATGGAAAAGTTCACTGATTTCCAGCCATTATACAAACGAAGGCAAGCCAAAGTCATGCTTCAAGTGGAGAAATTTATATCAATAACGAACCACCCAATGGCAACAAGATTAGCTGGTTTTACCAAAATTCGGATCAAGCGAAGCAGCTTTGTACACGAAACCAAGAAGTTAGACAAATAATTTGCACCTGGTTTGACCATAGCAAGTACACCTCTTGTCAGGGATGATATAGTCAACACAAAGCTAAGAATACCCTCCTGAGATATGGACCCATGTCTATACTGATGACTCAGCCATCTAAGTTATCCAAGATGGAGGTGCTGGAATTTTCATTCAATATACACCAGGCAACAAAGAGAGACATCACAGAGCCACAGGGAAGCACTGCAGTAACTACAGAGCGTAGACCGAAGCTCACAACAAAACACTAGAACTAGCCAAAATACTACATAACCTTAGTACCAACTGCAAACTAGCCCTACAGTGGATTCCTGCCAACTGTGGAATTCCTGGAAATGAAACAGCAAAACTGGTAGCACAGCCAGCACAAGCACCAGAACATGTGAGATATAAAGAGAAAGTTATCAAGAACTTCACAAGACCAAGACAAGATGCTGATCCCTACCATCGCCTTAACAGGTCAGACAGAACAAGTGATTATGGTACGACTATGCTCAGGCACAACTGACTGAACCATCACATGTATCGGAAGTACAAATTGGTGCCGTCTCCGATCTGTCCATGCGAGGAAGAAGAAAAACTGTCGAGCATGTCCTCCAAAGATGCAGAAGACACAACCAGGATCGAACTGCAACGTGGCCCACAGACACAACTCTTCAAGAGAAGCTCTATTGAGACGCTGATGATCTGCGGAAGACCAAAAATATCATCGCAGCCACTCTAATGATAGTGTAGGACGAACGACTGAGGTGCGGTGAGGACAAACTGGATGTGAGAAAGAATATAACTGGTCACGGTCCGCATGAAGCAACGATTCCAAACAACATCCACACAAGTTTTTGGAATACTATTCTCCTATCAGACTAGAGCGTCACACCCATTATCAAAACGGGAGACCAATTTATAGCGACCTAGCAACTACTGGTCCATCTCAATCAAGTCTGCGTGAAGTGAACTGGTCGAGCACACACCGTTACTTCAAAGCCAGAGATTGGCCCTTCTTGACACGTTTTAGATACTAGCTGACTAACAACATGGTTCAGAAAGATATTCATTGAGAGTCAGCTGCACTCCATAACCAACTACAACTGTTACCTAGATGGTGGAGATCAGATTGGCCTGTCATTCGGGACTTCAACAAAGCCTTCGGTCTAAGGAGAGGCAAGCCAGCAAACTTAATTATTACAATATCAGTGGAACCTGCTGGACAGGAATAGTACTAGCATAATTCTTGCAATCAGAACCCAACAAGTACTGGTCAGAGAACAGTCCACCAACACAGCACCAGTTACACCTGGCGTACCTCAGGGATCAGGCATTGGACCACTTTTTTCTGTTGTATATCTACCACCTTCTAATTCATGCAACAACTACTCACCATCTGCTTGCTTACAACAACCTCTTGAACAGGGTTATTACTAAAGAAAATGCTTAAGCCTTACAAGATGACATGGACAGACTACAGCAATGAATGGGATGGGCCATGGTTGATGTCATTTAATCCTTACAATTATATGGTCACCCGCATCACTAGGAAGAGAACTCGTTTTAAGACTCCGTTTTCATTCACAACATGACACGTTACAAGTTGTGGTAGAGATAAGTACATCGTGGTATACATATATGAGGTCTCCATGAGTACTAATGTTGCTACCATTGTGAGGCAAGCCGACAACAGCATCGCCTTCTTCTGGACAAACTTGACAAACTAGACAAACTATCGAAACAGATTAGGGACGATGGTACCAGACATATGTTAAATCAATCATTGAATACGCAAATTCGGCAAAGAATCAACTAGGGTAAATATTTGTCATCTGGAGACAGTTCAGCATATTGGACGCAATTCGTCAAACGGTACTTTAGCACAACAAGCAACATCAGACAGAGCATTGGTGACTTTGGTTGGAAACTCTAGAACCAGATCCATGAGCATTGTCGACAGCGATTATGCCTTCTCGATGGGTAATTTATAGTGGATAATCATGTTTATTTGTTTTTAACAAAAATAACTCGCCGCTCACACGATCTTGTAATTAAATATCAATGGTACGATAATGCCCAAGAGGACGACCATATACAGAAAGAAGAATAATCAACAATTTATTCCCCACTTATGAAATGTTCAGTGGCCATCTTTGCTGCCATTTTGAAGTTAAACCATAATGCATGTTCGATAAATATAATTTTCAATACAAGTAAAAACTATTTGTACACACTATACGATTTTAATAAAACATGCTTATACAGCAATTATGATGGCCATTACAGTCAGTAGTTGATTTCTTAGTATGCTATCTTAAATAATTGCAAGCAATAAATGATGCATTGATTGAATAGATGCTATGTTTAACAACTACACAACTGCCAATTAGCAACAATAGCAATGTATGTAACTAATCTCTTGCACCACCGACATATTTCCTGATTTTGGCGGCCATCTTGTACGCCATTCTGAATAAGGCAACGGGTCAATTGAGTCGAATTGAACTTTTAATTAAATGTTAGTTAACTATTTTAATTCCGATATCAACAAAAATCATTTAAATAAATGTTTTAATAGAATATATCAATATGTCAAATATTGCGGCCGTTGTAAGCGCCATTGGATATCAGCCGACATGGATGCCATCCCACAATATTTTAATCGACGAATAACGATAGATAAAACAAAATACATGTGTGAAAAACATTTTAACTACAACCTATCGGCAAAAAAGAAATTTGTAACTAATTTCTGGCATTTTTGATTATTTTTCTCATTATGGCGGCCATTTTGGACGCCATCTTGATTTTCACAAAATGCTCAATGATGGCAACAGGTCATCATTCATATTTTTCAATTGCAACATATTCCCTAACAGAAACCAAAACATATTTACAATACAATCCAATGTTAGGTCTAACCTAAATATCCCATTTATAGACAAGACTATTATTAAACTTTTAGGTATCCAATATTCCTGGCTCATGAAGGATTTTTAAATGAAAATCTGTCAATGTAGTGTTTATTATGGACGCCTAGAATCAACATCTACATATAACAATCAACAAATGGTCAAATACACACTCGGATCCGATTTGAAAGAGAAAAATTATAGACAAAAATCGAAAAATATCATAAATTCCTTAAACAATCAATAATTATTAATTAATAACCATATTATAATATTTATATTAATATCTTACCACATGCGGGATTCAATTACAAACATTTAAAGACATATTACAAGCCGATAGCTCATGTGGGTGAGGAATTATCGAAGTTTTCCTAAACCCTCTGCTTGCTTAAAATAACGGCGGCCATCTTTAAAGATGGCCGCCAAAAGGTCATTTGGCAAAATGTCCCGCAAGTTCATCAACTGATTTCGGACAGCTTAGATATCAAGCTAGCCGAAAATCATTGTTTGATCTGTTCACCAATTTGGTAATGGATTTCGGTCTGTCACATGGACTATATGAAAGTCTTTACGTATAGAATGGCAGAATTTGGACAGTAGGAGGACATGTTTAAGCTGATTAAATCAAGCGATATACAACACCAGTACACAATGTTCCGTCACATACACTTGGTGAAATGTCCCATTTTGGCAATGATTCAAGCGAGTATGTGTGTTTATACCAAGTAGTATGTTTATACCAGCGGTGTTAAGTATGACATCATAATTTGAAACGAAAAACAACATAGTCTCTAGCGATACACACAGGAATTCTCGAAATGTTTCCCGTGGGTTCAATTTTACGTTGCTCTAACTACCACATTTTTTAATATAACATATTTTTTCATGATACAAAAAACGTACAGCATTCATTACATGTAAAACCTTATTTCTACCAATTTTGATGAAATTCGGATGATAGATGGTTTAAAAATCGATTTGGTCTACGATTTTGTTGAATGGCCGGCGTATTTATTCTATGTACCAGGTACTGATGTCGGTCATGACTAATTACGGAACCAGTTTGAAAAGAATACATATATGCACTTTACATATTATAGTGGAACTAGTCAAGCAACTAAGTGTTAAAGCGCTTTATCCCTAATAGGTTAACTTAAATAATTCACATGGCACTTTGTAGTCAAGGTTTGTTAAAATGCTGGAACAAAATTGCATATTTTTCTAAAAGGGTGGCAAAACTCATAGTGTAGCTAACCCAACATACATACATCAAATATTCTGCTTCGTGCAAAACCTTAATGCCCGCGTCCTGTTTTATCAAAGCGTTTACAATACGTAATAATTTGTATATCTGAACGAAGACCAAAACAAAACAACACTGAATTAAAGCAATAAAGTCACTAACGCAATTACTAAGGGAACATTCTGTACATGCACATTTTGTAACGAGTGTAATGTTTGTATAAAAAGCAATGAATCAATCACGTTAGCCTTGAACATATAAAACGTTGTATACAACATATTATATGGACAGCCGGGTTGGGAGGCTATTGAAATTGAAAAGCATACCGTTTTCTTATTTTAAGTAAAAACACCAAATCAGCATAATTAAATTTTGAATAAAATGAATCCATAGTATGGCGTCTGATTTCTGCCACTTACTTTCTACGTGTGTTCGCACGAACGCGTGAATAATTGTTAGCAGCGCACCGTATATGTGTCGTACATCCGTCCTCTAAAATGGAATGCGCAGAAACGACGGCGCGAAATTATAGGAAAAATCCAAACCAAAAACAAAATTGGCGTAAACATCGTCAATAAAATTTTGCTATTTCAATAGGGATCCATAATTCTGTTGAAATGTTTGATACTGTTACAAGGCTTGGCTATATAAGGTGTTCGTGTATGCCAAGTTTGAAAGTAGTGCATTGACGGACTTGAAACAGATTTGAGATTCAGCTTATCACTTGAACGGTTTGGTTAACATATTCGGCCGTGCGGACTACGAAAAACCCGATGGGTAATAACTAAATACATCATGTATCAGTAGATGCAGGAGTATAAAACAAATCATCTTACCTCCCAAGGGCAGGATGATGACAGAACAAATCAACCATAGCAGGATAGTTTCCATTTCTAAAATGTAGGAGTTCATTACATATACGAGAATGCGTCATTCGCTGTCTACCTTACTTTTAAATACAACTGCAATGGTAATTGTACATAATATTAGTCTGCGAAAAGAAAAACGACAAAACTAACACACATTTATACATTGTATTTAGAATTGATTTATCAATGATAATTTGATAATATCGGTTTAGTTTGAACAAGCTTTACGATCCGCCAATTTAGGGAACAAGAAATGACACTCTATGTACGCTTATTATAGACTTCAAGTTGTTAAAACCATTTTCTGCATGATAAATTAAAACCTAAACCGGTAATGTAATGTATTTCAAAACATTAATTGAAACCATCAGGATTATTGATAGGTTTTCGTAATGCAATTTGAGGAAAACATCATTATCTTTATTATATGCTACCAATGGTTTATAGACAATTACAGCGGAACAAGAAGCAGTCACTGACAGCCATACCCCCCGCCGACGGAAAATGTGAGGTAAACGACAAATATTTTCACGAAAGCTTAATAAAGATGACCACTACAGTTGAATTGTTGTTGATGATGCAAGATTATATAGTTTCATCAAAATTCCTTAAGAAATGTAGGAGCATTTGCACACAGAAGTTAATTAATATGTAAAAACTCAACAAAGGGCCATAATTCTTTCAAAAAAACAAACTAAGAAATATATTTACTTATGTAAAAGGAAAAAAATTATTCCAACAGTAATAGGATTAAAAAACAGTCTAAACCTTGCCTTGACAATTGAAAGAAAAACATACTCCAAAGAAAAAACTAAAATATATTGGTCAATTGTAGCCGACTTTATTAATTAAGTCAATAAACTGATAGTAGTTTTATACCTCAGGGTTTCTATGTCTATCTATCATTCTCTTCTTTGCTCTAACCTCTTATCAAAATTACTTTCTTTTCTCTTTACCTTAATTTTGCAAAGGATATTTTTATATATATTATATTTATTACATACGGTAATGTGGCTGTATACCACTACATTAAAAACTTATTTAGTTATTTAGTTAGCATTATGTGATGTTATATAAAATAGTTTAAGTAACTACTAACAATGATTTGTTGTAAGGTATGTGTGGGATGACCGCGACCCACACATATCAAATGACGAGGAAAATAAAAGTATCTCCTACAAAAAAAAAAATAAAAAAATAAAAAAATAAAAAAAAAAATTCTTTCAAAAATGGCCGAAATGAAAAACCCTGACGATATCCGCTAGTGCACCTCATAACTGTACTTCTGTTAAAGTTTTGACAAAATTCCATGAGAAATATGTAAAAAAAAGGGCATTAACTTTGTCAAAAATGGTCGAATAAACAAATCCTGACAATATGCGCTGGGGGACATCATAGCAGTTATTCTGTGAAAGTTTTGTCAATTCCCTTTAGAAATATAGGAGGAGTTGCACACATAAGACTTTATATGTAAAAACAACAAAGGGCAATAACTCTGTCAAATATGGTCGAATAAACAAATCCTGACAACATGCGCTGGGGGACATCATAGCAGTTATTCTGTGAACGTTTCGTCAAATTCCCTTAAGAAATGTAGGAGGAGTTGCACACAGAAGAATTTATATGTAAAAAACAACAAAGGGCAATTACTCTGTCAAAAATGGTCGAATAATTAAATCCTAACAATATGCGCTGGGGAACATCGTAGCTGTTAATCTGTGAAAGTTTTGTCGAATTCCCTTAAGAAATGTAGGAGTTGCACACAGAAGAATTTATATGTAAAAAAAGGCAATTACTATGTCAAAAATGGTCGAATTAAATAATCCTGACAATATGCGCTGGGGGAAATCATAGCAGTTATTCTGTGAACGTTTCGTCAAATTCCCTTGAGAAATGTAGGAGGAGTTGCACACAGAATAATTTATATGTAAAAAACAACAAAGGGCAATAACTCTGTCCAAAATGGTCGAATAAAAACATCCTGACAATATGCGCTGAGGGACATCATAGCAGTTATTCTGTGAAAGTTTCGTCGAATTCCCTTAAGAAATGTAGGAGGAGTTGCACACAGAAGAATTTATATGTAAAAACAACAAAGGGCAATAACTCTGTCAAAAATGGTCGAATAAAAAAATAAAAAAATCCTGACAATATGCGCTGGGGGACATCATAGCAGTTATTCTGTGAAAGTTTTGTCGAGAAATGTAGGAGGAGTTGCACACAGAAGTTCGGACGGACGGAATGACGCCTACCATTACCATATCCTCGCCTTCGCCTTCGGTGGGGAATAATAACGGTGAAAATGTTCACTTTTTGGCTGATTGCTCCAGTCCACACAGAAAAATAAATTAAGGGAATTGATCTTTAAATTATAGCGCCTTAATGAACACGTCACTATATATAGCAACGTTTTTACTTTGACAATATCAGCGGACCATCCGGGATTGATTATCGTCAAGATGACACAGCGCGCCCTGTTATCAATCATTAAGTTATGATGTTCTAATTTCATTTTTATTTTTTACAATTAAGCCAAATCTTGATCCGTAATACGAGAAATTCCTTCAAAGACTAAACAGAAAATTCATGATTTTTAGTGAAAGATCAAATTTTAATCCAGTCCTCTATTATTTTATTTTACCTTTATTCTGACCTTGTTGCTGATAACCAGGAGATATCATTGCATAATTCCAGTAATTTGTCCGTGTCCGAAATTCTCCACCTTTCACATCACGAGTATTCGTTCTTTCTAAACTCGATTCAGGTTCTTGAACGCTAATTGCCACTTAAAGATCTGTCAACTAAATTATCCTATTATTGACTAGTTGTGATTGCGCGACCAAAATCTGAATGTTGCATAATTGATACGTGTGCCACTAACGACCAAACAACTTTCAAAATAATCAATTCATTGCAGTAACATAATCTTCTGAAAAAATACTTTGCTGTTTTAATATTGAAACCATGACCACACGATCCCGTATACTATTATAACTATAGTAGTTGTGCGTTTAAATAAAAGTAAAGCAAGAAAAGGCACGACTTTTGATAATTACATTTGGAAATTATTTTATTGTTGACTGTTTTGGAGTTAGCAATATTAAAATACAAATGTAGTATAATTAATTATCTGGAGATATCATTTTACGCCATACATACCGCTCATACATATATAATTATTAGATAGGGTATGGGTAGTTAAGACTCGTCTCCAGTCAGATCTGTGCTTTTCATGCAAAACATGTGCCTGTTGATTAGACCATGCCGAAACACGTCTGTTGTTTGTGGTTGGTAGTATATCAGAATCAATAACTTGGTAATCTGTCTACAGGATGATTTATTTGAAGCACATTTTAAAATATTTGGGGTCGAATGGTGTAAACACCATCTGATAGAAGAATATACAACCCGTACTTTGTTTTGACAAAATGTCGAGCTGTATGCAATAAATGCGAAATGATTAGTCAAAGGAAACAACTCTTACATAATTAGTATTTCGTCATCTATACATACATTGTATGACTTTTGGACTAATGTTTCGACCGATAAGCATAGCTAACTTTCTCTTACCAAGTATTGGTTCCTGGTGAAAAATATTCCAATGGTACCGTACTTTCGGGGAACGGAATATAAGTAGCTATTACTTCATTATCATAGTTTCATGAATTGATCTCAAACCAGTACCGGATATGGTGTGTCAGAAAAATGGCACACAGCGCACAACTATTCGTCTTTGTGAACGATTCCACACCACAGAATATGAAAACAATCGGCCTTAACCAGGGCAGACCCGAATATTAACGCATCAGCAGCACGCAAACATTCACCAACTACACAGACATTTCCACTTCCGGTACAACAACCAGAGTTGAAAACGGACCATTTGTATACGATTACAAGTTTTAGACCATTTTTAAAACTATGTTTGTACTTGAACGCAATGAAAATGTCCATCGAAGTTAGAGAACTTTAATAACATGTGTATTTCCGGCGTTACATACTCATGCAATAACTATGAGACGAATGATGTGTTTTATTTGTTTACAACTTGTCTTGGACAAACAAAGATACATATCGTTACCGATAGACATAGTGTGGCCTGCTAATCTCGCTACAACATTTGCACCTTACGCAAGTTTAGTCATGTGCATTGGCCATTTCTCATTCTCGTTTAACCAGCGTGTTTTTCCTCCGTAATACACTCTGGTATAAAACTAACCAATCCCAGCGTGGTGAACGAACGTCTCCACCAATCAAATCAATTTCGTTCATTTCCATATAAGGTAATTGAATAAATTCCGTCACGGATGTTTTCCAAAGATCCCTCGTCAATCGTCCAATCAAAATCTACGTTACATACAGAATATAAACCGATAGTGTTTGAATTTTATTTCCGACTATTAAATCGACGTATGAAAAAAATATTGTGATATTTTTGCATTGATGATCAAAAGAAGATTTTACTATCATTGCACAACATAACTTGTTATTTGGATTGAAACTAGCGGTAGTTCGTCATACAAAAACAGAATTTACCTTTAACGTCAGCACTCCACTCGACTCGCCGTTTTTTTTTTAAATTTTATTTCCGATAAATATTTTTCGAATCACCGGTAGATCTACATTTCCATTTGAGAACCGATATCAGGTTATTCTCTTATTCTTCATACTTTTTATACGCCGAATTCGATTCAATATGTTTTAACAAACAACTCAGCATTTAATTTAAATCACCGTTCGCTAATTACATAAACCATGTTCACAATTGTGTTTGTTTATAGAAATATTCCCGCGGCTGTCGTAACGCGCGTTCTGATTGGACAATAGCGGGAATACACTAGTGACGAAATAGAGCTATTTTTAGATTTTTCGAACGATATAAGGGGTCTTGAATCAGAGTATAGTCTAGGGACTTGACTATACACTGATTCATGAGAATGCCATTTCTTTGATGAGCTTTAAAGCGTTTGCAAGCCAATGACACAACCCCTAACACATCAACGAGACCTCTCAATCACTAATTCAGGCATTGAGTGAAATGTAGCAACACGTCATAACACATATTATTCTCCCAATGTGGCTGAGGTAGAATGTGGAAACAGTTTCCGGTTGGAATTATCACTTGTGACTTTCATTTTTGGAGCGTGCCTCTTTGGAAACGGATACCTTTGTTACTAATTATTGTAACTTGTATGCCATAAAATTTTACATATGATTGAGAAAGCATGAATGTGTATTGTTGCCAATTTTCATGAAGATACAGGGATGTTAACTAACTTTTTCAACCGTTTAAAAACTGTTTTTGAAGTCTCTCACTGTAGATATATGTTTTCATTAATTGCTCATACATGTATATTACATCATACACACATTCGTGTCTTTATGTTTGAATAATTGTTTTAGTCACTGTCTATATTATTAACGTCATTATTCATGTTTGTCCCAGTATATTTCTTTCATCAATTTCATCATTCATGTTTGTGCTAAATGTGTAGTTATTTATGTGTACATGTATATACCTGTATGTATGTGTTGTCACATGGATCTCTGTTTTCCGTTCCCGGGGTTGACGCTCCGATCCATTGATCATCCATGTATATTGTTTTTTACAGGGCAGTATCTTTATTTTCATCACGACTGGTTCCTTTGAAATAAACGAAACTGAAACACTATGATGTATTTCCATTTTAATGACTTTGTTGTGTGACTGCAATTATCGAACCAGCTGTCTTCCGTTCCCGGTATTGACGCTCTGGCCACTTGACCATCGATGTATATTGTTTTATATAACAGAGCAGTATCTCTATTGTAATGGTTTTCACGACTAATAATTTCAAAGTGAGTCAGTGTGTAAACGATTATATACTGTAACAAGTATACATCCTAGTTCTATCATGAAAACAAATAGTCATAGTTCCCTGTGTTCAATTGTTTGTGTCACTGATGTATTTATATGAGCAACAAAATATTTCTACTCAGGGTTGTAAGAGCCATGAATGTTCACATGGTGTATAAAGCACCAAATTTGACACAGTTGCTCTATAAGTCAGTCTGATGAAAAAAATCCAAAGAGACACTCATGAGAGGCCCTGTCTCCTGCACAAATGAGGCCCCGAAGGGGTATGAGAATCTACACATACTCATCAGTTTAAATACATGATTATTTGCCTGATTGTGAAGCAAAACACATTTATCCATAGCATATACTGTGTTCAATGTGAGTGTTTGAAATCTGCTGCTTTTTCTAATAATAAAACCTGGTATAGAGGCCCCATTGGTGGTTTTAACAAAAAATGAGGCCCGAATTAGGAAAAAAATAAAACAAGAGCATGAATGTTCACATGCTATATATAAATCAACAAACATAGCATAGTTGCACTCCAATTCGACCGTCTATATAAATACTTCTCAAACATGTATGTGAGGCCCCGTATTTTGCACAAATGAGGCCCCAAACGGGTGCTTGATTTCACAAATTAATCTGTATATAATGTACACATTATCATTTTCTCAATTGTTACGCAAATAATATATAACTGTGTTGTACAGAATGCCGACTTAGTTATTGTCATTATTTATAATCTTAACTAATAATATAATATGATAGTGAGGCCCCGCTTGTGGGGTCAACGATCTATTAGACTCACCATCACACTACACAGTCATATATATGGAAGTGCAACAATTGGTGATAATAAACGATAAAGACTGAGTTACATTGGTAAATACAGTGCACATTTGTATATACAATCTGCAATACATACTTAACTATTTCATTTTATGGAAACGAGGCCATAATAAGGTAAATTTATATTAGAAACCCCCAGAATGAAGTAATTATCTTTCAAAAATGGAACAGTTAAGTAGTAGTAATTTCTCTCCCTTGATGCAATCCCATATGCAAAGTGCATTTGAATGTAAGCATATCAGTTGTGCTATGACCAATAAATGTAAAATGTTAATTTGAGGCACTGCTGTGGTTTAAAGAATGTGTATTTGAATTGATAAACAGAGCTTGGGGTCATTATAAGTTAAATTTAAATGTGAAAATGGTGCTAGTTACTACCTTTTGAATGTTTTGTCACTGAGTACAAATGGTTTCATGACCTAACACACTACAATGATTTATTTATACATGTATTTATTTTTTTATAAATTAATCTGCATCAAAGACCTAAATTACAATTAAGGTCTTTGTCCGCGTCAATACCTTCAACATCAGATACATAGAATTTATTGAGGGCCGTAATAAGGTATTCATTTCTTGTTATGCGTGTACATGTACTTAACCTGTAATAGCTCGATTTCGGCCCTCACCATGGCCATGATAAGTCAACGAGAGACTGCAAAAACATACAGTTATCAAACTGTGGTTGATGGGTAACGGTGGAATAGAGGTAGGGCGTGCGCTTCAGGATCGAGAGGTCCCGGGTTCAACCCTCTTCTCGACCACTGGTTAATTTCTACGAGAAAGAAATACCCACGTGCTCTGCTCAACCAAGGTGTAAATTGGTACATGTGATTGAAGTTATCATTCCTGGGCACCGCAGATCGATGTCGGCTGCCACACCCACAGAAAATAATTTAATATCTCACGAATGCAAAAACCTATCTTGGTTATGATCATTTGATTGCTGTTACAAGGCAATCGAAGAAAACTACTAGGGGTCATGCGTGTACGCTGTCATAAGAAAAATGTGTTTAAACAAATCACATATAGAGATATTATTCATTCTCGTTATTCTATGGATTTGGATTTTAGTCTATCTCAAGTCCAATTCATTTTAACCAGGAACAATATAAACAAGTGTTCCTGTTTTAACTAAACCATGCAAACCGTTGGCAATGCTGTCGCGCAATTATTTGAGAAGCAACGAAACCAATGCATGCATGTCTAAGACTACGAACGATTCAAAAGAATTTTGTTTAGATTTTGCCAATATCTGAAAATTTAAATGAACTTTATGCCTCCGTCATCGATTAGTTTAATGCCGATTATCGAACCCCTACCTGCATGATGCCTAGCATTTCGAATGATAGGACTAAGGAGGTCCTAATTTTACATAACACGCACTGAGCAATAACAGTATATACGCAACACCACCTTATTCTACCATTTCTAATGGATACCAGTGTGTGAATTGATACATGTGAGGGCAGAGGGCCTCAATGATGGATATACACCAACCAGTAGAGAATAAGTCGCAACATGGGAACTCTAACGCATGTTTCCTTAGGCTTATGATCAGGGGAGGTTAAAATGTTCGTTAAAGCGTGGCCCTATGGATGAACTGCTGAAAGCGGCCCTCGAGGAACATACAATCATGCCTCTAGACGTACCTCAAATGTTTGATACATCTATTTCATAATCTGGCTCTGGGTGTTACCTTTCACTCATCGACACATATATTTCAGGTTCTATTGGGTGTATAAAACTCATTGTCACACATCTTCCTGTCTACGCTGTCAACCAACATCAAAATCAATTGTCACAGTAAGGCCATACTAAATCGTTTCCTCGTTAAGCGTCCCAGGACGGATAGGTTTGAATATTTTGGGAAAGAAAAAACAACGAAAAATGTAACCTCTTATATCTTCAAAATCCATTTAGATACGACTTTCACACTTTAAATATCAAACTTGTTCACCATTATGTCGCCAATCCCTGCACAGCAGTAGGTTTCATAGAAACAATTTTTAAGTAACATTTTGTATTTCTTTAAGTTATCATGATTGAAAATGCTTTAAAGCTATATTTGTTACCCATATAATAATGAGCAAAGAAGTTGTTATGACTTTTTTAGTGTTGTTTTTATTGTCTCAAGATAGATAGATAGGTTTTCGAACTTAGGACGGACGCTCAACGTAGAAACGATGTGATATGGCCTAACCCTTTGTTCAATGGGGGGGGGGGGCTGCCACTCTTTTACCGGTGGTACATGGCACTACTTTAGTAATGCATGGTCATGAGGTACATGTTACCTCCTAAATACTTTATCATGTACTGCGAATCCATGGCTCCATGGAGTGTCTTTAAAGTAGGCTCGTTCTGGGTCCTAAATCTACAACCATTCCTTGCGGTGTACCAACCTCCAGTAAATACTTTCATCTACGTACACTTTTAAGCACAACTATAATCATTAGGAAGAGCAATGCTAGTGCGCAATGCTGTTTGAAAGTACGCGCGATAAAACATCTGTTACAAAACATAACTACATAATGGCAAGTATTGAACTAATATCGATAAACATTCACATTGGTTGTACAATACAATATTATGTTTTATCTCATCGATTTGTGCAATGAATATTCGGTATTAACATATATGCGACATGTTAAAAATTCGAATATTATGTATATTGTAAACAAAAATGCAAAACAATATTGACTTTGCTGAATTATTTTCTATTTACACCGTATTGGGCTTCAAGTGAATTTCAAACCACATACGGGGCCTCATATCCACATTTACTATTTTTAAAAAATGTGGTTTTGCTCATATGCCAACATTCAACACAGTATATATTTCTGTTATAGATACTTTGATTAAATCTATAAGTAAATATAAATATCTTAATATCGTTTCTATACATAATGAATTCAATCCATTTTTCAAAATAGATATGACCCTTAATATGGCCTCAATTCACTAAATATAATCAAATATCAGTTATTTACTGTATACTTATATTACTGTATTATTATTTATTATTGGTATAAAATATGCCTGTATTTGAGTATTAAATTAATGTACTGGTTTATTTTCTATTGTGTCTAAATACCAAGTCTTATATTTATGTTGTACCCATAATGGGGCCTCATTTGAACATTGGAACTATTATTAAAGTATCGATATAGTAAATTTTCACATACAACAAAATATAAATCACTTTTACAAATCATTTGTTACATATTTTAGAGACATCCGTGTGTCTTACACATTGAATCGTGAACATCTTAAATTCATCCAATTTTTTCATGATAAAAATGTCCTTTAAAGGGCCTCAATCAATAAATAAATTGTATTTTAAATTAATTAAAATGTATTATGAGCATCACTGGGTCAACTGGACTGCATTTTATTGTTGACTTGTTCAACAATTCATAATACTGAAATTAAGTATAAAAGCAAGTTTTTATTTCATGAAAATTTTCATAATTACCACCTCTCGGGCCTCATATTTGCAATAAAACATGTATAATAATGGAATGTATAATACAATATATCAGATATGTACTTGATTTGGACATTCCAATTCCATTTTTGGTGAATTTCTATGAAGTTTAAAAAAATGAGCATTTTCATTTTTTAGTGTGCAAATCAATTTAACGTGATGGACCCTATTTAGGGCCTCATATATGCAAAATAAGGGGCCGAACAGGTTGTCTCTTTCACTTTTCTGAAGCCAATATATTTATTGTTATTTTGTGAAAGTTTGGTGCTTTATACACCTTGTGAACAAAACGACCATTTTTTGGTTCTTACAACCCTGAGTATTTCGCTTTACCCAGGTGTATGAATTGGTCCCTGAGAACGAAAACAAACAAATATGCCCTAGTCACCTATTGTAATAACCAACTTGAGATTCAATGATCTGGGAAGAGGGGTATATGTTCAGCTGGTTGAAAGTACGTTTGTCTGAACGTAGGCCGTACGTTTGTCTGAACATATGCCGTACGTTTGTCTGAACATTGGCCATACGTTTGTCTGAACATAGGCCGTACGTTTGTCTGAACACAGGACGTACGTTTGTCTGAACATAAGACGTACGTTTGTCTGAACATAGGACGTACGTTTGTCTGAACACAGGACGTACGTTTGTCTGAACACAGGACGTACGTTTGTCTGAACATAGGACGTACGTTTGTCTGAACATTGGCCATACGTTTGCCTGACCATAGGCCGTTCGTTTGTCTGAACAATGGACATACGTTTGTCTGAACACAGGACGTACGTTTTTCTGAACACAGGACGTACGTTTGTCTGAACACAGGACGTACGTTTGTCTCAACATAGGACGTACGTTTGTCTGAACATAGAACGTGCGTTTGTCTCAACATATGCCGTACGTTTGTCCGAACATAGGACGTACGTTTGTCTGAACATAGGCGGTGCGTTTGTCTGAAGGTAGGACGTACTTTTGTCTGAACATAGCACGTTTTACCTATTGGTTCAAAAACAATATACTACAAAGCCTTATGAAGAAATTTATTTATTCAATGAAAGAAAACATTGAAAAGAATATCGAAGCACAATACAAACATTTTCACTTTCTAGTTATAAAGTACAAATTCTTTAGAAATAGAAAAAAATGTACAATGTGTACAACATATCTGTCGTTGCCCGAAACGGGCAACCCGTCTATATATAATGCAGATCTTTTGGATGGATAAAATGTCACTGGTCGACTGGGTGAGCAAGAAGTTGAGCGAGTCCTAAAACAACTGTGATGACTCAGGCGATTAGAACTCGCTCCAATTTAAACACTGATAGAGTCGCGATCCAATAATTTGAATACTGGCGTAATAATGACAATGCACGTCCATTTGTATACAGGGTCTTAAAGAAAATAAAAAATATGTTTCTGACTAAAAGCGATTAAATTAACTGACTGAAGGTTATTTAAAATGATGTCAACAAATGTTTAACACCCTTTATGTTTATAAAACACCAGTATATGGATACATCAAGTCAACGCCAACACACCCGCCGTATATTCAGTGCAAACATTTTCAAATCTCTGGTTAAAGAAGTTATATCCAATATGACGATAGTACCGACCATAGACAGCAGCACTATCACTGCCACCCAACCAATCGTCTTTGCTGACTGTCGATCATCCTTTACGCTTATCTTCTTACGAATCTAAAATAATTTTTTAAAAATACATCAATGGTCGTTTGTATATACATGTACATGTAGATCGTTGCTGCATATACTGATTACTTATACTGAGATTTTGATTTTGCCAAAATTATATAACTATAAAACTTCACTGCAAAACGTTACAATAATTGATATTCATCTCACGGTATTTACTAAGAGAAGGTACATAATCAAATATCGTCACACTAAGTGTGGATTAACAAAAGCCTTCGTCACATCCATCACACGATGTTTTAGCTTAATTTAAATAGCTTTGAAACCACATAAAATTGCAGATACCCGGAAAGATCGCTGTCACCGAAAGGGTGTTGTGCGATACTTGCCCCAAGCGATACAAGTACAAATCAGAAATATAATGTTATAGTGATAAATCGCAAAAAAATCGACATGTAAATAACTTGGTTTGCGACGTTTCATTCTAATTCGTACGGTGGTTGAATAGGACGGTCAAATATTTGTCACCTACAAACTACCAATGTATGAATTTTCTCCACACTGTGGATACAAATTGTAGACACGGGTGGCTGTTGTGACACAGGCTTAACTGTGAGCAATAAATTCCCTTACCGTTACACTTAGAGTTGGTACGCTAACAGTAAGTTTCTCCACAAGTTTGATGACTTTTTGCTGGATTTCGTACTCAGTATAGTTTCGTGTATCTACCCAACCACATGGACAAACACAGTCAGTCACACACGTTTCCTCGGTTGCTGTAAATATATGATAGTTCGACGAATAGAGGTATAGATGTCTGTGTGATAGCTCGATGAATAGTGGTATAGATGACTGTATGATAGCTCGACGAATAGTGGTATAGATGTCTGTATGATAGCTCGATGAATAGTGGTATAGATGTCTGTATGATAGCTCCGTGAATAGTGGTAAAGATGACTGTATGATAGCTCGATGAATGGTGGTATAGATGACTGTATGATAGCTCGACGAATAGTGGTAAAGATGACTGTATGATAGCTCGATGAATAGTGGTATAGATGACAGTATGATAGCTCGACGAATAGTGGTATAGATGACTGTATGATAGCTCGATGAATAGTGGTATAGATGACTGTATGATAGCTCGATGAATAGTGGTATAGATGACTGTATGATAGCTCGATGAATAGTGGTATAGATGACTGTATGATAGCTCGATGAATAGTGGTACAGATGACTGTATGATAGCTTGATGAATAGTGGTATATATGACTGTATGATAGCTCGATGAATAGTGGTATAGATGACTGTATGATAGCTCGATGAATAGTGGTATAGATATCTGTATGATAGCTCGATGAATAGTGGTATAGATGACTGTATGATAGCTCGAAGAATAGTGGTATAGATGACTGTATGATAGCTCGTCAAATAGTGGTATAGATGACTGTATGATAGCTCCACGAATAGTGGTATAGATGACTGTATGATAGCTCGACGAATAGTGGTATAGATGACTGTATGATAGCTCGACGAATAGTGGTATAGATGACTGTATGATAGCTCGATGAATAGTGGTATAGATATCTGTATGATAGCTCGATGAATAGTGGTATAGATGACTGTATGATAGCTCGAAGAATAGTGGTATAGATGACTGTATGATAGCTCGTCAAATAGTGGTATAGATGACTGTATGATAGCTCCACGAATAGTGGTATAGATGACTGTATGATAGCTCGACGAATAATGGAATAGATGACTGTATGATAGCTCGACGAATAGTGGTATAGATGACTGTATGATAGCTCGTCGAATAGTGGTATAGATGGCAGTATGATAGCTCGACGAATAGTGGTATAGATGACTGTATGATAGCTCGACGAATAATGGTATAGATGACTGTATGATAGCTCGACGAATAGTGGTATAGATGACTGTATGATAGCTCGTCGAATAGTGGTATAGATGGCAGTATGATAGCTCGACGAATAGTGGTATAGATGACTGTATGATAGCTCGACGAATAGTGGAATAGATGACTGTATGATACCTCCACGAATAGTGGTATAGAGGACTGTATGATAGCTCGACGAATAGTGGTATAAATGTCTGTATGATAGCGTGGTATAGATGACTGTATGATAGCTCGATGAATAGTGGTATAGATGACTGTATGATAGCTCCACGAATAGTGGTATTGATGACTGTATGATAGCTCGATGAATAGTTGTATAGATGACTGTATGATAGCTCGATGAATAGTGGTATAGATGACTGTATGATAGCTCCACGAATAGTGGTATAGATGACTGTATGATAGCTCGATGAATAGTGGTATAGATGACTGTATGATAGCTCGACGAATAGTGGTATAGATGACTGTATGATAGCTCGATGAATAGTGGTATAGATGACTGTATGATAGCTCGACGAATAGTGGTATAGATGACTGTACGATAGCTCGATATGTAATGGTGTAATACCTTGTGGTCCGATCCTTTTGTAATGAATATAAACCTTGTTAATGTTTGTCTGGTTTACTTTGATGTCATGCTTCTATTCTTTCAAAGTACAAAATTCAAGTGCAAGTCAATCAATTGTAATTTTGTTAAAGAATCATGCATTCTAACAGTACACGTGCAATAAGCCTTCTTCGCGTATGTTAAACTAACTGTGTGTTGCAATACAACACTGCCGATTGGTGGCTTCACTTGACGTCATATAATCTGACAAATAACGTAAAGTCTTTCCTAGGCAAGAATGTAGTTCGACGGAAAAATATCGTGTTGTGTTGCAAATTGCAAACTATGAGCGGTGTAAGAATCAAAATAATGAATAAAGCAGTGCTGTGTTTTACAGATGTTTAGCAAATGTGATTAAAAAGGAATCAAATGAATAACAGGATATAGAACAAATTTATCTTTAATGTTAAATATTTTATCTAGCGTACATGACTTTCTAAAAGAACGACTTTCGGTTGCAGTCTTTTGCAATATGTAGAAAATGACCTCTGAGACATGACCTTGTGTCGGGATGTTTATACTTACGGTCTGTATAACCTGGTGCTGCTGTGGTTGTAAGCATTTTGTACTGTATAGTCGAAGCCCGGGCGCTTATTGACAAGGACGGTACAATATCACTGAATGTGTTACTAGGAGGTACAGCACCTTTGCCGTTAAATGTAGCGGTAGTTCCTCCTGTAGAAATGTGACGTTCATCTCCTCCAGTCTCACACGGTATTTTATTGTTATCAAGATGTAGGGAATTCATGTAGTTTGAACCTGTCGAAACTAAAACATTTGGTATACTAGTATTACATTTGTATATAGAGAATAATAGGTTAGGGTCGTGAATGAGTAAGTTTATATGGTAATGCGTTGAGCCGAAGGTGAATCCGATAACTTCTGCAGCTGAGCCGGATAAACATTTACCCAATCCACGTTACTAACCTATTATGATATGTATCCAGCCTCTAAATAAAATTAAATATGTGGAAATATTCGGGAATATTAAGTCACTTTCTCATTATTCAGTGTGCAACGTCACGTTCGTTAACTGACGAAATGAAAACTAATGACGCCAGATATCTTGATAATATCATGTAGGTACAGATAAGTCGTAGATGAATTATCAACCAAAGCGCATTTTGGATGGGAAACCCCCATATTCAAGTGCTGAATTTCAACCATCGACTCAAGTATAAAATATTGTTGGTCAGATCATGTTTATCAAAAGTCACGTGGTCAGGTGAACGTAATAAAGCAAAGTTTATCAAGCCAAATGTTATCTGATCGAGTTTGCCGCAACTGACTGGATAAAATACGTAACTACTAATATGCATGCATACCCTTAAGATAAATATTAAGAGACATATGAAAAAGCTTAGGAAATGTAACATTTGCCGACCTGTTTACACCTATAAATACCTGGTGTGCTCTCAGAACAATCTTCATGTATAGCCCCGTCAACATCGTAATCTGAAAACAAAACAAAATGTCAACTGCACCTATGCCCCTTTGCTTAAAGTATAATTGAGTATAAATAGGCCAAATTTCAATGTGTATGTCTTACAAATACGTATATTGGACGAATATTTTAAAAATCACTGCTAAATGTTAATGAATGTCTAGTTCCTTATTTGAAGACTGCTTGATTACGGGTATTAGCCAGAGATGTCATATGCATGTACATTGTATAGTTCCTATTTATACCCTAGTCACATTTGCTCCGTACGACCTCAAGGTGTTTCAAAATGTCTAGTTTCTTATTTGAATACTTATTGAATACGGGTATTAGCCAAAGATAGCATATACATATTTATAGTTCCTATTTACCTATTTGCCCCGGAGTGATACTCATAGTACAGTTTTCTTCGTCAATCAGACCATCACAGTCGTTATCTGTCCCATCTCCAGGCGAACCCGGTGCTATCACACATAACTTTAAAGTAGTACAATGAAAAGCATTAGGTACAAGCGATAATTTCCATGATCACAAAACAACACACGCAAAAGCTTTTTTACGTATTTTAATCAATCGAAAATGTATTCTTTCAGTTGCAGAACATAAACTCATTTTGAAAAAGAGAATCGTTAATTATCTTATATATGAACTGTGTATTCATTCAGTAACAGAGCAGAAGCTCGAACTTTTACAAAAAGTGTCGATTTCCGATTATATTTACGAACTGTGCCTCGTGCATGTTTTTACCTCATTGATATCCGCATAGTTTTGTTGATTAGTGAGAACATAGTATCTATGATTAGGAAGAGCAGCTTGTAGAAATGCCACCACGAAACCTTTAGTATCTAACTGAACTGTAGATGGTGTCAATCCTGGAAAGATGTCGACATCTAGTTGCGTCCCGGTATCACTTATGGCAAAACTGTAAACCATAGTATAATTGTGACTATGTTATTAAACGATACGAAACACTTGCAGACACTTGAGTATAACCATTCGATTCGTTAGAATTATGAGCAACCCTTTACCATGGCGTGGTTCTAAACTTTATTGAGCAATTCAGGTCAAATTCCAAAACCGGCAGTTTACATTAGCTCGTACTTTCTAAGCTGCAGATGATGCCTTTCAAATTTATCTGCTTAATTTATATTTTTATTTCCCCCTATAAGTATATCTGCAGTTTTTCACAGGGTTCTATTTATTGCTAAAAATATTTGGAAAACAAATAAGGCAACTTTTACGAAAGAACATGTAGTTCTGATAGTACATATTGTTGAAAATAGAAGATAAAGTTGTTTCCGCCGATCTATAGGTCAATGTAAAACGTTTCACAGAACGACGTAATATTATTTTCTTACATCATTGGCGGTGTAAACGTATTAATGACATTGTTTCCAACCTCTACACCATATATAGTAAAATCATCTCGGTAGAGTTCGACTGGAGGTACCACGATCACCGAATACCACTGGTCCCCATGTATTTCCATGTGAACTTGAACCGGTTTCGTAGCTTCAATTTCATATATCTGACAAATGAGAGTAAATAGGTGACCCCGTGTTTGTCCTAAATTATCAAACTATCAAATTGAGACATTTTATGTGTTTGGATTTTTTGCGCGGAACAGGTATCCGCAAAGCTTTTAAGTAAAATATGTATTTTTAAAGAACATGTTAAAAATTAATAAAATCCTTACGTTTGTCAGCTTAATATAGACCTCTTAACTTTTGATTTGTGGCAAGGATTTCAAGCAATATGTATAACAACATAGGTTAATTTTCCGTTTGCCTAAAATATGTCCAACGCAAAGTTTAACTATATCTCACTATTAAAGGGCGTAAACAAAATTTGTTTCGGTTTAACAGCTGATGTAATCAAATTTGGACAAAAGTTTGCATCTGTTTCAAGGGAGACTAAAAACATCATCCAAATTATGAAGCTGTAATAGGTACCGTTTGTAAATCACCGCCCTTTGTTTTCCCATTTTTGTAACTAAAGTCAATAACTACTGTACTATAACATATGAAAAACAAATAGAAGAAGAACAAACAGTTCGTACCGTAGAGGGTTCCACATTTCTATAGTACCCTTCCCCCGTCAACGAGAGTGAATCAAGCTGATGGTAATCTCCCTTGATGATAACAATTGTACTATCTTCAGTAGCAACAATATTCATTTGAGCTGTAGCTACTATTCCTAGTAAATCTATAGCTGGAATATAGTACTTTTTACCCAATGTTTCTCGGGGTGGCATTTGTGCATATGTGTACCCCGGATTGCCACAAAACACTGAAATCGGGCGTTCGCCATGTAGAATTTGTCCATAACCTATATCTGGAGCGTGAGAGAAAAAGTAACCATGACGAAATGAGAAATTCAACAACATTATGTTTGTGGTTAGTAGCATCGTTAACTGTACTTTTGGTGAATTAAGTATTAAAGACTTTTTCCGTAGCAATTTCAGCGCATCATTCTGCGCAAGTATGACTGAATATCGCGAACTAAATATTTCAATCACCTACAAAAAGATAATCATACCAAATAATGTCAAATGAAAATAACATACAATGTACATTTAGGGGGTGTTTATTTGTTCAATGTGCTCAATTCTCTCCTTTTTGCGACCTTCTCTTATCTAAAATTGTTTGTAAATACCGAAAATTGTGAAATTCGAACAAATCACTCAGTTCTGATCGATGTTTGATTTTGTTAGATTATCCTATTGACCTATACCCACTGCACTATTTATGTCAATGAAGTATTTGAAACGACCTATCTCATGAAAACGTGTTTCATTTTACAACAACAAATATCACGCTGATACTATAGCAATACAAAATGAAATACATGCAAACATAATAAGTGTCGACTGTTTTGGGTTCTACTCGTATGTCTTACACCTGCGTATGCGGTTAAGCGATTATGTAATTTCGGGGTAACTATTGATTGCTGTGTGCTGGAGTATTTTACATACACATATACACCACAATTATGCATACATTACAATAATTATCTTCACTCCGGGATACTTAGAACAAAGGGCTTTCGGTCAGTCCGGCAATGGGATTTAAAGTATTTTTACCAGTGTTTATGGCGGTAGGAAGATAATCGTAACTTCCATCTTCAAGAATAGTTGTCAGTCCAAACACTCGTGTGCTTAACGTCAGTGAGAAAATGTCGCATTGGGATTCTGGAAATAAAATAAAAGCTCAGATATATTTTCGCAATCAACATACATCAGAAACTGTATATGTGTTAATGCGTATATTTACAAAAATATCTACTACATATAGTGTGTAATATGTTCAGTGCAAGATTTCGCGGGTAAACGGTAACGAATTCCGATATGCACACTATTTGTTGTGTAAAATATTCCCGACTTTAACTGACCTTGCACTGTTGTTGGAAACGTCATATTCGACTGGAACATGTGATAACTCGGTCCTAAAACATCTGTCGGTATGACACTGAAACCTGTGACATTACCAACGAGAGGTTCCCTGAACACATACACAGACACTTCAGCTCCGTTATCCACAGTAAGTTTAATCTGAAGAATAACAATGTCCTTTTTATCATTTCATTAAGAGCCCAACCCTTATAGAGGCAAATTTGAAATATACGGTAGCAAATGTCAATGCGCAGGTATGTACACGCAACTATTAAATTACTATGTAATGGCTTTCATCATTGGTTGATAATCCTAAAATGAAAATCCCTGGACAAAATAAAACATCTGATGGTAGGTCTACAATACTACAGTACAGTACAGTATAGGTACGTCGTTAATTTTATTGATTTTGAATCAAATTATGACAATTTGAATACATTGACTTGTGTACTGAATCACAATGAGTACATGCATTTGTTATCTCCCTTGGATAATGCATAGCAACTGGGGCCCGTGCCTTTATCTACAAATATAGCCTAGCGGTTATCTAATATCTATTAAATACCAATCAAGGCAGTGCCGTCATGATAAAAAAGGATGAAAATACCCCTGTGTATGTAGATGCTATAATATTGACTTTCCCAAACCAATGGCTTGTCATCGGCGCCATGTTTTCCTCCACTATATCATTTTCCACCAGGACAGTGAAAGAAGCGTTTGTTTCTCCAATGTTTGTGACAACCACGTGAAAATCAGCATCCGTGTCAAATACGGGTATCAAAAACTCGGCACCAAACGAATCGGGTTCTCCGCCTGAAATTCAGATTCATATAAGTTGGAGAAAACTTGTTCCACAATCGACCTTAAATAAATAAATATAAGCTACATATGAGAGCCATATAGCCTAATATACGGATATACCAAATTGATGGTAGAAACTCATTTCTTCCAAACATTATAAAAGTCAAATAAGAGATAATAAAACGAACAAGTATGTCTATGTCTACGTTTTAATGGCCTTTGTGTGAAAACGAATGTTAAAATGCATAAGATAAATTATTATATGTAACTACGCCACCAATAGTATGCTCAATCCGACTTCGAAGTTTAATATTAGAGGGAATATTTATATACAACTCTTACCTCCCAAATACACTTTACTGCAATCTTTTTCTGGCAGATCTGAAAGACGTAGGTAGAATTTGAGTGTTGGTTATGTATATTTGAAGTGTATGATAACTTGTATTCGATTCTTACTGATTAAACGTAAGACATATGATGAATTCCAGATGACCAACAAATAAACTTATACAGTTCCGATTCTAGGTTTTGTTTAAGACATGGGCCAGCCATTTACTCCGTCACACCATATTGGCGGCCTATCACCCTCAGATACAGGTACCAAATGCATGCACTTTGGATTCAAAGGATCATTGTATGGAATGTACTAAGGTATTTCAACAGAGGTCTATACGTACTACACGTATTGAAACCGGGACCTCTTGATATAATAATAAAATATCAACAAAACGTATCGTCAACATACAAACTGCAAACGTTGAACTCCCGACAAAAGCAGAGAGTATCATTTCTGTGTACTCCACTCCAACTCCCAGAGATGTTGCAGACAAAGTTGCACCATCATAGTCCTGTAAATAAATCATCAACGGGCAATTCTTTGTACAATTTTACACAAAGCAAACTACAAAAACCAACTTTCAATAAAATCCTACATGTATTTTCAACAGAGATAGGTTAGAATTATAAGAAGCAGGCATTGTTTGAAAGTTTACTCTGGTTTGTAGGCGTCACACAATAAAAAATCTTCTAAACAGTTGCTCTCTCGACATTGTTGCCAAATATGGAACGAGTTTATAAATAAGCTTAGTATTGCATTCCATCCTTCATTTGTATAAAAATATATGTTTATCATATTGTGAAATATATATTATTTAAACTAAATTATGAGTAAAAATGAACCAAACGTATAATTATAAATTGCCGTAGTTCGACATGTCACGTCACGGTTAAGAGAATGTTAAGCTGTATTATTTACCAAGACAGGTCTACCATGAGTCCATGACAATTCATAAGTATGTGGAATGTTGCAATCCATTGTAGTGAGTGTTTCCACCAAAGGTGAACATTCCGGTCCGCAGTATACGTGTGTAATAGTGTCGCTTGATATCTATCAACAAAAAGAGAAATAATACACGACCTAATTATTACTTTGACACACTTGGCCTGACACATTATTTTATTCCTGGAGCATCCTTTGTGCAACGGCTGATCCTTTTAATAAAAAATATTAACAGACTCGGGTTGCCTACGAAGTCATTGAAGAAGTTAAATATATCTCAGGAAAATAAATCCAATAAAACAATGGAATGTTTGCATATTTATATAGAGCGTGATAATAGAGTATGCCTGTAGCAGGGATCATAAAACCAACGATAATAATGTCATTTTATAATCACAATCTTATAACATAATAAGTAAAATTTGAATATTTGTATAAAAGCTTAGACAAGCCTAGATCCTATCTTGGATTTTCGTTTGGCTTAATTTGTGATCAGAAAAACCTGAATCGTAACCGACTATATCATTTGTAGTTATCTCCCTTTAAAGTTAAGTATGCTCAAAGTTCGAAATCTGGTGCATGTCATACATATATAGACTTGCTTGAATTATTCAGTTTTTAGAATATGGACGGTTCGTTCGATATCTGACTATTGCATTGGTGGCTACACGATGTTGCCGTTATTGGTGGTATTTCTGCAATGCTCAACATAATTAATTTTAAAAAGCAATTTATTATAAACACTTTACCGTAAATGTTACGATACTTGGTGGTTCTGACATTGTCTTTAATTGAAGCATACCAATACCACACGTGCGTAACTGGAACATAACTTTGTTGATACGATGGACTGCGAATGTTCTATAGGATGTTCCTCCTCCTTGTGTTCCATCTTGGTTTAAGGTAAAGAAAGTGACTAAAATGTAAGAAACATCGTGCATTAAGATTCTACATTATTGCTTTTCAGAAAGGCATTTGAATAGTTGAGATGGGGTTGACATACAGCATAGTTTATAAATACTTAGATAAACACTGCGACAGTTGTCCACTTTATCAGAGCTTATATACAGAATGCATAAACTTATGTAGGTTACAGACTGAAAAATATAAATGTTCGTATAAAAATGAATTCATTTAAGAAACACTAACACCTGTCTATATACGCATAAAATAAGTATATTTGAAGAGAAAAAGTGTATTGTTTCATCGGCAACCAGGACTATTTTTTGTATCAATTTACATTATTTTCCGGTTTTAAAAACAAACACATTTGAACAGAAATTCGGTATCACAAATCTCTAAGTTAACACATACTTAAAGGAATACAATGCAAACTTGTTCAGTTCCAAGGGTCTCAAGTTCATTCTTATTTCGAAAAAATATAATAAACAACTATTCGGTTTAACGATCACAAAGTTTACTTGTAAAATGAACAGATGTTAGGTATTACAGATCACTAAGGTCACTATCATTTTGAAGAAAAGCAATGAACAAATATTTACCTAGATCGTCTATTGTACATTCCTCTTCATCTATTTGTCCGTTACAGTCGTTATCCACATTATCACCAGGGACTGGTGTTGTTGGTATACACTCCTGAAATATGATACATTCCAAGTTTACATAGAACACTGGGGTGGTTCGTTTACACTCCTGAAATATGATACATTCCAAGTTTACATAGAACACTGGGATGGCTCGTTTACACTCCTGAAATATGATACATTCTCAGTTTACATAGAACACTGGGGTGGCTCGTTTACACTCCTGAAATATGATAATTCAAAGTTTACATAGAACACTGGGGTGGCTCGTTTACACTCCTGAAATATGATACATTCTCAGTTTACATAGAACACTGGGGTGGCTCGTTTACACTCCTGAAATATGATACATTCCAAGTTTACATAGAACACTGGGGTGGTTCGTTTACACTCCTGAAATATAATACATTCTCAGTTTACATAGAACACTGGGGTGGCTCGTTTACACTCCTGAAATATGATAATTCAAAGTTTACATAGAACACTGGGGTGACTGATATACAATCATAAAATATGTTACATTATAAGTTTACATAGACGTCGCGCACGATGTTCCGTCTTTTTACGTTTTTAGGGTATGCGCACTGGAAGAACATTGGTAAAGAGCTTAATTTTTATCGGATTTCTTTCAAATTTTAACTAGGAGTAGTTTTTAAAATGTACTTTTCGTCCATAATTTCAAAATAGATGAACACCTTTTATAATAGGCATTTTTCTTGAGATTTTTGTTGAAAAACGTCGTGTAACTGCGTCGCATTTGTCTTGATGCAGTGTGCGATATTTCACCTTAAAGAAGTCGATTTAAGGTCAAGTTTTACGGTAAGATACCACATGTGTTCGCAAATGAATAACGAACAAGATGGCATATTACATTTGAACGTGAGACGTCAAACATAACTGTTGGTAATTCTTAAATAGTTTGTAAAATTCTGTAACTTTGCCATATTTTGCGTAAAATATATAAAACTTCTATATAAAAAATCCTTCAGTTATTTTCATTTTCCCTGCAAAATATTGATATTTTGTACACTTTAAGAGAAATAATATGACATCATACTAGTAGTGAAAATACGGCTGAGAAAACACAATTTAAGAAAATACAACAATTTTATAGAAATGCAAAAACATATCACAAATTATTTTGACGCGACAGTAAAATCCGAAAAAATATTTCATACACAAATATTTCTTTATGATTGTCACTTTTCTTTTTTCCCGTATCCACATGTTATAGTTATGACCATCATGCAAAGTGTACACTAATTAAAAAATAACCGAACTATAATTTTTATGATTTTATAAGCATTCTTCGTTTGCCACCCGGCATGTCACAAAATAGAAAATGGCGTATTTTTCGTAGTTAGCGTCCCAGTTGCTTATATTATGTCATTAATATTGGATACTGCAACATAATTTCATAAAAAAGAAAGGTACTGTTTCATTGATTGTTATACCATTATCAAATTGTCAAAATTTCAAATAGCTAGGGTACTTAATTTTGTCCGTGAGAGGTTATATTCGGATGTAAGTCGTTTTGTAAACTTTTTCTAAAATGTTCAAATTCGAACCATGACTCTAATTATTCATTATTATTTGAACTACGGTGTAAGTAGATTTTAATGAATACTGAAACAAAATTATGATATTCATATTCCGTTTTCATGACAGATTTATCATGTAAAATTTCATAAGTTTCCCAGCATAAATGCTAAAATAATACAATTAGTCCATGTGACAGACCGAAATCCATTACCAAATTGGTGAACAGATCCAACAATGATTTTCGGTTAGCTTGATATCTAAGCTGTCCGAAATCAGTTGATGGATTTGCGGGACATTTTGCCAAATGACCTTTTGGCGGCCATCTTTAAAGATGGCCGCCGTTATTTTAAGCAAGCAGAGGGTTTAGGAAAACTTCGATTATTCCTCACATACATGGGCTATCGGCTTGTAATATGTCTTAAAATGTTTGCAATTGAACCCCGCATGTGGTCATATAAAATATAAATATTATAATATGGTTATTACTTAATAATTATAGATTTTTTAAGGAAATTAAGATATTTTTCGATTTTTCGTCGTTAATTTTTCTCTTTCAAATCGGATCTGAGTGTGTAATTGACCATTTGATGATTGTTATATGCAGAGGTTGATTCTAGGAGTCCATAATAAACATTACGTTGACAGATGTTCATTTAAAAATCCTTTATGAGCCAGGAATATTGGATACTTAAAAGTTAATTAACAGTCCTGTCTATTAATGGGATATTTAGGTTAGACCCAACATTGGATTGTATTGTGAATATTTTTTGGTTTTCTGTTAGGGTATGTTGCAATTGAAGAATACGAATGATGACCAGCTGTCATCATTGAGCATTTTGTGAAAATCAAGATGGCGTCCAAAATGGCCGCCAAAATCAGAAAAACACTCAGAGATGCCAGAAATTAGTTACATATTTCTTTTTTGCCGATTGGTTGTAGTTTAAATGTTTTTAACACATGTATTTATATTTTATCTATCGTTATTCGTCAATTAAATATTGTGGGAAGGCATCCATGTCGGCTGAAATCAAAATGGCGGTTACAACGGCCGCAATAATTGACATATTGATATATTCTATTAAAACATTTATTTAAATGATTTTTGTTGATATCGGAATGAAAATAGTTAACTAACATTCAAATCAAAGTACGATTCGGCTCAATTGACCCTTTGCCTTATTTAAAATGGCTGCCAAGATGGCCGCCAAAATCAGGAAATATGTCGGTGGTGCAAGAGATTAGTTACATAAATTACTATTGTTGCTAATTGGCAGTTGTTTAGATGTTAAACATAGTATCTATTCAATCATAGAATTATTAATTGTTTGCAATTATTCAAGATAACATACTAAGAAATCCACTACCGGCTGTAATGACCATCATAATTGCTAAATAAGCATATTTTATTAAAATCGTATCGTTTTAACTTGTATTGAACATTATATTTATCAGACATGCATTATGGTTTAACTTCAAAATGGTGGTCAATTAAGATTACATAAGTGGGGAATAAATTGTACATTCTTCTTCTTTCTGTATAGTATATATGGTCGTCCTCTTATTTATTTTTATTAAAAACAAATAATCATGATTATCCACTATAAATAGGACCCCTCGAGAAGGCAGAATCGCTGTCGACAATACTCATGGATCTGGTTCTAGAGTTTCCAACCAAAGTCACCAATGATCTGCCTGATGTTGCTTGTTGTGCTAAAGTACCGTTTGACGAATTGCGTCCAATATGCTGAACTGCCTCCAGATGACAAATATTTGCCTTGGTTGGTCGTTTGCCGAATTTGCGCATTCAAGGATTGATTTGACATGTGTCTGGTAACCTCGTACCTTAATCTGTTTCGATAGTTTGTAAAGTTTGTCCAGAAGAAGGCGATGCTGTTGTTGGCTTTCCTCACAATGGTAGCAACACTGGTACTTAAGGAGACCTCATCTATGTATACCCCGATGTACTTATCTCTGCCACAACTTGTAACGTGTCATGCGGTTGTGGATGAAAAACGGAGTCTTAACAAGAGTTCTCTTCTTAGTGATGCGGGTGACCATATACTTGTAAGGATTAAATGTCACCAACGTGACCCTCCCATTCATTGCTGTAGTCTGTCCATGTCATCTTGTTAGGCTTAAGCATTTTCTTTAGTAATTACCCTGTTCAAGAGGTTGTTGTCAGCAAGCAGATGGTGAGTAGATGTTGCATGAATTAGAAGGTGGTAGATATACAACAGAAAAAGTGGCCCAATGGCTGATCCCTGAGGTACGCCTTGTGTGACTGGTGCTGTGTTGGTGGACGGTTCACCGACCAGTACATGTTGGGTTTTGATTGCACGAATTATTATAGTACTATTCCTGTCCAGCAGGTTCCACTGATATTGTAATAATTCAGTTTGCTGGCTTGCCTCTCCATAGACCGAAGGCTTTGTTGAAGTCCCGAATGACGGACCAATCTGATCTCCACCATCTAGGTAACAGTTGAAGTTGGTTATGGAGTGCAACCATGTTGTTTGTCAGCAAGTATCTAAAACGTCTCAAGAAGGGCCATGATTTGGCTTTGAAGTAACGGTGTGTGCTCGACCAGTCCACTTTACGCAGACTTGATTGAGATGGACCAGTAGTTGCTAGGTCGCTATAAGTTGGTCTCCCGTTTTGATGATGGGTGTGACGCTCTAGTCTGATGGGAGTATAGTATTCCAAAAACTTGTGTGGATGTTGTTTGGAATCGTTGCTTCATGCGGACCGTGACCAGTTATATTCTTTCTCACATCCAGTTTGTCCTCACCTCAGTCGTTCGTCCTACGCTATCATCCCAGTGTCTGCGATGAACTTTCTGGTCTTCCGCAGACCATCAACGTCCCCATAGAGCTTCTCTTGAAGAGTTGTGTCTGTGGGCCACGTTGCAGTTCGATCCTGGTTCTACATCTTTGGAGGACATGCTCGACAGTTTGTTCTTCTTCCCCGCATTGACAGATCGGAGACGGCACCAATTTGTACTTCCGATACATGTGATGGTTCAGCTTGTTTTGCCTTGAGCGTAGTCGTACCATAATCACTTGTTCTGACCTGTTAAGGCGATGGTAGGATCAGCATCTTGTCTTGGTCTTGTGAAGTTCTTGATAATGGTAACTTTCTCTTTATATCTCTCATGTACTGGTGGTTGTGCTGAATGTGCGAAATGCCCACTTCTTCATCATAGACATTTGACCTTTCTGATTACTACTCACATTGGTTGGAAATACCTAGGATGGTATATTGGATTATAATTTTATATGGTCCGTTGGCATAGTCTCTGAAATAACATTCATAATGTGTCAATATCAGTGGTATGAGAAAAGTGCTAGGCAAGGTCGATGCTGACGCCCTGGACCATACTTATGATGGAAATATCAGTCTTCTTCCACAAAAGTGTCGTTCTTGCCAGGGTATTCCATCTTGCTGATGTGGTCTTCACCACTATGAAAACAGCGCTACGGTCGCTAACCCAAGATAGTGCTGTACTAGTTATAAAGGGGATACGTTTGTTGTTTACCCCTATCGTGAAGTTGACAAATTGTTCTGAGCTTGTTTCTGTGACCTTGTCAATAAATATTGGGCAAGTATGGCGATGTTAGGTGTTGTCTGTAATCATGCCAGTTTTCAAGTCGATATCTGGTAAGTTTATGTCGCCCGTTAGCCATTTTGTCGATGTTGGGTAGGCAGTGTGGAGGTGGTTGACTTCATAAAAGCTGGGTTGCTGATGGTGGTGGGTCACTGCTGGGTGATCGGTAAATTAGTGTAATGGTAAGCGGATCGCTTCCGTGGCATATTGATGGTGCTGCTGTGAATTCGGTGTATGCATCGAGTTTGATGAATGTGCACATTAGCTACTACTATTCTTTGACGACAATGTGTAAATAAAACACGAATAACTATGTATGAAGAAAAGCTTATACATATACCGTACCACGGTACCAACCCAACATACATTGGACAATCAGTACCGGTGGTACACAATATTGATCGTACTTGACTTAAGGATAAGGACAGCCAACCAGATAACACCATAGTAAGCACTTGGTCAGTTACAGGCGATGTGACTATGTAGCTATCCTTATTTTTCAATTAGATAAGAGTAGTATTGAATACCACTGCCATTTGAACATACACGGTTGGAAACATCTTAGCAGTCACATCAAATTTACTGCACATAAAGTGCTCTAATGTAACAGTAGATCTATATTTGTAACCTATAGCAGTATTCACATTAACACATTCCATTACAATACATGTTTTAATGCAAATTTTTAGTTTGGCATACCTATATGCGGCGGCCATTTTGTCACAATTAAGAAATCAGCTTACATTGGTACTATTTTAAACGGAATAAGTCGATCACCAAATATTTATAATGTTGTATTTTATACAGTGTATTTAAGTTGTAATTATGTTTGCAAAATTTACACTGCTATCGATCACAAAAGTATCAATTTGTAACTTCCTTGGACCTCTAACACACTATTTAATTGATTTCGGAAGCCATTTTGTCCGCCATTTTGAATCAGCTAATGGTTCAGTGCTTAAACTCAAAGATTTCTTTGAGCATTTATTACATATTACAGTTGAACAATTTATTTTACACCACTTCAACTTAAATTGTGATAAAAAACAAATTATTTTCCTAACAGCTTGTCATTTTAGCCACCATGTTGATTCCAGCCATCACGAATGCCTTTTTACATTCACTAACTCAATCAATAATATTAAATATAAATAAATAAATATGTTTTAAACATTTAAACTACAACCAATCTGCAAAAAAGCGAATAGATCCTAATTTCTGGCACCTCAGATTGTTTTTCTGAATTTTGGCAGCCATCTTGGACGCCATCTTGGTTTTCACAAAATGCTCAATGATGCAAGCTGGGCATTATTCGTATTCTTCAATAAAAACAATAAAATATTTACTATACAATCCAATGCCGGGTATAACCTAAATATCCCATTTATAGACTTGACTATTAATCAACTTTCAGTTATCCAATATTCCTGGCTAATGAAGGATTTTCAAATGAAAATCTTTCAATGTAATGTTTATAATGGACGCCTAGAACCAACCTCTGCATATAACAATCAACAAATGGTCAAATACACACTCAGATCCGATTTGAAAGAGAAAAATTAACGACAAAAATCGAAAAATATCATAATTTCCTTAAAAAATCTATAATTATTAATTAATAACCATATTATAATATTTATATTTTATATGACCACATGCGGGGTTCAATTGCAAACATTTTAAGACATATTACAACCCGATAGCCCATGTGAGTAAGGAATAATCGAAGTTTTCCTAAACCCTCTGCTTGCTTAAAATAACGGCGGTCATCTTTAAAGATGGCCGCCAAAAGGTCATTTGGCAAAATGTCCCGCAAGTCCATCAACTGATTTCGGACAGCTTAGATATCAAGCTAACCGAAAATCATTGTTGGATCTGTTCACCTTTTTGGTAATGGATCTTCAATTTTCAAGACCTGGGACATGGACTAAATATTTTACATCGGCATTATAGCTTGTAAACTTTTATAAATTTACGCTCTAAACATGACGTCGGACATAACTAACGTCCGCATGTTCTGACACACAGATACATAATTTTAATACACATCACAATGAAAACACACGTGTATGATATACATATATTTTATTCATAATTTATGTTAAACGTTACCTATGTTTTGTGAATGAAATCTTACCGGGGGGGGCAAATACGAACATATTAATTAAAAATATAAGCAATATTGATTTATTAAAACAATCTAGTTATCAATAACATGCTAGCTTATAAAATGAGAAGATTGTAACTACATTTGTATTACTTTCGACCCATATAGAAGACTGTTTGACAAGGCGATTCTGATTAGCCTATTTTCGTGAAAATACGAATTTGTCATGCTGAACAAACTGATGTTAAAAAAGCTTGATTTACCATAAGTAAATAGTTTTTTCTTGATTTCTCTTAATATCGATTTTGTAGTTACGACCTTCTCATTCTAAGCCAGCGCATTGTTTCCTACATAGAGTAATAAACATATAGAGGTTATTTACAAGTACTAAATTAAAGATGAAGATTACAACTGAATTAAAGATCTTATAGTTGAAGAAAGAACAGTAAAACATTATTAACCCGTTCTTTTTGTAAATACAAAATACTTTTCCGACGTTCTTTATAAAAAATATTTAATAAAATTACAAGTTATATTGGTATTCTTTTCAGTATTATTATCGTTGATATATACTTGAACAATGTATTGGATTTAATACACATCACTATAGTAGTTTTTTCAAGACAACGCGATGAAAATGACTGCTCGAATGTTTTGACGTTAAGTTTTACGCTTTTCATGTGAAGCTTCCACGACGCAACACCGTGCGCGACGTCATTCCCAGTTTACGTACAACAATAGTAAGATCACTGAGTTCAAGGGTCGATAACCCATAAACAAGTTCAGTGTGTTTTTGTAATTACATTTCTTACATGACAATGTACATTTATTCATATATACAAAGTTTAAAAAAAATATATTGGTGTTCTTATGAAACGCTTACTCCAACCTTTGTAATTACTTGGATCACACGTTTTCTACCATACGCATGTAGATAGACTACTTACCGTGTTATCTTTACCCCAGTTGGCTGCAAGTAAAAATGCTGCATTGCTATTGCAGTATCCATATCCACCGACTCTTGCATTGCTATTGGAGACATGGGTACTATTTGACGTGTTCCAAAATACATTATAGTCCGATGCCTCGACTTCAAGCCAACTGTCAAGTGGAATTGAAACCGTTGTATCGACTTTTACATTATCCCTGTCTGCATTTGATGTAACAATAACGAACATATTGTTTTCATTCTCATTTGCACAATGAAAATGCATGTCATCAGCTGTCCATTGCTCTGTATGGGGAACTAAGACCATTGAAGGAAAGCCAGTTACGTCACTTGTGTCATTGTACAGATCAACCGACATAATTTGTAGAATCATCACTGGATTTGATGTATGTATCATAATGTGTACCTGCCAATCAATCCGCTTAATTACAGAACCACCAGCATGTTCAATCACAAACGGTGTAAATCCAATTATATGCACGGCTGTATTGTCAGTTTTAGTTATAATTACAATAACATCACCGACTACGTTATGATAATTTGGTATTACAACAAATTCATTTCCCCATTTGTTTACAGGTATAATTTGTTCAATCATGTTTGAGGTATTAGGCGTAGCTCCAGCTGCTGGAACGTCCCTTGCACCAACAACAACCGCCACTTTCTTATTGGCTCGTATATAGACCCCAGTAAAATCCACATATCCTTCAAAGTGAAGAGTTTCGTACTCGTGTATAATGTAAGGAACAGCGGTACTGTCCTGTTCGCTGCTGGGTATCGGCATACCATTCACACATGCAGCAGACTGGGTGATCGGATTTGGAAACACCACGCCTACCTCTGTTTCATCCTCAATAGCTGTGATTGCAAACTGACACATACCACCAAGAGCGCAATATGTAACAACGTAATATTCATCACCAAGATGCTCATCAGGTATGGCTAAATACCCGTCTCCCATATTACCATTGCTGTCGGTCTGATAAACGTGAAGTGTGAAATCCACGGTGGATTCAACTCTTATACCCTTCTCTGCGAGTTCATTACCATTTGGGATCATATCGGGACATACTGAATGTGCTATCGTTGCCGTTTTAACTGGAGCGTTAATGTCTAGAGTATAAGTGCACTTTCTAAGTTTTGATGTTATTGTTGGATCCTCTCCAGATAGTATGAACTTCAATTCACCGACTTTGTCATTTAAATCTCCGGAATGATCTCGACCTAAAAATGCCACGTGGTAGACATTCGAATCTGTGAAGTAGAAGACATATAATAACTGTTTAACATACTACAAATGTTTAACTCGATATAAGAATGAAATGCTCTCTCTTTCAAGAACTTCTCGATAGACTACCTTCAACCAATGTTTATAACTAACCATAAAATGTTATGTTTACTCAGCAAGTTTTCTTTTTTTTCAATATTGATTGTTTTTAACAGATTAATATGATTCAATACTACTGATGCAGCTACATTACCATGTAGACAGCATTTGACACTCCCCAAATGTGCTACAATTCCATACTGAGGTCATATCCAGAAACAAACGAAGCACAGTACATTTTGTATTTCATCGATTGCTTTTGATATAAGCATCGCTTGCATACAGGTCATAAGTATGCGAGCTTGTTTTGCTAAACATATTTCAAAAGGGTCAGAAAAGGTTAACATTCTATAGACAGTGGGGAAATTTAAACGCCTTGTATTCTACCAGAACTAAATTCAAATTGTGTAAGATTTGATTCACAACTGATGGTCACTACAGTCGTATTGTTAATATTACGAGTATCGTTTTAAATGGTCGTAAGGATTAAGCATAGTTTCAAGTCTGCCATGGAAAACATGGTTTACAAGTTTACAAGAATATGAAAAATATCCTAAAGTCAATGTTTTATACTTACCAAAGACGCATGGAACGACATCGCAATATTCCCATCGTAATGCCGGATTGGTTGTGTAACACCATGGTCGAATACTTCCATCTGGATTACGACAGTAGTTCTCGGCATCTGCCAGAGTCAGATCAGGAAAGTTCGACGTGTTTATATCATCATTAGTAGAGACGGTGTGGACGTCGTCAGAATCCCAACGTTGGCACGTTTCCCCGCTAACAGTTCGTGCTAAGCGGCCATCGTATGCAGTTAAATTGGTTAAATAACATTCAGTTTTTCCTGAAAATGGCATAGATGACAATAGATAAATGCAAAATACAAAAAAAAACAGAGTAGCGTCGACAATCAAAATTAACACGAATAGTATTTAATAGTGTTCGTGTATAGAAATGGTCAATTGTATCCAAGTAATAGTTCTCAACTAAAGACTATGATCTTTCGGTTGAACTTCACGTGGAACCATTGTTATCAGTCTATGACAATAATCATTTACTCAATAATCTGCAGATAAGTTGCTTATCGTTATCCTAAAACGTTTAAGGTCAATAGGTCAAAGGAAAAGGTCGTGATGACATTAAACGTACTAGATTATTTAATTGGCATGGTGCATGTATCTTTTACAAGCTTCACCTGTACTTTAAGAAGTTGAACATTGTCAGGTTTTGTGTTTTAGGTGCGTGTATTGATTGACAATGTCTAGTTGCTGTTAACATGCTGAGATATTCTGCAATAACTTTTGTTTTGTTCGTGTATTTTCGGAATGGGAATGTTCACGGTCCACCCCTTACACCCACAGGTGGCAGTATCAGTGTTTGGTCCGCAAACGATTAAAAAATAAAATTAAAAAATATAAAAAATCTGTCACTGAGCTAATATACTATCAAGGTATAAAGCGTACTACGTATATGTCTATATGCCAAAGATTGTGGAACATCGCATTTCGTTGTTTCAGCATAAAATACGGGCGCTGAAGAAAAATCGCTAAACAAGTCATTCAAATAAACTATAAGATATTCATTCTTACCGAAAATCTCGTTCAATTGTATCATATAACTGCGAAACGTCAAAAACAGTGTTCCTTTCGTTACTTAACTATGCTCGAGGTCATTTTATTTACGTACTGGATACACACTCCACTCACAGTATCGTAATTATTGTTAGGAACCAAGTCTATTTTAGATGCGATGTTCCACAATCTTTGGACATAGACATTTATATAGTACGCTTTATACCTTGATAGTGTATTAGCTCAGTGACGGATTTCTTTTCTTCATTTTTTTATATTTTATTTTCCAAACACTGATACTGTGACATGTGCTTACACCAAGAAAATAACCATTTTCCCAATTATCAATGATACAGTTGACAGTTACCTGTGGAATAGGCCCCAAGTTATTAAATATAAGACACTGTATGTATTCGTTAGAATTATTTTATTCGTTAGAATTTTATATCATATGAAATTAGAAGTTAACGTGTATGAATAATTATTGTGATGGTATGTAATAAGCCAATGTCGCGAAACAATGTAATTCATGTACTAACTGCTAATGACCGGTTTCCTTCATACCCACGACTTGCATAGGTATTCGTGAATAGAAACAAATTAACAACGAGTCTTACAATGATGTCTCATTTACCTACCATAGACACATGGGTGGACGTCGCAGTAATCCCATCTTATGTCAGGATTTGTTGTGTAACACCAAGGTATGTGTTCAGTGTCAGGGTTACGGCAGTAATTCTCCGCATCTTCAAGAGTTTCATCAGGAAAAAAGTCTAGATTTATATTTACATGACCATGTGGGGTTTGCGTGTCCCAACGTTGACAGGTTTCTCCACTTTCTGTATGTGCAATGTGCCCAGCGTATGCGCGCGAAGTGGTTGAATAGCATTCAGTTCCAGCAGCTGAAAATAGATTAACAAATACAAAAATGTATGTGCATATAACTGTGAATAAGAAAGGTTATGTTTGTTTCTGTGTCGACAGATTAATGTTACTTTGGTTATTGTTCAAAATAAAAAAAATATTACCCTGGTTTCCGCTAGAACTTTGGTATTGCATAGGCTGTGGGTTCCTTGTGCTATACGACCTGTAAATGTGCGTTGCCTGTGATGTTCTGTGTACCTCTGTAAACAATGGATTCGCTTGAAGACTGTTCGAACTCCAAACCCATGTTCGTGGTGGCTATATTCGAGAGGTTTTCAACTAATAAAAAATGTATTAGTGAACAGCATATGAACATCGATATCTTTTTTATTCTAACAATTGGATCGAATAAAGACTATAATGTTGTGTACATTAGTGTATCAAGATTTATATACAATTATTGTAAATTGCCAAATCATAATCAACATTGGAGTAGAGGGTGTTGTTATTTACGTTTTAAAGGTCCGAACCTCGATATCAGTATGTTTACATTGTCCTAATTTAATCGACGTTTTATTATCAACCAGATAGTAAATTATATTTTTAAAGCATGTGAAGGCTTCAACTGTTAGGTTATAATATATATCAACGTTTCTTTCTTAAGTTTTTTTATTTGATGTTGTATACACTTGTTAAATGTTATAAGTAAACCAACATGTAATACATATATCTTTTTTTATTATACATGATATCATGTTCATTTTTTGCATGTCTTCATATGAGTAGTATAGCAGCAATATCCGATAATTCGATGATTATAATTTGCCCGCTGCGAGCAGTCAACAGTGAATTTTCAAATTATGCAAAATGCACGTGCAAAACAAATTTTAGCACGAAGTCTCAAAATGTTGCATACACATTGTCCATCAATACCCACACCGGGAAAACACAAAACCGGAAGAATAACGATAACAGACCGTACAAGAGAGGTCTGTAAAACATACACGTCTCATGACAATAAATAGCCTAGTGTACTTAAGGTCACCGTGACCTTGACCTTTGACCTATCGACCTCAAAATTAGTAGAAATCTACATCTGATGATAAGCAACCTCTCTGTATAGTTTTACTATCTAAGATCCTCTATTTCTTATGGTGTGGACCAGTGAGTGTTGTGTGTCTAAAGGTCATTGTGGGTTTGACCTTTGATCCAAATGACCTTGAAATTGAGCCAGACCGTTTGTGGAGGATGAGTAATCTCCACATAAAATTTTAGAATCCTAGGTCCTCTCGTTTTGGAGTTATTGTTGGAAAACCATTCGGCATGTCGACCGGCCGACTTTTTGCACGTAACGCTATGTACTGTGTTGGTGTACTTATAACATTTAATATGAGTGTATGGCGACTTGAAGTTGAATCTGGATTTCTTGGAACAGTCACTTGGAACGATATCTAACCTTTTTTTGTTGAAAACCTGATTTGAAACGCATTGTCATAGACCACAGTCTTCAAATTCGTCAATTTGATTTTGATTTCGACGTGCGTATTTCAATAATAACAAACACAATGCATTTCCATGAAAACGGCCGCGAACACAAACAACTGAACAAACACCAAATGCTCACTATAATTATGTGTGACCTTTTCTAAAATAGCATACCCTAACATATCATAACATTCTCTAAGATACAACATTGCTTCGTCATAGTGAAAAAATTTTCAACGTACAGTTGTTAATGCTGCATTTATAGACTCCAAGACCTTTGGCAGTGATACATGTTTTTCTTAAATTTTAGCGTAGGGACTATGCATTTATCTTTTTCGAAACAATTTCACTGATAGTTCCTATTAATACTCCAATCAGTGGTACCATGCCACGTTTTTATAATATAACTAGTATTGTATATTTTTGTAATGTTGGACAATTTTCCATCTTTGATGCCATTTTTCCATTATTGAAAATATAACTTTTATAACCCTTCTTACGACAATTTTCTCCTTAAAAATGCAAATGAATTATTTACCAGCACTTTCTTGTTGCCTATAAAAGGGCCATTTTGCCTAAAAAACAAAGAAAAGACATCATCTACTAAATTAATCCGTTCTCCAGGAAAACCGGGTTTAATGACATCGTATTGTAATTATGCAATAAGATTTAGAAAAATGTCTAGAAAGAGAAAAAAACTCGTGTCCTTTGATTTCACATTGAAGTAATTGGATAGTATAGTACTATCCATTAGCTTCAAGTTTCTTTAAAACCGTGTTAAAATATCTTCTGTCGTTGTTATGGTGATCGGTGTCTCAAAAGTACTCATATCGATGAAAACAAGGTTAAGTGCCTAAAACACTTTGAAATAAGAAAATGATTCTAAAACGTGCAACAATTTTAAAAGTTTACGTCAATAGTTTATCAGATACTGCATTTGTGAAATGCCAGTTAACGTTACGTCAAAAACGTAGAGAATGACGTGTGCGACGTAACTCATAAAGCAGGCGGTAGTGGTTGGTTAAAAAGTATTTAAATTTAGTGTATGGAATAATTTTTTCAAATTTTTTCAGAAAATAATCACAAGAGTCCCCTCTTTTGAACCATATATTATCGAAATTTCCACCATTTTGTCACTAGGCCCGGTTCTCCTGGAGAACGGCTCATACGTATATAGTGTTCCCAGAAATTATTGAGAATTTACATGGTGTTTTCAAAATGTTGTGAATATTTTACTTGAAAAACAAACAACTGTTCATTTGTATAAGTTCTAAGGTATGCAATGTCCATTTTATGAATTACCAATAGTTCAGACACTATTGTGGTAGTCATGACAACAGGAGTTTTGGCCCACAAGTTGTAAAATTTGCAAGTTTTGCAAACAATGCCTAATTTAGGCCGTTTATTTAACTTGAAGTTAATATGAACTAAGGCATTGCCTATAATGGGTATTTAATAAATAAAGGTTGCATGCAATCATTGTGAATTGTAATCTTTATACAGCACACAAGTCAATCAATCAAATTGTCATAATATGATTCCAATTCAATAAAATCAAAGACGTACCTTTAAAATTGTACTATTAGATGGTTTATTTATATTCCGAATATAGATAATTTACAGCCTCCCATGTTTGTCTTTCGTCCTTATCCACTTGGAAAATCGAAGATATTACATAGGCGACAACGTATGGACCCTCCCAGTACACAAGTTTGTTCACCACAAATAAAAAATGCACCAGTCAATTGCATCGACCACGAAATCCATGGCGGATAGCCAGGGAGACAGCCATGTTTTTACCATCCAGCTTCCCCCGCAAGGCAGGGGAAATTTAGGATTTTTTCTGCGAAAAAACAATAGCCTAGAGACAATATTTACCGGTAGATGTCAGGAAAAATGCGGGAGATTTTACCATCAGCTTCCCCTGCAGGCCGTAGAAGGGCTGTTGATTTTGACAACTCAAAATCCCAGAGCGCCCCTTCACCCGGGGCTGAGGTGCTGTGGATGAAACTAACTGGTACATAAGTCTTATACACACTGACAGTAACAAAATAATCTTATAAACATTGCTTTGACAAGCTATACATTGAGACATAGAATTGTTGATTTGCATTGTTGACATGGAACGAATTGTAGCCTACTTACGTTCAAGCATCTGGTATGATCTGAGTGTTGATATCATTGTTAAACTACGTAAAAATGTCTATCAAAGACCATTTTCCTCGGAGATCGAGTACTGTCATGATAAATCGGTTATTTAAATGAAAATTTCACCTTTATTTTTGATGATTCTTAAAACATCTTCCGTGTGGAATGGGCGCATGAAAATCTCGCAAACGCTTGCAATCAATTGGCTAGTGACACGTAAAGCGGGGTACAGTAGAGTACACCCTGGTATTTCTTACTTCCCTTTGTTTTTTTTTTAAAAATAGTTTTTTTTATTTATTACACATTTTTTAAAAATGATATTTAATCGAAAGAGAACGATATGCTCAACCGTTTACAGCTTACTATTTTTTTATATTCCAAGGACTATTCACCTCGGAAAACTGCCTGAAATTTTTGACCGGAAATAACTTTTTTTGAAAGCATTAGTACCTGCAGAAACTCAACGAAGATATGCACGTTCGTCTATTACCGGTCGGTGTATTTTCAATAGCCCCGCTACGCGGCGCTATTAAATCCCCTATTAAGAGATCAAAGTACTGAAAGTACTGACAGGCTGGCGAACTGCTAAGGAACAATAGCTTTTCAAGTAATATAACATCAAGTGGTTTTCTAAGTCGAAAGAGAGGTAAGTGCTGGACTTAACAAAAAATATTTTTTTTAAAATATTAAAAGTTTGGAGCCGCCATGATTCGATCGCTGGACCTTAGCATCAGATAATTACTAAGCGAGTTGCTCAACCACTCGACCACGATCTCGTTGGAGAATGTTGACCTTAATAATTTAACATAATAAAAGCATTGATGCGCCGCGCTATATCGCGTTCGTAACGCGTAGTAATAATTATCAACGCCTTTAAACACCTTTTCTTTTAATTTCATACAATTTCCTTCCATTTCAAGAAGAAACTAATATATTACAATCGAACAGAATAAATGAAACAAGGAAAGTTGAATGTTCTTATCTTGCAAAACTGATTAATGAGGAGGAACTATTTGCATTGAGTGTATAGATTCTGTGTTGTCAGTTTCGGGAGTAAATTCATCTTAGTGGATTTCATTTTTTAGGATTGTAATAGTCTGGCGCGAAATCGCCAGCCTAATAATTCATTATTGAAACATGAACCAATGTATTGACAAAAATGCAAACTCCACGAGAATATTTACGAGGGGAATTCTGAAAGTTCTGATTACTGGCCGATAACTTTTTATTGGTATGTCAGATATTTTTTAAGTAAACTTTTTCTGAAAGATCAATACGTTATTGGCGTATTTCCGGTAAAATGGTCGTTTTCAGGAGAATTTTAGGCTCTGCCTATCTCATGTTTATCTTGAGTCATATTGACTGTTGTAACAAGCATATTCATTTACCATTAGATTAATTACTATAAATTACATGATATGTACCAATTTCAATTAAATTGGATTGAAATTCTGGAAATGATTTGCATTTATGTAACCCCTCCAAAGCGCTAATATGACGTGTTGTGTCGATAACTCAATGGACAATATACCTACATGCATAATGCAATATATACGAATATTAAACGATCTTTTGATGATACCATTACTTGTTTTTGCTAGAAGAAGGTTGTATCTTTCAGAAAATGTACACTTTTATGCACATTTAGTCAATATTTAACACGTTACTGATGCATTATCAAAACTTTTTGAATGCCTCTCGTATGTTCTCAACTGACCGGAGCTGCAAACTGTACCTGCGGTGCATCACATTACTGCCACCAAATATGTGGGTTAAGTCTCAAAATTCACCAAGATTATTTTATAAAAAGAATTGTTGGGCATGGTTTTTTAGTTCCTTTTTATTCTCCAAAGGTTAATTCAAAATAACCACATGATTAAAATGTAATGAACTTCATAAGTTTGACCATAGTGCGGCAATATGTTCGATGTAACCCCAAAATAGGTATTTTTGGTATTTTTGACACACAAAATGTCATTTTAGGCATATAGCAAAATTTTCAAACTGCTAAGGTTTTATAATCAAGTGAAAATTCTTTAAACCTTATTAATAACATGTTCAGATATGTTATGAAGTATTTTGGATTTAATATCAAGTTTGCGCAAATATCAATACCTTTTACATCCCTACCCCCTTTCTTTTTAGGCACTTTTTTCGACGACCCAACCAGGACCTTGATGACCTTTCACACACAATATTTCAGTCATAACTTACTATGTTGTATAAATAAGCTAATGCTAGATATATCAAACAATGTACAAATTAAACATATTGTTTCAATTCAGATATGTGAAATAGTGCAAAGTTTGATTCTCAATAATTTCTTGGAACACTGTAATCATCATATGTCGAACCTAAAACATTTTCTCACGTTGTTGTAAAGAGCTATACATCATTTTCTACCCAGTATTGCAAAATCGGCGTTCATGTTTTGTTCATAAATAACTTAAACACCTCCCGTATTGTACATAGTACCCACTAATTAACCAGTTTTCTTAAAAGCAATGCATAGAGGCACTTTACATATTATATTAGAACCAGTCAAGTAACTAAACGCTTGACGCTTTTATCCCTAATTGTTTAGCTTGAATTATGCATTTGGCACTCTGTAGGCGACACTTAGGATAAATGTAACATTAATGGCATAAGTTTTAAAAGGCAGTAACAATCGTAACACAACACTTACCCGCTGTATCTAAAACTTACGCACAAGCATATTGTAAGTGTTCTCTGTTATTAAAATGACTTGTAAAAGCTTGTTTTTCCATGAGGAAATTTCAGACAGTTTTTTTCTGGTTTTCTCAAAATATCTATTTTGTACTCACGACCTTCTCATTCTAAACCAGCTATATATGTGCCAGGAATGACTAAACGGATATGCGGTATGCGAGGCGTACGACAATAACCATTATTCCGTGAGGACGGACGAACAGGGAAATCACTACATCACGGTAATATCTATTCCGCTCACCGTCGAAATTTCATACTTCTGTCAGAGTCACAGTATCCTTGTGACGGCTAAATTTGTTTTGACAAGTTCAGAAATCAATGAAAACAAAGAGAAAAGCAAGCCATACGGTAATATAATGATATTCCATCGAAGGAAGTATATATTTCAGATCTATTTGCCGTTTACCGCATCAAAATTGAGTCGCTATTAACTACAAAATAGTGAAAACAGTTTGAACATGTCGTGAGAAAAGTGACATTCGTGACACGAAATATCGTATTTTTGCAGATTTTAAACCATTTAAATGAGAATAGCTTTTTTAAATAGTATTTTATGGTAGAATAAAACAAACTACAACACAATATGACATTGCTTTATTGTATATAACGGTGATTTGTACATGTGTGTTCGCAAGTATGCACCGCTCAACACTGACAATGTAGAAATATAGACACCGCTCAACAATGACCGCATCTTTATGATTATTTGGCACCGCATAATTTGATCTTCGGGAAAAGGAGCCGTTCCAACCCATGTTTGAACATGCCAAAAAAACTAAGAAAATGCTCTATTTTTGTTCGCCTCATTTCACCTGGTGCTGAAGATGGCATCAGTGATTTAATACGGTCACATCCACGGGTAACTGTATCATTAAAAAAGAATAAACGGAAAAAGTTGTATATTTTAAAGAGAACCAAAACTTTGAGAGAAAAATCAAACTTTGCAATCATTTGACAATTAACGTCTAAAAACATTTAGTCACCCGCGGTTACCAGGTTTTGGTTCCTTTGTGTTTTCGTCAGAAGGATGCGGTGACTCAGACAGAAGTATAAAATTTCGACGGTGAGCGAAAAAGTTGTGGCAATCGCTTTATCGCCGTGTACATGTAATGTGTATATGCCAATAAAAAAGTGTCTGACCTACCTCCCCTGTATAGGACGACTGCAGAACAAATCAGCCATAGCAGGATAGTTTTCATTTCTAAAATGTAAGAGATAAACGTTCATTCCATATACTTGCTGTTTGTGGTCTACCTGACTTTTAAATAAAAACATACAATGATGAATGAGCCTAGCATAAGTCTACTCGGCTATTCTGATATTTGACTTGGATATATATCGATGGCTTAGAATTAGAAGGTCGTAACTACCAAATCGATATTTTGAGAAAACACGGAAAAACTTCATTTTGGTCAACATGACAAGTTCAGATTTTTATGAAAATGGGTTCATAAGAAGCGCCTTGTGATGCCTATTCTAAATATGTATGAATCTTTAAAGGTCGTAATTGGCACTTACGACCTTGTAATTCTAAGCCATCGATATATAGGAATGCCACACAAGTATAGCTTGGCTATTTTGACTCGAGTCTGACCTTTATGCAAGAATATATTACAATGTTCTTGTTTTGAATATACCAATATCCGCAAGCAAATCGTGCAATTTCGGCATTTAAGATTCGTGTTTGTATTACATCTCGAGTGTCTTCGTGATACTTCCCGATTATGAAAACATACAGTCGGTGTTGTAATCGTTGGCAATATATCGACTGTTAAATTATGGTAATCGATAGGTCAGGCTCATGTCAATATGGTCAAGCTATAACTACGAGTATCGTATATCTATATCCTTGAAAACGAATAACGGCAACAAAATGAAATAGAAATATTCTGTTTGGAAAAATACAAATCTCTTAAACTATAGATCTACAACTTTATCAATCAAAGCACTGAAAGTACTGATGTGTGGCGTACTGATGTCATTACAACCAATCAAATAAAGGTTGCATCAACATGCTGTGTCAGAGCTCTGAAAAGCCCAGACTCACTCGAATGTTTGTGCTGCTCTCAAGACACCAAGCGCCGGTTAAAGTTCTTTTTCGAACATAATAAACATTTCCTTTCTATGAGCTGTCAATTAATTTTACGATTTTTCGTATGGTGCGGTCCCGAACGGGCTTTACTTATTCTGCATAATGGCGGCGATCGTCCTGTCACTTTCCACGCTCGTTGATAACAAACACAATATTGCTTCTGAGATGTCGCACTCGTAATTAAATCTAAAAAACATATTGACGTCCGTTCGTTTAATTGATTAGTAATGTCAAGCGAATGATTCATATTTTTTTTCATTTTAACTAAAGAATGGATAAACTCCGTACCGTAGCGGTCTATTCGTCGTACCGTGAACCGAATCTACGAAGAACTATTTCAGCTTCCCGCCACCAGTGAAAACATGCTTTGGTAGTAGGAATATAGTCCATGCGGAATGATTTGCTATAAATATCCTCAAAAAATAAAAGTCTGATATAATTGTTGGTCTTAATATTAATAAATGTTGGTAATGTAAACAAATCGGGTTCAATGATACGTGTAACCTGTGTAGCATGCTTGTAATATTGTTCAAATCATAGAACTATTTGTTGGTGTAGACATAAAGGCGTTAACTTGGTAGTATATATAAAGCTGAAAGATTGAAAGATAGTTATTACATTGTGTGGCTTATCGCCACACAAAAAGGATTTGAGAAAATCAACAGAGAAGGTAGCACTCAACTAACCCAACAAAGCACATAAAACAACATCATATAACATACACGTCTTCCTCGGCACGAATACCCACATACAATGTATAACCTAAACGAAATAATGAAATATCCCATAAAAAGATATGAGGATATCTGACAGGAAAGGCAGTACTCAACCTAACCAGCCGAGCACAGAAATTAAAAAATACCAAAACACCAATACACTGAGCAATAACCACACATAAGTCAAAGAAACAATCAAAAGTCCAAGTCCCGCCGAAAAAAGTCTCCGATGTCAAAAAAGCTGAATAACCAATAGTTTCATAAATTTATGCCAACATGATGACCTCACTGAGTGACCAAACAAGGTCTTACTATGATTTGACCTGGTGACTCTGATCCCGGATGACCCCTAAAGACCATGATAAAAACAACGACATTCTGCGAGTAAAACCAATGCCTTCCTATGCCCGGACCACATAAATAATACGCCAAAGTGTGATCTCTAGTGACTATACAAGGTTAATTTTATCTACGACTTGACCTAGTGACATAGTTTCAGACCCCAGAAGACCATACAGAATATGCCGAAATGGTAACATCTAGTAGAAAATCTAGCTAAACTAGGGTTTCTGTTATATAACAACTAATTTTGTGTAAAACATTTCCTGTAAAAATACCAACAAAATGAAAGTACATCATTTTTGGAAAACAAAAAGCATATATGTACCAACTTTTGCAAAGATATAATTATTTTATCGATGGTATATTTACCTGCGTGGTGGCAGCGAAGATTTTGAGCTATCTTCAAGATTCACCAAAGCATGTCAAGATGCACATCAAAACAATAGCAAGAAGACAGGAAAACTTACAGCATCCGTATATCAATAGAATTCAACGCAACTCAACTCAAGTTTATTGTAATAAGAGGCCACCGGTCCAAAATACACCCATTCTACATTTGATACATGTTAGTGAAAAAATCATATTTTAAAGCATTGTCATTTTATAATTGACAACGTTTTAAGCAATACATTCACAGAATAAAGGACAGTTGCTGATCAATATTATTCGTGCAAAGAAATAAAAAGGACCAATAACAACATTTTATGAAAACAACATAAAGGTATCTTTACTTGGTTAGTTGTATTATCGCTCATTTAATTCTAGAAGAGCCAGAATTCGAATATTTGTAACTAGAGTCCACGGTTTTTCCGACGTTCTAATTTCAACGTAAGTCAATTCTTGTTCCATTATGCGAGAAATTCAAGCATAGAAAAACATAAAATTTATAAATTTCAGTTAAAGATCAAATTTTAGTTCACTCGAGTATAATTCTTTTTTTTTCAATTACACAAAAGATAACATGTACCTTTATTCTTACCTTTCTGCAGATAATGAGAGTTCATAATTGCATATTTCCAGTATTTTTCATCAGACCGAAAGTGTCCACTATTCACATCCCGATGCTTCGCCTTTTTAAACTCACGATTTGTGTTCAGATCGTTTCCAAACGCTAATTGCCACTTAAAGTTCTGTCAACTAAATCGCTTTATTGACTTATTATGATTGCGCGTCCAAAATCTGATTGTTGCATAATTGATACGTGAAGCACTCAAAATCAAACAACTGAACTAACGTTATTTATTGAACTAACATAATAGTCTAATATGAAATGCCCTTTTTTGTATATGTGTATAAATCGCTGGCTTAGAATGAGAAAGTCGTAACTACAAAACCAATATTTAGAGAAAAACAAGAAAAATTGTCTGCCAATCACTCTTTATTTATGGTAAAACTAGCTTTTTCAATGTCAGTTTGGTCAACATGACAAGTTCTGATTTTCATGACATTAGGCTCAGAAGAAGCGCCTTATGGGATTTTCATGACAATAGGCTTAAAGGAAGCGCCATATGATGTAGATTTCAAATGTGCATTAGTCTTTTTAAGGTCGAAAGTGGCGCTTACGACCTTCTCATTCTAAGCCAGCGAAATATAGATGCCATACACGTACAAGGTCTTGCACTATTATTAAATAATAATATTGTACAGTCTAGGTAGAATACAAATACAGTAGAACCCCACCTTACGACCACCCCGAAATTACGACCACCCCGCTAATACGGGCAATTTTTGAAAGAACGGATTTTTCCCTTCTTTGTCTAATGGTCGTTAGTCCCGAAATTACCACCACCCCGCTATTCCGTAATGCGACCACTTTTTGCTAACCAAATGGTCAATTTGTGCAGATTTGAACCCCGAAATTACGACCAGTCGAAATCACACCTCTGACCAGTAGAGTGAAGCAGTGGTAGAATCCACTATCTACAAGGCTTATAAAACACGTGCAGTATTATTGCAATTATAAGCTAAACTCTACATGTTCGTAGTAATGGTTGTAAACTTTTGGGGACGCATTAACTTCCACGTCACTCTCAAAATATCCTAACTGACATGTACTAGTTATTGTATTATTAATTAAGACCAATTAGCGTATTGTTTTCGTGTTTCAATAAGTACAATAATAATTAAGAGCAGAAACGAATAAGATGAAGGATCCATAACCACGGTCATAATAACGAATTCTGATAATTATATGCTTACCCTTGATTATTGAGTTTAAAACATAGTATTGTTTCAACGATTTTGGTACGTTAAAGACTAGATATGTTCCTGATAATTTGGAATAATACATATAAATTGGGTAGGGTAGGACCATCGTCGGATACACACGGTCGGTGCCTTCGTTCCGCTATACGTGCATCTCACGAAGCTGAGCGAAGGCACCGACCATGGGTATCCGACGATGGTGGTTCATTGGTTTGAGATACTGACTGCTGATTTGTTGCGGGGCCAATCTTGCCACCAAATGAATGCAAAACAGAAATACAAACGCAGTTTCCAGTGTGCCCTATCTAACTCCGAGATCAGTAGTCTCGTGCTCTACCGACTGACTGGCATAAGGTATTGGGTCGTGATAAACTCACCATGGTCATTTCCACACAGAATACGGTTAAAGATACAAGACTTCAAAAAAAATTGTTGGTAGTTTAAAAAATGCATTAGCTTTAAATGACTCGTATCTTACCCGGTGTGTCCATATTTACACGATTACTATGTATATGTAGTGGATGAACTCGGTTACCGTTTTCCATCACAGGTGGCAGTATCAGTGTTTGGAAAAGAAAGAGAACAAATCCGTCACTGAGCTATAACATTACATGGACATTGTCTATCTAACTCCCTGTACACTATCAAGGTATACAGCGTAGTATATGTCTATGAACATTGCATCTTACAATAGGCTTGGTTCCCAACAATTATTACGATACTGTGAGCGCAGCGGGTAACCAGTGCATAAATAAAATGACCTTGAACGAAGTTAAATAACGAAAGGAACACTGTTTTGCTGTTTCGCAGTTATAAAATACAATTGAACGAGATTTTCGGTAAGAATGAATATCTTACAGTTTATTTGAATGACTTGAGTAGCAATTTTTCTTCAGCGCCCGTATTTTATGTTGAAACAAGGAGATGGAATGTTCCACAATCTTTGGCATATAGACATATAGTACGCTTTATACCTTGATAACGTTAGTGAATTAGTTCAGTACGGACATTTTCTTATATGTTTTTTTTTAATCGTTTGCGGACCAAACACTGATACTGCCACCTGTGTTTTCCATTGGGTATCAGGCTTGGTGTTATCAAATGAACAAGATTGTATCATCATTTATAAAGATAAAAGATATAATCTAGGTTAATGTGTGATGTATATATTGACAAACAAATACTAGTACACCAGTCAGGATCTGTGACATTTAAGAGTGTTGTATATGGCTTTGACTTGTTGCTTCTTTGCAGTTCGTTTTCCTGATCAAAACCAAACTGCTTAAACACAAGACAGACAGGTAAATCATTTTCTTTCATTATATTATACAGTGAAGTTCCGCTAATAAGACCAGTCAAAAATGTGGTCTTAATAGCGAATCGGTCTATTAGCGGACCTTTTTTGTCCTAAATGTAATATTTTGGGATCTTAAACTGGCAAAAATCTGAATGATTTCAAAACAATCAAAGTGGTCTATTTAGCGGAACTTTACTGAGTGTAGTCCATATATTTGCTTCGATCAGGACAAGCTTTTTTTGGTTAATAAATGAATAAGTTATGTTTGTGTGTTTGCATGCACTGTTTTATGAATGTGTTTAAAGCCATAGGGTTCTGTATCGACTCCGCTCCCTCATTTACTAATCTAGGAATAGTAGAAGAACAGTAAATGAGGGACGGGAGTCGTTACAGAACCCTTTAGTTTAAGCCAGTTGATCACACTTGCAAATTTGACTATACATTGTATATTGTACGTATATGTATGAATTCAGAAAACCCGGAATGGCCAACTAAAATGACTAATACTCTTTCGGATGAGACTTTAAACCGAGGTCCCGTGTATGGGAGCTATACATATGGCATGTAAAAACACAGAGATGCTTCAGGAAAGCGGCATCTCAGACTGTATCTTTCACTTATTTATCTTCCAAAAACTAAAAGTACTAAACCTCTTCGGGATGCCTCGCCCATATTGATTATCCGGTAGTGAGGATAAAGAAACGTAATAAATCAAGGATTTAGAACTTTTAGGGTCATGTAGGCGGAATTAAATTAATATACACACATAGGTGTGATATGATACAATCGTATTGTATTGAAGGAACGTTTAGTCTTTTTTAAATGTTTCTTTGTTCAGGCGACCAAAACACGTTGTACAAATATAAAAGCAGGAACACTACAAGGAGATAAACGCGTCATGGAGACCAAGGTCCCGTATGATATACCAACGATATTGGCAACAGAAAAGTCTCTAGAAGGGTTGGGTAACATTGTGTATAACTTTGAGAAAGAGAAGGTGAAGAAACGACCATGGCCAGCTGAAGGTTTGTGAGCAATATTGTCATACTGGTAGTATTAGCTAGTTAAGCAGCATATATCGCTGGCTTACAATGAGAAGGCCGTAAGTACAAATTCGATATTTTAAGAACGCAAGAAAAAATAACTTGCCGAAAATTACTATTGACGTATCATGGTAAAACAAGTTGTTTCAACTTCAGTTTGGTCTACACGTAAAATGGCTCATTAGAAGCGCATTGTGATGCTGATGTTAAAAATGTATCAGTCGTATAAGGTCGTAAGTAACGACCTTCTCATTCCAAGCCAACTAGTGATATGTTCAGTGGTTTTCCTTGAGTTTGTAGATAAACTCCACGTTTATGACTGACCTAACTATAACAGGAGTTGTTGCTTAAACATGAATGCCCGATAGTCGATGTTGCTGGTCAACTTCCACCTTCAGTTTAAAGACCATAGGGCAAAGCGTTCTGGAAATATATAACAGGGACAGACCGACATGTGTAACGCAATAAATCATCATCAATGATGGAAAGGGGTAACAATCTTAACAACACATCCCTCATATCCACAAATTATAAACATTTAACCAGAATCAATCTTGGAAATTTATTTAATGCAATAATTAAGAAATGGTCTTTTCAGAAAGTAAAACAATATTCTTCCATTTACCCAGGATGGCGACAATTTTGTCCAGGCACGGATATCATCCCTGGAGAACAGGTGAGCCAGTTATTTTACAAGTGGACTGTCGATGGCTATACTACCAGGAAGGACATCGGACGTCAGACAACAATCGGTTACTTAACAACCGAGCGATATCCCCCGGAAGGATCTAAAGATACAATGGTCGATGGCTTCAAAGTGGAAAATATTCAAACCGTTCTCTTCAGAGAAATGACCTACCATCCTGATTGTGGGGAAATCTTTTTTCCAAAGGATGGAACACCATTTGTCGCAGTTCTAGCACCTCCAGGTGATGATTTCAATCCAGCCAAAGTTAGAGCATATTATTTTGATGGCACCTTTGGTCTACAATGTAATCCAACTGTCTGGCATCAAGGAATGTATGCTATAGCAGAGGATTGTGTATTTCAAGGCAAGCAGGGTCCACTCCATGCATGTATAACTGTTGATACTGTTCAGGAATTTGGACATTATTTGAGCGTTTCATTACAAAAGCCTTCAAAGTGAAATTAACTTTATATTTTTTTCTTAAATTATGCCGAGCATAGCCTTTATTTGCCAGTCAGCTTTCTGCTGAATATGTCAGGCATATGTGTGCCTTCACTCTGATGTGAAGCCAGGACGCCGGCTAAGGCGACAAGCACGCTAACTGCTAAGCTGTCAGTAATATTATATGAGAAGTCGATCACATATCAATATTTATTGTTTTCATCTTAAAAATACGAAGTATTTTACAATGTATTATTATCATTTATAAAAGCAAAATAATGGAATATTGTCAATACATACATAACATAAGTATATACATCAGATCAACATTTTAAATGCTGAATGTTCTATACATATACTGTAAGGCAATCTAACATGCCAACAAAAACATGGGTAAAATCATTATTATAGTTTGCCCCGGATAATGTAATATTTATAAACATTGACAGGTTTAGCCTACTGTTTTAAAATTGGTTGCTTAGATTAACACATACGGTCAATTTCGTACGAAAATAACACTGATAAATTGTGCTCACTTGAGTAATCAACTTGTATAGATCATGCCATTTTTTACCGCCTTTCAAATTATCCTGGGCGCGCTATATCAATTATTCACTCCATAGTCACTTTAGGTCATAACAAATACTCATCCAGTACAATAATTATTTTTGTTGGGGGTTGAAGTTTATGATCTGTAATCATGTCATTTTCTACCCCACGAAAAAAGAGTAAAGCAATTGTTCTAGCATTGAGATAACATAATCAAATTCGGGTCATACTGTAGAATCATTAATTTTCGTGGGGGATTTAATTTCGTGGATTTCGTGGTTCACTTCAACCACAAACTTTAATCCCAACGAACATTGATTTTGCCCCTTGTTTTGTTACCTGAAATGCAAAATCCACGAATTCAAGTGCCAAACGAAATTGTCTTTTTTACCAAAACCACGAAATTTCGTCCCAACGAAATTAAATGATTTTACAGTATTCACAAAGTGCAAAAAGTTCAAACTTTCATACATATTTGCAAAGTTTGAAATGCGTAATAGTATGATAATCTTCGGATGAGAGCAAGGAAATTATATCATACACAAAAGAGATCATCAAATTGCATTTTTGGTAACTAACAATAAATTAATTAGCACTACCTCACAGAAAAGTTTATTAAGTATATGTACCAGTATATGGCTATGTGAATGTTGCATTGCTGTTAGCACAAAGTAAAACCTGTGTAATTGTTTGCCGATATCAATATGCCATCCACATAAATGGGGGGTTACTCAAGTCTCCACAGTTTTGGACGACAATATACGCTGGTTGAACGAGAAATCAATTTGCAAGCAACTAAACTTTTCATGGAAAGAGGGGACATGATAAAACACCCCACAGAACCCCTGAAATATTTCTTTACTTTCATCATAATGATTGAGTGTTTTTACATTTTCCATACAGGTTATAGACACCCTTTCATGTTTACATGTTTGCATTCATATGCAAATTGATATACAACGAGTTATTGGTCGGTGACTAGTTTGTATTGTTCATTCAGCCAATAGATTTCTGGTGGAAAATTGGTGGCGATTAACATATGAATAATTTCGTCATACTGAAATGTGTCTATTGGAAAATATAGCTTAGGAGAATTTGACCTGAGCCTAACCTTGGATGAGTATATAATTATATTACAAGGTCCTTGCTTTGAATATATCAATTTCCGCAAGCAAATCATGCAATATCGGTATTTCGGATTTACGTTTGTATAACACCTCAAGTGTCCTCGTGATACTACCCGAGTATGAAAACATACAACCTTGGTTATAAATAAAGAGGAAATATCAGCTGTTAAATTATGCTAATTCAAAGGTCAGGATCGTATCGAATTCGCCAAGCTATACTTGGTGATATACACATGTAGTACTATTTACATGTAAATTATCTAAATGCATTAGCATGGAGTATAGACTAACATAAGAACGGAAAGAGAGTAGCCTCACGATGATCTCAGTTGAAATGTACACATTTGTAAGAAATACAGATCTCAGTTGAAATGTGCACATTTGTAAGAAATACAGATCTCAGTTGAAATGTACACATTTGTAAGAAATACAGATCTCAGTTGAAATGTACACATTTGTAAGAAATACAGATTTCAGTTGAAATGTACACATTTGTAAGAAATACAGATTTCAGTTGAAATGTACACATTTGTAAGAAATACAGAGTATGACAGTTATATGTAGTGAATGATTTCATAAAATAAGAAAACCAGACTTGAATGGTTATATGGTCCCATGCACTGAACAATCTTGGTACATTTAATATTGATCAAAATATCTTGGAAAATACAGGCAATATATTTTAAACAAAAAATGCAGTTACTTTCAACTATTAATACTCTAAACATTTTTTAATTATTTTTTTTATAAAGTTAATACAACAAATCACAGCTCATAACTCAACGCTCTCACAAACATGACCCCCCCCCCCAAAAAAAACCCCAACAATTAAACAAGAGATGTTTGTAAAACATGTACGCCCCCATTGGCAGCCCAATAGTAGGAAATGGTAAAGGTCACAGTAACCTTGACCTTTGATCAACAGACCAATCTTTAGAGCCACCTACTGTTGCTGATCAACAGTATATGTAAAATAAATTTCGAAGATAGTAGAACAAGTGTTATTGGGATATTGAGGAGTACCAATTCTGTCTACTGACCGACCAACGAGTGCAAAGCAATATACCCCTCATCAAAGATCCGGGAATAATTACTTAACTTTGCATTGTGTAGTGATAAACAATTAACTTTAATTAACTATGGCATGAATTCATACAAAGCATAATGACAGTAAATGCAATATGAACATATATATACATGAGCCAATTTCCAGGAAAACCTAGTATTTTGACAAGAATATGAACTTTGAGATTCAAGAATAAATTAATCATAAATGAAGAAAAATGCAAAATTATGCTTTAAGGAATACCAGTTGTTTTGTATGGTCCATTTTTCTGAAGTTTCTGTATGACCTTGCAAACGTCATTCAAATGTTATTTTATTTACAGTAACAGAACTGTTTTTCAAAACTTTGTTTCCTTGTTATGACATAATGTCAAAATTCCTGGTTTCCTGAAGAATGGCTCGCATGTATTCCTCATGTAAAATAAACTCTTATCACAGACTATGAGGAAACTTTGATACCTGCTCCTAGATTCCTGATACATCAATATCTTTTTACCACAGGTGATCGTGTTCGAAACCAAAAGGCGCTGATACAGGTTAAAAACCAATCAGATTTGAGCTGATTTGAGTTTATAAACTTTAAGGTCCTTGTAATGTCCCATATCATAAATAACAATAAACTTAGTGAATATATAAGACTAAGTTAACCCATTTCGGATGTGTTTGTTTGAAAACACAAAAATCCCGCCTTTATTTCACATAACCCCTCACTGTAAACTTATAATAGGTGGGCGAGTTTTACATTTCATTTCTTATTAACATTTAAGACCATCATTTCAATAGCAGTTTTAACTGTTAATACACATTCCAACACTCAAAATTATTTCCATTCAAACAACACAAGAATATACTATGCAATTTTTACAAATGACAGAAAATTTATTAATAAGCCACAAAAATACTTTCGAAACTGCAGCTACCTGAAAGTCTCACAGTAAAAGACGAAGATGCAAGTAAAAGCAGCTATTAAAGAAATCTACAAAAAGAAAGTTATTGTCCAACCTAGTATAGACACAGAGGACTTGAGGGAATAACAGTGTCAGGTAGAGTTCAACATTGAATCTTGAGTTTCAGAATTCATTAATTTCATCCAATTAAATAAATACTACTTTGTTTCCACACAATTGTTTCACTAACACACATTGGTTAATGCCAAAAGCAAGAATTTGGTTTGTAATTGATACAAAATAAGTAAGTTTAAGTCCAGTGATGCAATTTGTTCCAGTCCCCACAGAGACAAATTAAATAATTCCAAAATACAAACAACAACATCTTACGAAAATCAGGCCTGGTAATAAGCAATCATTCTCAAGCCTGAAAATCTTGGTTTCAAAGCCTGAAATTTCATTTTTCAATATAGACAAAGAAAGAAATTTCAGGATTCAAAGTCCTGAAACCAGGCATAAGCCTGCAAATACCAAGCCTGAAAAAATGTAGACAACACAGAATATCAAATAATACATGGGGGACTTTATACTTCATTACAATATCATCATGGTATAAAATGAGAAGGATGAAATAGTAAATATGATGATGATCGATGAGCTTAGCTTGAAAGCCTTCGCCAAACAACTTCAACAAACAACTAGAGATGTCGACATTCGGCAGACTGATATACCCCGACCATGCTGGCAAAGGGACATAATTCCTGTAAAAATAATTTCAGCGTAAATTCCAGCCTTCATGCACAGCTTCATCTTAAAGTTGTTCATGTGTAAAGGTTTGAAGAAAATCCTGCAAAAACTGTAGGAATTGCACTCACAAGAATCTGTCTATGGACAGACTGACCGACAGACAAGCTGAAAACAGTCTCCCTTGATAACTTTTGTTGTGTAGGGGGTATAATAAGACAAAGGGATCTCTGCCCTGACATGGTGTCAAATGATTTAACAATGGAGAAGTGAACTTTAACTGATGCTGTTCATATGAACAATATTATGCACACAATTTACACACTTTCAAGCATGCACTGTGCCACCAAGTCAAACAAGAGGGCCTGAAAGGCCCTAGGTCGCTCACCTGTTGCACATTGGTCTAGGTATCAGTACAACCTACATTCTGGCCATATAAATTTCATGAAGATTGGATCAAAACGGTGACCCCTGGAGTGAACACAAAGTTTTTTCAGAGATTTGATCTAGTGACCTAGTTTTTGACACCACATGAACCAGTTTCAAACTTGGTCTAGATTCCATAGAGAACAAAATTCTGACCAAGTTTCATGAAGATACAATCAAAATTGTGACTTCTGGTGTGAACACTAGGTCTTTCTAAGATTTGACCTAGTGACCTAGTTTTTGACCCCACATGACCCACTTTCGAACTTGGCCTAGATTTCATAGAGAACAACATTCTGATCGAGTTTCATGATGATTGGATCAAAACCGCGACCTCTGGAGTGAACACAAGGTTTTTCTAAGATTTGACCTAGTGACCTAGTTTTACCCCACATAACCTAGTTTTGAACTTGGCCTAGAGTCCATAGACAATAACATTCTAACCAAGTTTCATGAAGATACGATCAATATTGTGACCTCTGGTGTGAACACAAGGTTTTTCTAAGATTTGACCTAGTGACCTAGTTTTTGACCCCACATAACCCAGTTTCAAACTTGGCCTAGATTTCATAGAGAACAACATTCTGACCAAGTTTCATGAAAATTGGATCGAAACAGTGACCTCTAGAGTGTACACAAGGTTTTTCTAAGATTTGACCTAGTGACCTAGTTTTAGACCCCGCATGACCCAGTTTCGAACTTGTCCTAGATTTCATGTAGAACAACATTCTCACCAAGTTTCATGAAGATTGGAACAAATTGTTGACATCTAGAGTGTACACAAGATTTTTCTAAGATTTGACCTAGTGACCTAGTTTTTGACCCCACATGACGCACTTTCGAACTTGGCCTAGATTTTATAGAGAACAACATTCTGATAAAGTTTCATGAAGATTGGATCAAAACTGTCAACTCTAGAGTGTACACAAGCCAATTGTTGACGGACGACGGACGGACGACGGACGAAGAATGATGATCACAAAAGCTCACCTTGTCACTATGTGACAGGTGAGCTAAAAAGCATACTTTTCCAAAACTGAGATTGAAAGAGATTTTTTATCGGAGGGTTTAAAAACTAAACTGAATAAATTTCAGTAAAAATACTTGTTTAAATCGATGTAACAATTCATGTTATCTAATGCAAGATCAGCTGTAGAGAAATGACACTTCAAGCGCAACTGTGAATAATATATATTAACTAGTAAAGTAAAAAAAATGTGATTTGGCAAAATCTAACAGTAAATATATCATGAACATCTATAATAACATATCAAGATCACATGGCATAAAATATGCATCAACATAGAAGGAAAACAGTACAAAGGGATTATAGTATAAACAATGAAATACACTGCATGGTGCATTATGCTGGGATAAAAACAAATGGAGACAATTATGACAGGCTCCACAAAGTCATAAAGGGAGGTAATAATGTAGGATCATGTGATAAAAATTCATTTTCTCAATCAAGCAATTTTTAAGTGAAAACAGTTCATGTTAGAAGACACTCAACAAGTACAAATAATGTTTGCGTAAGGCCTTAAAATAAATTGCTATATTTTTATCTTAATTTTTCTTCAAAGAACAAATTAGCAATGAAAATGTTGTTGTCATTTTTTAAATTTTATGCTCATATGATGTGGATATTTTCATAGGTAAAAAAATTACAATATTATGGAACTTCCGAACTTTGCAACATTTCTTCAGTTTCTCAGGAGACTTCTTTGAAGGCCAAATTAACTCTGATTGAAATAATTTTAAAAAATATCATTGTGAATTGACATTAAAGTAAATTGATGGCTCAGTGCAAAATTATGTAAAAGTGTATAGAGCTATATCGGACGATACTTTTTTAAAAAGTTTTAAAAACTGAAAAACAATAATGCTTTCATATCCATTAGATCATTTTTCGCTTCAATTTTAACAGAAACGCTCTCTGTGATTTTTTGGACATGCGAACTGTCCATTTTCATACTAAAGTGTTCTAAAACACCCTATGAAATTATAAGAATCGGCTATTTTTCGACTATTGAATCGAAGTTTATGGGACCCATCCAAAGTTTTAATTTGCAATTAAGGTAGTCTAGTATCATACTAAAAACGATGCAAGTACTTATTTTGACATTAAAAGACTGTTAGAATATAGCTCTATACACTTTAACTACATCAATTAATATTGACACATACCAACGTTTTGTAGTAGACCCTTGAAATGGTCAAGAATAAAACAGATAATAATCCAGCAATTCATTTTCTTTGACCTAATGGTCCATCTCCGATACAAGTGTACATAAATACAACCACTTTGCCACATACAACTCACTGGTCCCAATCTCCCGAAGCATCTAAATCTGAGCAAGATCTTATCTAAAATTTGGCACGTATTTTAATTATAATTTCCATGCAAGGCTTTACTCAAAATTAGCATCACTAAAGAAAAACGGCATTCTTAATTTATTACAGAAAAATCGCAACTCTGATTCGAGTTTTATATTTCTACTCGAGATGCTTCAGGAGAACGGGGCCAGATCTTATGGACAACCAAGCAGAAATTATCACACATTCAAAAAGCTAAACAGCACAAGTGACAGCGACACTAACACTAGAGAAATTAACGAAATGATCAAAATAATTCACTTTGAACGTTACAAGCTACAATGTAGTCAATGGATACAGATCGACACAACACAATAACTTGAATAAGTTACAATCAGGTGAGGAGATATCTCAGATCATGGGAAATGTCGATAAGGAGCCGCATCAGAATGTTGATTGCTGGATGACGGGGTAATCTGCACCCAGGGCAAATCTTCTCTTCTCTCATTACGCTCTCCTTGTCGACGTTTTGACCGCGTACTAGCCTTTGAACGCGTACTACGAACACTTCGTGCACTTCTAACACTCTGTCTATCAGTAGCGTAATAATGATTTACATTAGTTTTAGCATTTCGCATACTCGTTTCATAACTTGGTGGTCGATCTAATGTAGGATATTCATTCTGATAGTCTGTATGTGTGGTGTGGGTAGACTGAGCGTCCGTCTCATATGCAGGATTAGATGTTGCATTGTGTGTATGGGCCGTGCGAGAACGACCTTGTTCTCTGGTGAGAGTATTCATCTTGACAAATTCAAGTTCATCGTTAGCATTAGTTGCAGCTGAAATGGAAATAATACAAACGTATAATTATCTGATTCAAATGATTAAAACCCATTTTTAATATATATATATATCACTGGGTTACAATGATAAGGACGTAAGTTCAAAATCGATATTTTGAGACAACAAAAAGAAACTGTCCGAAAATTACTCTTGACTTATGGTAAAATAAACATGACAATTGTTTCGTGAAAATAAGCTTATAAGGAGCATAACGTGACGCTGATTTTAACCATGTATCAGTCTTACGGTATAAGGTTGTAAGTACTTACGACCCCATCTCATTCTAAGCTAGAGATATAATATATATCAAACTTAAATGAATATTTTAGTAAATTTATACACCAGTGCTGTATAAATTTCTAGTATAAGACAGGTGGTGAACAGCTGCAAGCAGGATGAACTGACCTATGATCTTTGTGTGTTTTTAACTGTGGCTTTTCATAAAACAGTAAATTCAATATATTGTTATTAGGAAAAAAATGATAACTCTGTAGATTTATTAAATCATAGCCAAAACAAGAGCTGTCACTAGACAGCGCGCTCGACTATTCGCAGCCATTTGTCAGAAAAAATATAAGTTCAAAACAGGCCATTTAAAATTTGTATTATATTGAAACGTGAGTTACGCTAGGTACAACTGAAATAAAAAAATAATAGAGTTATTGCCCTTGACTGATACCATTGACTGATGATGGTAAACAAGTGTTGTAAGTTTCAATGCAGTATCATGGATAGTAGCTGAGATATGGTCTGAATGAAACTTGCATGCAAAACTTTAACCAAGAAAATTCTATGTAAAAAAAGGGGCATAACTCAAATAATAATCATAATAGAGCTATTACCCATGACCGGTACCATTGCCTTATGATGGTTAGTAAGTGTTGTTAGTTTCAATGCCATAGCACAGATACTATTTGAGATATGGCCTTATTAGTAACTTGCATGCAAAACTTTAACCAAATTTCTAAGTAAAAAAGGGCCATAATTTGCATTAAATTCATGCAAGAGTTTTTCTAACATGGTTGATTACATGACAGGGAAAGCCAGTGCAAAGTTTCAATCCAATATATGCACTGGTTATTGAAATATAACCAAGGTTAAAGTTTTGCATGTAAAACTTTAACCATATGCAACGCCGACGCCGACGAACAAGTGACTGTAATAGCTCTCATATTCTTCGAATAGTCGAGCTAAAAATGGTACTTTTTGATTACCAAGAAAGAATATTGGACTTAAAATTGGTGTTTTTCGTCTTGTTCCATAAATTTAAGACAGGTTTATCACATAACCTGCAGTCTGGGAGTGCATTCTGAAAGCCATGCCGGAAATATTGTAATGCACTCCCAGCCCATTCATTAAACATTTAAATTAGCTTCACATTGATTGGTTGGTTGGTTCAGGATGATGCAACATAAGCCAATCCGTGCCTTGAATTGGCCCGTGACGTCATTATAATTTGCACGCATTGTAACGCTAAATTTTAAATTGAAACCTATGTAGCATACATCAGCGTTTTGAACGTTAACGAGCGTTCTCTAATGTTATATGATAAATTTGTGCTAATTACATACGAGTTTTATTTAACTTGTCAACAAAAACAATATGCCACTCGGCAAAGCCTTGTGTCATATTGTTTTGTCCACTCCTTTAACAAAACTCGTATGTAATGAGCACTCATGCAAGATCCTCTATTTAGTATACAACCAACCAATGCGCAAGGCAAATTGATCTATGAAGTAAACTAACAATGGCTATAATAGTTCATATATAATTCAATACATCTACTACAAACAGTAAATAAGACTTAAAATTACTGTATCTGCTTGTAATTGAAAGGGCAGGTACTCTAGTTATGCTTTCATTGTTGTTTCAATACATGTATGTACGCATCCCACTCAAAACATGGATTGTATTGTAATTACTGCACAAATCATGCTACAGTAATTTAATTAATTTTCATGGGGGATTAAATTTCATGGATTTCGTGGTTCACCTTCAACCACAAAATCAAATCCCTGGATGATTAAACAATAATCTGAACCTTGTATTTATTACCTGAAATGCAAATTCCACGAATGTATGTCCCATTAAAATGGTATTTTTTACCAACCCCCCCCCCCCCCCCCCCGAAGTAATTTAGTCCCATCAAAATTAAATGATTTTACAGCATATTGTTTCTCAACCTGACAGATGTAAACAATCAACTACACAAACAGGATGGTAAACTGATACCTTATACAAGGTACACTACATTCATTCACTGTAGGATGCTAGACTTAAAAGGCCGGCCTAATTCTTTGGGTTTTTTCTTCTATTTTCTAAATTAACCTAACACAAAACTTTTAAGGTAGGTTGGCAGATAAGAAGGTATTTTTTACATTCAATCACGATGAATAGTCAAGTGTAAAACGCACATTAAAAATTTTGTGAGGTGGGGTAACTGAAAACATATTATGCATTATAATGCCCCTTACAAGCAGTAATTGGAACATTAAACAGAAAAACCTCCCTTTCTTGATTAAACTGATAGTAACAATTAGTGTAAGACATAATGTACAACATGCTGTCATGCTTTTATCTTGTTTCCTTCATTATTTCATTAACCACATAAACAAACATTCAAACATCCTTGTGACCTACAGTTACACAAAATATTTTATGATGACCAAAAGAATTGACTGTATCAAAAGAATATTAACACAATAAATTCATGAATTCATTCAAACTGCAGCCAGCCTGAGCCAGGCCGATGTGTGAACAGAACTGAGGTCCTGTCACTAATCCTGTCACTTAGTGACAGAGGTAAATAACAGAGTTACAGACAAGGAAGGCAGAACTCAATAAAACAAGACTGCGTTCAGTAAATGCTTATGCCCAAGTAGAAGCCTTATCCATAACAAATAGCTAAGTCATTCAGGGTTTCCTCTGGGTGATTTTTAGCTTGCGCCAACAAAATCGCCAATCAGAAAAAGTTGGAGCCAGTGGCTCCAAATTTGGAGCCAGTTGTCTGTTTGATGAGACACACCTTTCTGGTATGCATACAAAGTACTGGGTAGTTTCCAGACAGACCTTATCTATATAGAGCAGGATGGTTATTATAAGCATGTTGTAGCTTTGCTTTACAATCTGTGAAATGTAAAATAATATATTTAAATTAAATATTCCCATAATGGTAACAAGCACTTGTTTACCATGTTAGCCCTATTTTATTTCCATGTAATAAGGGAAAAAATAGACTAATGACAGTTGGAAAAAATAGTTTGTCAAATGGCCAGGAGGAAAAAAATAGTTTGTACACTAAATATATAGAAGAAAATAGTTTGACCACTATCTTTTTTAAAGGTTTCCCTCTTACATATTAAAACAATGTTTAATAATTTACTGAAAAATATATAAAAAGAATGGTTGAAAGAACAAAAAAAATCGTATCCGAATTTTATGCTATCCGGATACCACTCAAGTTACAAAGATAATAAATTGGTTTTAGCCATGAAATTACTTCTACTGAGTTTGAACATCAATTACCTAATATAGCAAGTCAATTAATAGTTATCAAACATAGTTTATTTTCTTCTGTAGAAATATGAATCAACAAATTCGAATCCACGGCTATTAATAGATTACTGAATCTCGTCTGCTCATTTGTTTACTAAATACGATAAAAATGAGACAATCAAGATGATTTTCACATGTGTTTCATTATTAGCTTGAATTTAATTGGATAAAAGGATTACCAACTGTGTTTGAAGTTTGGATCAATTATTGATTTTATCACCAATGCCGATGGTCACGTGGTGTGTAAGTGTTACACAGACCGGTCGACTGTTAATTGAAATTTATGACACCTTGATTATGCATAATTGAATTAACAAGTGGGGCAGTATGCCAATTATCTCACCAACTGGCCCCAAGAAATGACACTAGATCAAGTTAGATCTACTCGACATTCTCAATCCCTAAGTGTCAAAATTATACGCCCGTGAAAAAAATACGAAATTTACCGAGTTTTGTAAGTATTTTTTATTGGCGCCAGTAAAATTCGCCAACTGAATATTTTTAGAGCCAGATTTTATTTTCTTGCGCATTTGGCGCCATTGGCGACCGACAGCGGGAACCCTGGTCATTCAGGGGACATAATGCTGTTGAAATGTTTGACAGTGTAATATGGCTATGATAATGTAATGTTTTTATGATGGTAAAAAAGTATGCAAATTTTGAAAGCAATGAATTGATGAACGAACAGGACAATCACTATATGCCTCCTGCATCAGTAGATGCTGGGGCATAAAACAAGAGTACAAAAGGCACAAAAAGAAAAATAATTGACCACAAGTACACCACAACAATGCAAGTTGTTGGTTATTTAAAGGGACTTAACTCCAGTTGGTAAATTATAAAATTTATCAAAAAGCTCTCTTAAATCGGCTTGACAGACCTAATTTATTTATATACCAATCAGGATTTATTCATCTAGAAGAAAAATATTCGCATAAAGTCGATTTATTACCTTTTTAGCACATAAAATCTATTGCGTGACTAATGCAGAAAAAGAATAATTTAAAATTGTTAAAGCGTAGAAGGGTAAAACATGTTAGGGATTTTTCATCAATAAGCGCCTTTGATCGTTATGTAAGTTGAAAGAATATGTTATGTATTCGTTAAACATACTTTTGTGATTTAAACTTCTACTAAGTTATACGTTGTATCATCAGTATGGGAGTTAAGTCCCTTTAACATAGGAGCATTAAATTAATACAAAACTGACCAATTGAAATTAATAAATGATCAATACTGGCTATTTTACAGCTCACTGCTTATTCAAAGTGACCACAGATTTTAACAAAACATGTGTTTGATATAAATTTAGTTGAATACTACTGATATTATCATTGATGTACACAGTACAATATGTATAATATATAATATACCAGGGGTTCTACTAAAGCATAATGCCCAATCTTGAAAACAAGTCGCAAGGTGCAATTAGCTAACATCCATACACTTTAACTAGGTTTCAAACATGGTTTTGCTGTCAAAATTGAGAGTAAGGAACTTTAAAATGACCATAACTTTGTCAATTCTTTCAATTTTTTCATGAAATAACTTTTGATTTTGTACAGAAAAGATAGTTCTTTCTAATGCAGCCAATCATGTCACTCAGAATTTATAGAGCCCCTGATATACTGATTAAAAGCAAGCTGGATAATACAACTGAACACTCATCAGAATATTTTGCTTAAATTCATTCTACTTACTATAGGTGAATACAAGTTTTTTTTATCAAAATGTGGTTAGTAAGTTACATCGAAAGCCTGAGATGTTAATTATTACAACATTGGCTTTAAATTAAATGTATCAGGGTTCTCTGTAGGATTTTAAAGTTGGAGTCCCAGGAGTGGGGGAGGGTGACCCCCTCCCGCAAGGGGGGTTTAGGGATCTCCCCCAAGAAAATTTGGATTTCTAAAGCCTTTAATCCTGCATTCTGCATACACATATGCATCGATCTAATAAATTTTATATTTCGCATGACGCGTCAATGATTATCCAAGGACTCGCAAACGCTGATTGGGTATTTAACCCCGCCTCTCGCCTGTCAATTTCTCGATACAAGGGACGCTGCAATTGTTTATTGTATAATCGTGTGTTTACGACGAATTTATGACCCAAGGTCAAACGCGTGCGTCGGAAAAAGCTTGCGTCCCGAAAACGCGTTGATCGCCGATTTTATGCGTCTGATTACCTACTGTAAATACTCAGCCATAAGTCGTACAAAAATGGTACCGAAAATAATTTAAAAGTCACCCCACAACTTATGGAAGAGTTTATTACACTCCTCCCGACATTATCTGAAAATCACCACATTTCCACCGACTTTGACACTGGGAACATGATTTCAGCTTTCACAAAAATTGAAAACTATACATGCGACCAATGAAAGGGTTTAAACAAAACCCTTGAATTTTTATTAAGAAGTCCCCCTGCGACTTATGGATGCATGCGACTTATGACTGAGTATTTACGGTAAGTATGCGTCCAAATACGCGTTATTACGCGTTGCTGAGAACCCTGTGTATAACACTCATGGGACCATTGGTAACAGAGAAATAGCAAGGACAAACAATGCAGCCAATATGCAATATTTGTTTAGGTAAAAGCACGCGATTTCAGCCACATACTTGAGTAAATGTAGCTACGAGTCTGTCAGACATGTGGAAGTCAACATTGCCAGCTATCATAGTATATGATTTTCAGATACATTGAAGCAGCACTCAAACAACATACAACATGCGGGTATTAGTTGGTGAATACACGGTTAGGGACTACAACACTATATATACATTGTTAATTAACCCACACACACCTTTAGAAAGCGTTGAGATATATATGCAATATATTTGTGCGTATTACACTGCTGACACATTTTCTGTCCCTTCACCGGTCGTATTATGCTCCCATAACCTGCCAGAGTTATATGCTCTTGAGCTGTAGATAGACTGGTCTACAACACCAGTCTCACAGTTTCTCATTCTAGCAGAACCAGTCAAATAGTCATTATAGGAGTGACCTCCCTTTGGTCCATGGCAGGAGTTACATCCCATAGAGGCCGACTGGTCCCAATTATTCATCACATATAATTTAGTATAATTGTCATCACGACGACCAGTATGGACTCCATTATTGGTATGCCTAGGTCCATGATCACAATTTTGGACATTTTCCGTATCTTCTCCCCTGGACCACTCTAGTGACTCGGCGTATGTTACATAAATAGGCTGACCGGAAGCATTGCGAGCACTTTGGACTACACCTAATGAAGCATATTGTGACGTGGGATAGTCTCTTGGACTCGTGTATGTTCTAGTCGGATACTTACACATTTCTTGTTCCTCACTATAGATATATATAGCCATCAAACTGAACACAAATCCTGTCAACTGAAATATAAAACATCAATTTCATTTCAATTTTGTTTGTTTACTTAAGTTTGAAATGCTGTTTGTCACCAATTTTTCATTTGTGTATGGCAGCCTATTTACATTACCAGTTTTCCTGGTCTATATACAAATGAAATTACGAGTACCAAAATAATAGCTATTACGCATGGAACTGGCAAGTGGCAACCTCTCCACATGAGGAGGAATAATCAACATTGTTGTTAAATTTTCATGGAGGGACTTGCCACCACCAGGAATCAAATTCTGATCGTCAGGTAAGAAATTCAAAGCACTCATCATTGGACCATGGCAAACCACTTTCCAAGTTTTTTTTATAAATTCTTGATTTTTAAAATTTTCTTCATGACAATGGCTTGTCCCTGGTTGGTAGATTAAGATGCACACTATTATGTGACAATGGGTTATATTCAATTTATATGACAAGGGCTTAAGGCAATGTGGGAAAAATGGTTTTTGTTACATGATTGTGTTATTTACATGAGATTTAAGCTTAGAGCACACGGAAACAAAACTGCACAATCTGTGGGAGTTTCTTAGATTAAAATCCATTAGGAATATCAGTCACCTTGTATACTGTAAACCTAGAAATTATTTCGCGCGATTTAAGTTCGCGGTTAATAAAAATCCGCGAAAGTAAATAGCCGCGAACATGTCCAGGACTAGAAAAACGCGAAAGTTTCTCGTTTTTGAAGGAAACTCATCATTTTGGTACGACGTTTATAAGACCATATTATAAGTGCTATTTTGTCAAAATATGAAATGTTAAAGTGTATGTACTTTTTTTTCATAAAGCCTTTTATAATCACGGTATAATAATGAAAACACTTTGAAAAAAATTCTTGAAAACGTGTTTAACAATACACTCAATATATGAACATGCGTGTAAATAGCGCTGTTTATTACCGGGTACGTCATAATACAAAATGACTGATAGTGTTAATAAAACTGTGAAAACATTACCAGCGTAGTTTGCAATTTGTGTCAACAATACAATAGGTAACATTCTACATCAAAAAGAGTTTGAGAGGGTTTAACGAAGGTGAGAGCTATAATTAAGAAGCAATTATATACGAACCGAGCAATGTATGTGACAGGTTATAATATCAATAATTTTGTCACTTTGCGACTTAGTGTTCGCGGGAGAGTAAAAAACGCGAAAGTTTGTAGCCGCGAATATGCCGACAATCGGCAAAACGCGAAAGTTTATAGCCGCGAAAGTTTCTAGGTTTACAGTATTACATGTACAGTAAATAATTCTAATACATTTATACTAGAGTCACAGGGAGGGTGGTTGATAATATGCTATTCTATTTCTAGAAAGCCCCATCCAAGCAAACCTGCAAACACATAGACAGCAGTATATTACATAATGCACGGGTGAAAGTTAGAAATTTTGACAAACCTGAAATTCTCAAAAATGGGCCATTCATATAGAGAAAATAAAGAAAAACCGACATCTTGTTTCACCCAAAAACCTGAAAAGTTTCACCCATGATAATGCAACCTGTTTAACATCAAGCAAAAGTTACCATATACTTACAGCAAGTAAACATTGGACCCCGGCATGAATCACTTCCACATAGTAGTAAGCCAGGATACAGCCCTCAACGAACTCCTCCGGTGGTATTTTACGACCTGTGTTAGACTCGTCGGTCGCTACCCATGAATCATTGCTGATTTTACATCCTATACCATGTTCTAACCACCAACTTTTACTTGCTGTACCAATGTTGAGTATATACATTTGCTGATCCTGAAACATAAAACAGCATGCTTTACATGTAAATGATTAAGTTTTTTATTTTGATTTGGGCTTAAAATTAAATGTTACATGATTATACATACCATGTCCAACTGAGACAGAATGTCCAATCCTAAACTTTTTGAAAAAATTGTTTTAACTTTTTGTTGTAAAAATCCAGCTTTTGGAATCTCTAATGAACAAAGCTAAAGTATGAACAAGATGTGCATTTTGCGAATATTCAAACTTCAAAGCTCAATACTGGTGTCAGTGTACACAGAATTTGATGTGTTTTTCATGTATGATCTAATAATAACTAGAGCTATCACAGGCGTGATGAATCATACCCCCGCAGCACCGCCTTGACACAGGAATATTATTTAAAATTATAGTCTTCATGACTTTGTACCAAGCAATTCTAAAATCCAGTAAGAAATGACAAAGTTACAGAGCGGACACGATTTGCATGACTATATAACCTTTGACCTCTTAGTGTGACATTGACCTTTGAGATAGGGACCTGGGTCTTTTGCATGACGCACCGTCTTGATGTGGTGAACATTTGTACCAAGCAATTTTAAAATCCAGCAAGAAATGACAAAGTTACAGAGCGGACACAATTTGCATGACTATATAACCTTTGACCTCTAAGTGTGACCTTGACCTTTGATGTAGGTACCTGGGTCTTGCGCATGACACACCGTCTTGATGTGGTGAACATTTGTACCAAGCAATTTTAAAATCCAGTAAGAAATGACAAAGTTACAGAGCGGACACGATATGCATGACTATATAACCTTTCAAGTTTGACCTCTAAGTGTGACCTTGACCTTTGAGATAGGGACCTGGGTCTTGCGAATGACACATCGTCTTGATGTGGTGAACATTTGTACCAAGCAATTTTAAAATCCAGTAAGAAATGACAAAGTTACAGAGCGGACACTATTTGCATGACTAAATAACCTTTGACCTCTAAGTGTGACCTTGACCTTTGAGATAGGGACCTGGGTCTTGCGCATGACACACCGTCTTGATGTGGTGAACATTTGTACCAAGCAATTTTAAAATCCAGTAAGAAATGACAAAGTTACAGAGCGGACACGATGCTAACATACCGACAGACCAGCAGACCGACAGACCAACATGGTGACTCCAGTATACCCCCTTCAAATGTTGTTTGCGGGGGTATAAAAATTATATTGTTGTGAACAGAAATGTGAAGTACACAGTGACATAATAACACACTGAATGATAGCATTTGACTTGTTTAAAATATTGGATATAATTATTACTGAGTTGGGTATTTCTGGGTCTGCAATCGATTTGCATCCCTTATAACAAATAGTGTATAGACATTGATTTTTAGTTGTGACAAACCCCTTTGATATTGATAATATTGAAAAACTTAAAGAGTACTACTTTTGTACTATGCAGCAGCATTACAGGGGTTGTTCCATTTGATTCGGGAGTAGTCTACTCCCCATGCCCAGGCCCCTATTGTAGGTGTTTCGAACCGTGAGGGTTTTTTGACACTTAAGATTTTGGCTTGAAAGGTCATCTTAATATCATAGACCTGTAGAATTTTGTCAAAAGTATCAAAAAGAATACTCGGATTCTGAATCTATTGGAATGGTTAACCCCTGGTATAATATTATACAACTACTGTAAAATAATTTAATTTCGTTGGGACGAAATTTCATGGTTTTGGTAAAAAAAAAAACTTCGTTGGGACTTGAATTCGTGGATTGTGAATTTCAGGTAACAAAACAAGAGTCAAAATCAATGTTCGTTGGGATTAAAGTTTGTGGTTGAAGTGAACCACGAAATCCACGAAATTTAATCCCCCACAAAAATTAATGATTTTACAGTATACTGCTGTTAGTGTTACTCACCCTTTGTAATACTCCCACTTCCAAATATAGACAAATAACAAAAATATTCCATCCAAGCCAGATTAAACTCCAACATGAATACTGCAATGATAAAAGGACATGTAATAATAAATAATAATTAATTATTGTATTATTTCTCTATACCTCTTTTCATGAAGACAATTTGACACAAGTATGAAAAAAACTATTTCATGACAATATAAGAGAAAATCTTCACCTTAATAATGCTGGGCAAAATTTGACTGAAACCAACAGAAAAACATCTCCATAGACCAAATTACTGAACCTTGGTCTAAGTACTCTTCATCTTAGTTTTTTCAGACCATTTGCCAATTTAGACAAGTGGATTTGAAAAATAACTTGCCTGAAACAACTTAATTCTGAATCATCATCTTGTCCTAAAAAGGTAGTTGTCAATGTCCATGCGATGCTCAAAATCACAGACACTATTTCAGCATTTTTATTTTGATGTAATGTAAAATAGAAACAACAGAACATTATGTTCCATTATTTTATTGAGAGCAACTTGTCAACTATTCCACAAGTGACATTTTGCACAAACCACAATTGAATCTTTTACTTGAGGTGTTTCCTAATAAGAGTTAAGACAGCGCGGGCCCTGATATTGTTGTAAATTTTAATCCTTGCCCTGAGCTTAAGGGCAAGTGGGTTAGTGCCAGTTACATCATGTACTGATAACTGGTGTTCTCTCAGAATCTCTGAAGATAATTAGTCATAAAAATACTACCCACATAAATGATGTTCCGATTAAAATTTAACTTCAATAAATTTGGGGTAATTTCCCGTAAAACATTCAAAGACAAAGAAAATACTTACCGCGGCAATGAATTTTGGTCTATACTGGTATGTTCCAAATATTCCTAGAATTGTGCAGATAATTTGAAAGAAATTTCCAATAATCGGTGCCCACATATAACCGAGAAAGTCAAACACTTGCTTCTCGATTGTCCCAAGCTGGAAAAGAGAAACAAGTAAATAAATGTACCGGTGTTTCAAGAAATGATTAATAAAGTTTGGTTGCTGGGGATCGGCTTCTTGCAGTTATGTTCTATTCTTTTCACTTGTTCAGTTGTTGTTGTTGTAAAAATCGGTATTCCACCTATCAACCAATCAAACCGCAAAGGAATTAAGGATTCTGGGAGGAGGTTTCCTGAAAAATTTTGCCGCATTTGATTGTTAATCACTGTACCGTACCCTACTCCCTAATATGTGTGAAACCATACAGTTTGGTCGCTCGCTTGAAAAAAAAAGACTAAAAGTAAACAAACATTTTGATGAATAGAGATGATCTTTTCTAAAAACAGTTAAATATTGAGTAATTGACAACAAAAGAAAACAAGAAGAGTTTTGACTTTTTAAGCACATTAACAATTGGAAAAATGTTAACCAATGAGTGCCAGGAAAGTACGGCATTGTGACTAGGCACGGTGGCGCATTATTAAACCACATAGTGATTGTTAACATGAAGTTTTTCAGCAACATGCCTGTGTGCTGATTTATTTATCAATTTACAGGTAATGATGAACCATATTACCAGGTATTCGACGGAATTCGTCTTTTTTAATTATAGTTTGCATGTACTTGATAGTGATGTACATTGCCGAAAAACATCAAAATCAGGCTTAAAATGAAACTTGATCATGTGCGTGATTTTTACCTGTTATTTTTTGCACTTTGGGTCTTGACGCAAGTGACGGTAGTCACTAAGTCGAGCGTGATGGTAGTCACTAAGTTGAGATTGTTTGACTAAAACCCGCCTATGTTCGCATAGTAACATGTATCAATTTGTATGTATTCCAGCCTAGTCGACTTATATTGAGTGGGCGACAAGCCAGTGCGCTATACACTGTGTCACTACTTGTCTTTATAAGTTTATTGTCAGAATTATTCATAGATTCAAACTTTCAAAGTGGTCAGGAAGAGGAAATCATTTTAATGTTTACTACCATTTAAATTGAAAGAGTATCATCATATTTAACAATAAACAAACAAAAGATAAACATAAAATTGGATGCCAGGAGATAATGTATTTTATCAACATTTATTGTGAACATGATAGTGATCACGCACCTGACAATCAGTTTCAACATTTTCTGATCATTATCATTTGTGACCTAAAGAAAATCGATCAACTTACTAGCTGAAGGGACAGCACCACCATAATCGTGGTGTAGATCGCCGTAGAATAGCATTTCGCTGATTCACATGTCATTTTCTTTGACAGTTTCTCGATAAGAGCATACACTTTTGGTAGAAACATATCTCTTTATTTTTCATCACGATCAGTCCATTTTGACATTTTGTGACCTAACAACATATACAGGATAATACTACACTATCAATGTAGTTCTAAATGAAACCCATAACTTCATGCTTATATCCGATCAAAATTAACGTAATGCATACTTATTTTCATAATTGATACGAAATTGATAAATCAAGATAAGAATATCGTTATTATCTATTGTGATTATTATATGTTATAAAGTAGTTCGTCGTTAGGTTGCGGATGAATATTATGACTAATTATTAATGCGCATGCGCAAAGGTAGCCACAACTTCCTGTTTTATCTGCAATGTGTACAGTGTGTAGCTGAAAGTTTCATATTTAAATGGAATTACAGCCCCAGTAACAACATCTGCAAAATGGGTAAATCAAAAACTAATGCGAAGGAATCAGAAAAGGATACAAATCATTCTAAAGGTATTGTCATGTCACTGATTTTTCTTAAAACCATATCAATTTGATATTTTAAAATTGAAACTGAAACTAAAATTTGTCAATGACAGTTTCAAGTGAAAGTCAAATGTTTAGATGATTAAATTAAACTTCTGAACACTGAACAAAAATGACAACTGAAAACAAAAGTTAATTTATTCATGTACAACTACTTTTCAATAATATTTGGTTTGTAAGATCTATGTTTTAATTAATGTAATAAATTATTTCTGCGTAATAATTAGTTCTAAGGCTAAAACTCGTATCTGTCGCGGTATCAATATTCTCCATTTAATGAAACATAGTGCAACATACCGTGAAACGTACGTAGGGTCTAACATTAGCACTAGTACATATTATATTTATAAGTGTTACTTAAGCAGGGGCGTAGCTGGGCATATTTTCCGTGTACGCACATGATGAATGAAAAATTGCTAGGGGGTGGGTCCAGGGTATGCTCCCCCGGGGATTTTTTTTTATTTCTACGAAGCCGTACATGCATTCTGGCGTAGTTTTAGACCATATTCAGGGCTCGACACTAACACTGGTCCCCTGGTCCGAGGCCAGTGAAAATCAAGAAGGACCTGTGAAAATCTTGAAGGACCAGTAACTGTTTTATTTACAAATTTTACATTTCTTTGCTGGGGGACCAGTGACCGAAAATAGTTAGTGTCAAGCCCTGATATTATAGCGTATTATATGGTTTGATAAACACAGATTCTATTTTTTAAATTTAAACATATGATTTCGTTTTATACTTTGTAGGCCTAGTTTAGGATTATGCTTTGGTGTATCATCTTCATGCATAAGAAACCGTGAAACTGCTTGGCATTAAATAGGACACTTATAGACACTCCTTGATTAAAGTGGCTAAAGCTTAATTTGTAACGTGCAAATAAAAGATACGTTATAATTAAGGCACCAGTCAGTTGCATCCACAGCACCAACATCCCCGGGATTTTTACTTTTGGGTTGTCAAACCCCCCCACCCTTCCACGGCCTGTGGGACAGTTGATGGTAAAATCACCGGTATTTTGCAGCACCTAACAACTTAATATTGACTGCGGGGTATTGGTCCGCAGAACAAATTCCAACAACTCCCCGGCCCTGTGGGGGGAGCTGGAAGGTAAAAACACGACCGTCTCCCCGGCTATCCCTGTTGATCCCCATGGGCAGGGTTGTTGATGCAGCTGACTTGTATAAAAATTATACATGGGTATTTTCTCATTTCAGCATATTTACACCAACAAAATTTTAGTCACTAACATGAACATCTCGTTGTTTGACGTTAGATACAAAAAATTTTGCTTCCAATGTGGACATTAAGTTCATTGGTATATCTGCATTGACAAACCGGAGTCGTCCGTACCTTGCCCTCTCGACAGTCCAGGGAATTTGTCATTCAAGGGGAAGATTTCTGGTTTTTATCGCATTGCAGTATTAAAAGTATGTTTACCAAAGAAAACTGAAGTATCAGATTAATATCTGAAACTGTTATACACCAGTCAGCTGCACACAACCAGCCACCCCAGTAGTTGGGGATTTTTACTTTTGGGTTGATAAAACCCTGCCAGCTGAGTGATGGTAAAATCACTGGTATTTCCCTTGCCTCTGACAACTAAGTATTGATTTGGAGAAAAATCTGCCACATTTCCCTGCCAGTGCAGGGGATGTTGAAAGGTTAAAACATGGCCATTTCCCCGGCTATACACAGCCAATCCCGGGGGTGGGTGCCTTGGTTACAACTGACTGATGCGTTGAAAAAATTCTTAATGTATATTAGAATCACAGATTTATGAGACAACAGGATAATAATCAGAAATGAATATTGATGAAAAGGCCTAAATTGGGAAATAAAATTTGTTCTATAAATATTTAAATATTTGTTCAGATGGCAGCACCAAGAAGGTCTCAAAGAAAGTGAACACAGAACAGAAAGTGGGTGGTAACCATGGTAGCAAGCTGTTCTTCATATTCGGTGTTGTTATTGTTGCTGTGGCTGCAGTTATCTTTACCAACGAAGATGTTCAACTTTTCTTAGGTAAAACTTTAAAGAGGCATTCTCTATAACTTGCATATTTTTCTCTACTGTCACATTAAATGAGCCAAATGTACAAAGCACTATCAGTTATCATAATTTGTCAGAAGAAAGTGTGCGCAAATATGTCTCTATAATGTCAAAAATATATTCAAATCACCAATAATAATTTATCACTTCCAGCGATTTATTATTATGTGGTCAAAGGGAAACAACTCTTGACTATTTTGGCTCGTTACGGAAATATATTTTCATTTTTTCTCGGGAAGTAGTGGCTGTTTTTTGTTGAAGATTGGAGGTGTTTAAGCAATCAATGAGTCTCATTTAATGTATAATTTCCTTAATCGATTTAAATGATCAAAGTTATAGGGAACGCCTCTTTAATAAGGAATTAAGGCTAAAGCAAAACATTACAGTTCTTATAACTCCCTGTTATAGGACCTATTGTTTGTCTCTACTACATTTAATCATTTGCTTGGAAGTCCTGTATATTGTCTGATACATAAAAAACCAGTCCTATGGTGATGTACTTGTCTGTTTGTCTGTTAGTGTTACAAAATGTTGAACTCAAATATTTTTGATGAGTTGAAGATATCTGTTTATCACTTTGCCTGTCAGAAATTTTTATCAGTTACCTATAAAATCACAATGCTTCCTGACCTAAGTCCTAGGATCTAATCCTTTTCAAACTTTTTACATGGTGTGTGTACACATAGTTTTATTGTCCTTTTCCAGTTATTGGAAATGTGTTGTGACAGTGCTTCCTAGTATTTGTCTAATGATATATCGCTTAGAATGAGAAGGTCGTAAATACAAAATCAATATTTTGAGAAAACTACCTAGGAAAAACTGTCTGAAATTTACTCTTTACTTATATAAATGGTAAAACCAACTGTTTCAACCTCGGGTCACCGTTTGGTCAACATGTCAAGGTCCGATTTTCACAAAAATAGCCCTTTAAAAAGCGCCTTATGATGCTGATTTTAAAAATGTATCAGTCTTATTAGGTCACAAGTAGTATAAATTTACAACCTTCTCTAAGTAGTACTTATGATCTTCTCATTCTAAGCCAGAGTTATATACAATGTACAATCACATGTTAGACGAATGATTATACCCCTGAATTTATCAAATTTGTTATTTTTGTTCATTTGGAATAGCGCACAAACTTGTTTATTGGTAATAACCTTGCATCCAAATTTGATTAATTAACAAAATGATATTGTGTTTCTAAATGTAGTCATCTTACCTGTTGTTTTAATTTAAATCTACACAGTTTATGAATTTTGACTTGAACCAAGCAACATTATTTGTCACTAGAAACAAAATCAGATGCAATGATATGGCATTGGTGCATGAAATATTTTAAGTATAATATACTACGACAGTTACTGTTACAGTAGTAAAACTGCTTTTTTTTAACTTATGCTACTCGATCATTCTCAATTCATGAACAAAGATATATATGCAAACTTATACCCATCTTTGACAACTAGAAAACTTTTGTTTCATTTTCATTTAGCTTAGGTAAAGTTAATTCCACCAAACATGACCTGGTGGTCTTATTAAAAAAGAGAAATCGATTGAATTGTGGACCTGTTTTGTTCTTTAAGATTTTTTTTCAAAGTTTGTGATAAAAGTTTAAAAAAAGATTAAATAAAACACATTTATGCCAAACAGCATATTTGTTTACCTATAAGTGGTAGATATGATTGATTTAAACCAAAAGTTAAACAAAACTACCTGTTATTACCACATTATAAGCATATTCCAGTTATTTACCCAAATTCCGGTTATTCAGTAGACTTAATTGGCCTTTGTCAAAACGCAGATAAACATGTTGGCAATCATAGCTGATGATTTAAGGTAACAATTAAATGTATTTGAATATTTTAGTCAAACTAACACCAATGGGTTCTCGTCCCCTGGAAACGATAATGGATTCCCAGCCAGTTATCTCCCCTGATTCGCAATCAAGCAAAACAAGCGATCTTAAGGCAACGACTGAAGACAAAGATGGCGGCAAATCTGAAAAGTCAACAAATGATAAAAAAGTGAAAAAGACAGAGTATAATCAGAATGCTATTACTAGTACCGCAGATTTCAAGATAAGAAAGAAACTCGACGAAGCTGATGCTTTATTTGAGAAGGTAATATACCCTTTAATTGCAGTGGGTTAGTCCAGCTTATGTCATGGATATTTAGCCCCTTTTATCTTGCAGTGGGTTAGTCCAGCTTATGTTATGGATATTTACCCCTATTATCTTGTGGATCAGTTGATTTGTATCAAATGGGTATATCAGTCAGGATTCCATGACATAATAATATGATCTTGTTAAATACATATCTAGCTAGGATGGTTTGGGGTAAAAAAACAGGCCATGGTGACCTAGTGAAGAAAACTTAGAGAGTCTGGATTCTTCATTGGAGTTTTTGTTTCAATTACAATAGGTTGGTACTGTACATCCAGGGTCATCTAGGTTTTCTTTACATATCAATCAAGTTAATGTATCTCTTGATCTCTGAATATTTTGCCTGGTTCTGTGTTCAAAATGGATGGATGGCATTGATATGGGAAAAAATATTGATATTTTGGTAACGCAGGGATCTGATTGGTAAATGTGCAGAGAAAAAACCTGACTATAGGCAGGCAGCTGGCACATCTAGGGGAGACAAACGGGATAAATGAAAGCAATTATTCATTTGTATTTTCTTTCACAGGGAGACATACAAGGAGCTATTCAAGCTTATGACAACATCTTGAAAGATAACAGTAAAAGTCCTCGAGCCTTGTGGGGTAAAGGATTAGCTACTGATAAGTAAGTGTTTTTATTCAAAAATATAAAATTACTGTAAAATCATTAAATTTCATGGGGGATGAAATTACATGGATTTCGTTGTTCACCTTCAACCACGAAATCAAATCCCATCGAACAATAATTTAGATTCCTGTATTTATTACCTGAAGTGTAAAATCCACACAAATTAACATCCCATCGGAATGGTCTTTTTAACAAAACCACGATATTTCGTCCCATCGAAATTAATTGATTTTACAGTATATAAATATGGTTAATTAAAAAATACACTACGTCATTCTCATCCACTGTTGCATGCGGGTGACACTAAGTAAGATAACTCTTGATTCAATAGTTTTAAAACAATGGCTTTTTGTGGACTTAAAGTTAAGTTGTGTTTAAATTGTGCACACATGTCATTAGCTAAGTAGATTTATTGGAACTTCTGTTGATGCTTACCTGACATTTAGCATGTTTCATACCATGAAATCATTAAATTTTTATTCTAATTTATTTGAATTTATACTAATTAATTTTAGATTGATTGTGAAACAAGTTTTCTAACTTATATTAAACACTCTTGACATCTAATTCCTGATGTATTCCGTCACCACGAGGGTATGAGAGAAGAGAAGCCAGATTCCTTTTTTTGCTGAGCGTCAAGCAAGAGAACTACTAGTACCATTTTTAGCTCACCTGTCACGTAGTGACAAGGTGAGCTTTTGTGATCACTCTTCGTCGGTCGTCTGTCCATCAACAATTTGCGTGTGTTCACTCTAGATGGAACAGTTTTGATCCAATCTTCATGAAACTTGGTCAGAATGTTGTTCTCTATAAAATCTAGACCGAGTTCAAAACTGGGTCATGTGGGGTAAAAAATTAGGTCACTAGGTCAAATCTTAGAAAAACCTTGTCTTCACTCAAGAGGTCACTATTTTGATCCAATCATCATGAAACTTGACCAGAATGTTGTTCTCTATGGATTCTAGGCCAGGTTCGAAACTGGGTCATTTGTGGTTCAAAAACAAGGTCACTAGGTCAAATCTTAGAAAAACCTTGTGTTCACTCCAGTGGTAACTGTTTTGATCCAGTCATCATGAAACTTGATCAGAATGTTGTTCACCATGAAGTCTAGGCCAAGTTTGAAACTGAGTCATGCAGGTTCAAAAACTAGGTCACTATATCGAATGATAGTAAACCTTGTGTTCACTCCAGAGGTCGTCATTTTTATCCAATCATCATGAAACTTGATCAGAATGTTTTTCTCTATGCAATGTAGGCCAATTTCGAAACTGGGTCATGTGGGTTCAAAAACTAGGTCACTAGGTCAAATCTTAGATAAACCTTGTGTTCACTGCAGAGGTCACCATGTTGATCTAATATTCATGAAACTTGATCAGAATGTTGTTCTCTATGAAGTCTAGGCCAAGTTTGAATCATGGCCATGTGGTGTCAAGAACTAGGTCACTAGGTCAAATCTAAGGAAAACCTTGTGCTCGCTCCAGTGGTGACTGTTTTGATCCAGTCATCATGAAACTTGATCAGAATGTTGTTCTCCATGAAGTCTAGGCCAAGTTTGAAACTGAGTCATGCAGGTTCAAAAACTAGGTCACCATATCAAATCATAGCAAACCTAGTGTTCACTCCAGAGGTCGTCATTTTTATCCAATCATCATGAAACTTGATCAGAATGTTTTTCTCTATGAAATGTAGGCCAATTTCGAAACTGGGTCATGTGGGTTCAAAAACTAGGTCACTAGGTCAAATCTTAGATAAACCTTGTGTTCACTGCAGAGGTCACCATGTTGATCTAATCTCAATGAAACTTGATCAGAATGTTGTTCTCTATGAAGTCTAGGCCAAGTTTGAATCATGGCCATGTGGTGTCAAGAACTAGGTCACTAGGTCAAATCTAAGGAAAACCTTGTGCTCACTCTAGAGACCCCTGTTTTGATCCAATGATTATGAAATATGGTCAGAATGTAAGTTGTACTGATACTTAGATCAATGTGCAACAGGTCAGCAACCTAGGGCTCTTTGGTTTGGCACCATCTGTAGAGCAACAGAACTTTCAAAAGTTAAGTCCATATTCTGCTCTGTACCATCAATAAAATCTGTTGAGCAACAACCTCTAAACAATGTCAGAGCTACATATAAGGTTTTAGTCCGTTGGGTGTTTTAACCCCAAGTTTCAATTTTGATTGGGTTTTGACAAATTTTATTTGGGTATTCAATCAAACTCATAGGGTAAATGATCTTTTATGTACTGTTTTTCACTATATCATCCTTTTCTATTTGGATGTTTCAGATTTTCATTGCTTTGTCTTACTCCCTCCTCAAAATCTATTGGGTTTTTAAGAAAATTAATTGGGTAATTACCCCAATACGCAGCTTATCTGTAGCTCTGCAATGACCAGTATTTGCAGCTCCCGAAGGGTGTGTATTAAGGTCACAAACCACCAAATAGAGTTGTTCTTTAACTCAATGTAAAGTGACCTAGGTCAGCCCAAAAAAGTCAACTTTTTGTCCATGGGGCCCTCTCAAAATCTTTTAATCAATAGAAATAGCATCCAGCTTGAAGAAAATGAAAAAAAAGTAGGGGGTCATGTATCATATAAGAAAAATTTGCTTCGTCAAACGGGGTGAACAGATTTTCTCACATGTACGGATTTACTCACTGTCCGTTAGCTCCAACCTTACTTTCACTTTCATATTTAAGCCAGAATACAAAATATTTCTGAATAAAACCATTTCACTACATCACATACATGCATACAAACGATTTAACACCAATTTCATGATTCTGATGCTGATTTGTCAAGACATACCCCCATTTCCAGTCGCTTTAAAGTTTTTTAACAGACTATTTGACTGTATCTGAATTTGGTCCGCTTAGGCATTTAGTGGTTATTTACCTTAAAATATGCTGATTACTGATAATATACTTATAGGTTAGCTGAACAGAAAAGGAGTAATCAATTTCTTGGAGAAGCTATTAATACCCTGGATACAGCTTTACGTGCCCCGAATGTCCCACAGCAGCTCATGGTGAAAATTGCCAACAAACTGGCTGAACGACAAACATTCAGAGGTAAGGTTTTTGTAACAATAGATTAAAATATTTTCTCTCTACAGGTGTCTTTTTCCTAAAGTTGTTTTATTATTGTGGTTTTATCCTGTCTGATTAATGCAGCAGATTCGGTGGAACAGTGGTCAAGCTTGCTAACCACTGAGCTACAGAGGCACTGTATTTACTGCATCATTATGTTAGTACTAATGTTTCAGGTTGGAATCATAAGGCAGCTCAGACATGGGAGTATATGATGGAGAAATATCCAGACAATCTAGACTACAGACGTAAACTGACCGTCTCTTATCTAATAATGGGAGACAGTTCCCTAGCTAGAGATGTGTTGAGGGATGTAAGTAGGAATTTTAGCAAGCTGTGTTGTTTAAGATATAAATGGTCTTCGTGGTTAATTATGTCCCCATCTTTGATTTATTTAGTGGGTATATTTCACATGTCTGTCAGTTGGTTGACCAAATGGTTTTCGTTCAGTAACTCTAGTAAGAACACATTGCCCTAGGATGCTCAAACTTTACATGGAAGTTGGCCAGCAATAATAGTTGACCCCTATTTAGTTTGATGTCAGTGGGTTAAAGTTAGTATGACTTTACCTTTTTTTGACTATTTGGTTGCCATGGGGGCATACATGTTTTACAAACATCTCTTGTACATCTCTTGTACCTTAGCTCATCAGAACTCCAAACCAACATATATACTAAGGCTTTTGAATACTTCATTTCAACTCTAACATGATTTAAGCAGGCAATTATACTAAAGCCAGTGTTCCTTTTGGAGTGTATATTGTTTACCTGCACGACGTTACAAAAAACAATGTAACATCACTTTCCTTGTTTATATACAACAGTGTGATTTGTTCTTTGAATATTTAGGCAGTCTTGTTAGAATATTTATTATACAAACTGTGTAAGTGCAACTTGTTAAGTGAAAAGGAAATATTGGTGATTTTCATGAATTAACAAAATTCTCTACAAAAGTATAAAACAATTGCTAATATTCTGTATGCCAGGCATTAAAAATATGCTTAGTTTTTGATTGGCAGAAATATATAATTATGCTGTATGTATAAACATTTCCACTACACCAGTTATTGTAATTCGACTGAGACAGTCATGGTTTGTGATCATTCAGTTTTATCCCTGTCTAATTTGCCTGTGACCTTTTTTTCTTCCATGTAATTTGCCTGTGACCTTTTTTTCTTCCATGTTATTTGCCTGTGACCTTTTTTTCTTCCATGTTATTTGCCTGTGACCTTTTTTTCTTCCATGTAATTTGCCTGTGACCTTTTTTTCTTCCATGTAATTTGCCCTGTGACCTTTTTTTCTTCCATGTAATTTGCCTGTGACCTTTTTTTCTTCCATGTAATTTGCCTGTGACCTTTTTTTCTTTCATGTAATTTGCCTGTGACCTTTTTTTCTTCCACGTTATTTGCCTGTGACCTTTTTTTCTTCCACGTAATTTGACTGTGACCTTTTTTTCTTCCATGTAATTTGCCTGTGACCTTTTTTTCTTCCATGTAATTTGCCTGTGACCTTTTTTTCTTCCATGTTATTTGCCTGTGACCTTTTTTCTTCCACGTAATTTGCCTGTGACCTTTTTTTCTTCCGTGTAATTTGCCTGTGACCTTTTTTTCTTCTGTGTAATTTGCCTGTGACCTTTTTTTCTTCCATGTGATTTGCCTGTGACCTTTTTTTCTTCCATGTAATTTGCCTGTGACCTTTTTTTCTTCCACGTTATTTGCCTGTGACCTTTTTTTCTTCCATGTAATTTGCCTGTGACCTTTTTTTCTTCCATGTAATTTGCCTGTGACCTTTTTTTCTTCCATGTAATTTGCCTGTCACCTTTTTTTTCTTCCGTGTAATTTGCAGGGGCCACTCTGCAGCATTATTGCAAATATTAGAGACAGAGGTGAGATAAAGGAATCCAGATGCGATACCCTTGCTCCTTTGAATAGATTCCTTGGTTCTTTAACATTCATACTGTAAAGCACTATATATATGGGAGACTACCTCTGGGTTTCCAACCAATTCATGGAAATGGTCATGTTATATCAGAGGAATGTTACTGTTTCATTGCAGTTTATAAACCTATGAACTAATCATGGGAACTAATTTAATAATACTTCAATGTAAAATTGTATATTTTTCAGATTTTGGCCAAGAATCCTAAAGATGGTTTTTCTCTGGTCCATTTAGGATTTATTCTGAAAACTGTAGATCAGAATTACAAAGAAGGCAGTGAGTTGCTACAGCGAGGTATTGATACTGAAGATCACGGGACGGTTGATGGACGATTCTATTATCACCTTGGCGATGCATACATGCGCATTAATCAAACAGAAATGGTATATACCAGTATAGATTCACAAATTTAAGTCTCCGTCATATTTTGTGCTGGATGGATCTCACGAAGATCTCAGTCAGTCAGTAAGTCAAGAAATCTGGATCCAGCTATAACTCAAACACTTTTTAGTCCCCTACCGGTTTTCGATCGGAGAGGACTAGGTTTGCCCTCTGTCCGTCAATCAGTCAGTCAGTCCATCCATCAAGAAATCTGGATCTTAGGTTTATGAAACTTGGTATGTGGATAGAGTCCAATATGGAGATCATGCAGATTTAATTGTTTTCCATGGCAACAAAAGCATTTAAAACTTGAAAACCAGGTAGGGGACTTCCTAATTACTTGTTTTCCTTAATCATTGGTAAGATTTCAATTTCATATATGAAAGAGTTAGACCCTTTTCTGAGAGCAGTAGTAATTAATTTGTATTGCAGTCATCGAAGGTGTACAAGAAGGGGGCTGCATTGGGGCTGTTCCTGTCTGAACATCAGCGATCGTTATATAATGCTGAAACGCAATTAACTGGACGACCTTGGTGGACTCCAGAACAAACAACGTACAGTAGATTTCTTACAGTAAGTCGACAAAGTTTTGTACATACCAACGTATGACTTGTCTGAAATATAGAAACAATTCGCCAGTGGAATACAGTGCGACAGATGACATTTTCCGTATCATACATGTCTGACTGGTTTTCCGAGTTTGTATTATGCATGTCTGACTGGTTTTTCCGAGTCTGTATCATGCATGTCCGACTGGTTTTCCGAGTCTGTATCATGCATGTCCGACTGGTTTTCCGAGTCTGTATCATGCATGTCCGACTGGTTTTTCCGAGTCTGTATCATGCATGTCCGACTGGTTTTCCGAGTCTGTATCATGCATGTCCGACTGGTTTTCTGAGTCTGTATCATGCATGTCCGACTGGTTTTCTGAGTCTGTATCATGCATGTCCGACTGGTTTTCCGAGTCTGTATCATGCATGTCCGACTGGTTTACCGAGTCTGTATCATTCATGTCCGACTGGTTTTCCGAGCCTGTATCATGCATGTCCGACTGGTTTTCCGAGTCTTATCATGCATGTCTGATCTGTTATATGACAAAATATGCCAACATCAATGACGTCATGACGTGAAATATTAAATTTTTATGAATGGCCGAAAATATACGGACGTTGATGATGTCAATGTTTATACATTGAACGCATTTTCGCGCTTATAAACTCTTTTTTCACTTTAAGGGAAGTATAATAAAAGGCATATAACTGCAGTTTGGTTGATACGTCAGCCTTTATTATCTCTCGTTGCTTGATCTAATGGTCTCCCAAGATTCGGCATTACACTAGCAGCTCTAGAATACAAATAAAAATATTTGTTTTTGAAAAAAGCCATAATTGAGAGCAAGCGAAGGAGCAAATAATTTGTTTTAAATTTATTTTTGAAAATGCCATTTTTGAAGGCAAGTGAAGGAGCAAAAATGTCATATTCAGGTTTTATCAGGTGCGGGCGCAAGAATTTAAATTTAAATATTTATTTTTCATTTTGAGAAAATCAGGAGAGGCGATCCCGACAAATGCATGATCAATTTGTTGTGACCTTAAATGTAGCATTTAACTGGCACATATCAGTTATTTCATTGGCACAAAATATAGGTCATATTCTAAATACTTCCAGATCTTAGAAAATAACTGGGAAACCATACGAGATGAAGGGATGGCTTTATTGGATAAGAAATCTGGAGGTTTTGTCCCAGAAGAAGAAAATCTCAGGGAAAAAGGGACGTGGAAACAGTATACTCTTTATCAAAGAGGTAAGATTAATCACTTTATAGGTATGTTGTAAGGGTGCGAATACTGTTTTCAGCTTGACTGTAGAATTGACTTTATTGGCTAGTTTTTATGGACAATGCTTCCACTGAGCCATATAACAATATTATAAAAAATGTCAACAGAATTATGGTCCCTGATTGGCTTCCACTGTGTCATAAGTGTATATTGAGTGCAATTTTGTTTTAATCATTTTCTGATGATGTTACTTGTTTGAATATATTCCAGGTAAGAAAAGTGGAGAAAACTGCAAAAAAGCCCCTAAAACTTGTGCCTTATTAGACAAGATCCCTGATGCTGTCAGCTGTACAAGGGGACAGATTAAATTCTCTGTGATGCTTCCTGGTGTTCATGTGTGGCCCCATACAGGCCCTACAAATTGCAGATTAAGGGCTCATTTAGGGCTGAAGATCCCCGAGGGACCAAGAATAAGAGTCGGTGATGAAACAAGGTATACAAAATTTTAACTCAACTTTTCGAAGAAGAAAAAGAGCTACATGTATTGTCATAGCCTGGTCATCGGCATTGGCGTCCATGTTGGCTAAGTTTATTGTTAAAAGTCTATTTCTGGAAAACTACTCGAGGTATCAACATGAAACTTCACATGTTTCATGTATCTCAATGCCGTCTACTACCTCCACCTTATTTTAGGTGATAATTAAAAAATAATTACTTAAAAATCTGTAAATTACATGTACATGTATATTAACTATTTTTCTAGTCCACAACCTCTATGTATAGATATATTACAAGTTCCTTGTTTAAGGGCTATATAGATTTTTGCCAAAACGTCATATTTTAGCATGTATAAATTTACTGTAAATATTTAGACTGATTTAATATATTGGCAGTGATAAATATTCATACTAAAATTATAGTCGTAACTAGTTAGTGCTAAACTAGAAAATAGCTTGCTTAAAAACAGCTCTATGTTACAGCCAAAAACATTTGTGTGCTACCAGCAAGCTCTGGCGGATAGTAGACCAACCATTGAACAGCAAAGTGTCGACCCCTGCAAAACCTTACCAAAGTGGTCTGTTGCTTAAGAAAGCGATTGCTTAGAAAAGTTCTGGGAAACACAGGGCTCAACTCTTAACTATTTTCGTGACTGGTACGACAGAAAAGAAGCATAAAACTTGTAAACAAAATAGTTGCAGGGCCTTATAGTGCAGACCAGTGTTAGTGTCGAGCCCTGGAAACAGTGTGGCTTTGCTATCAGTGATCACTAAATAGACAATGTAAAGACATAGTAAAGCGTCTGGTAGCGTCTTAGTTAATCCACAGGCTCTAGTATAGACAGATGTCTCAATGTTACATATTCTTATTTTGCAGGACTTGGAAAGAAGGGAAGTTTATTATCATAGACGATTCGTTTGAACATGAAGTATGGCATGATGGAAGTGAATCTCGGCTTATTTTGATTGTAGATTTTTGGCATCCAGAAATACCACAACATGAAAGACGTTCCTTATCTCCTATCTAATGTCGATACAGCATAATATTATAATTATCCCCGTGGTATGGGAAATGGTGCACTTAACAGTTTACATGGTCATTTTGTTTAATAAATTAAACATACATTATAATAGTCTTTACCTACTGATAGGGCTATTCATTGGGGGACATTTTGATACTAAATATTATGTGTTTACTGCTTCATCACATGTTTTACGTCCATTACAATGAATGACATACTCAGCATATTTCGTAGCGTCCGCGGTATATGAAATGGCGCACCTACTGTCTAGGTACCAAACGGCACAAAAACTAAAAGAAATCATGATGAAATGTTTTCAATTTTATTGTACGTTCACATATGTCAATTTTACTTAACAGTTGGCTAACTTTTTTTACATGTTGTTGGATTATAAATCAATAACAAATAGCATGACAAAATAACACTAGTTGTAAATAGACGTGGCGTAATTGACTGAACAAGTCAACTTGAATGTGTCCTAACAAGATGTATTTATCTTTAACAACAATGTAAGCATTAGTCACGGCATCTGCATAGTCAGATCTGTAAACGACAGGATTTTGGAAAGTCAAAAATGTCAATAGCAGTAATTATTTCCAATACTTATCAAACCACTTATTTCCGATTTTGACCAATTTTGTAAGTTTTTGAAGATAAGAAAATCACATCCTTCTGTACACCATACCATGCGTTTGACAGGTGGTTAGGACATTTTAATCATGTGACCTTATGCTAACATGCATGCTAATGGTCTCTATCAAAACAAAATAAGATACATATTCCATTTTTCAAAATTGTGGAATTATAATGTGGGAGGAAAAAGGTGATATAAGAAAATAACAACAAATATTGGTAGGGCATACATATTGAGCTCTTAAACACTGATCTTTCATTTTATGTCTAATTTATTTACACCATAGACAGAAAACATACTGCCTTTCAAAAATTTACTGGTAATCCAAGTCATTTAGGGTGCTAAACTTGTGAATAGAGCATGTATCTGAGGTGCGCCATTTCTGATACCGCGCCACAACCCATACCACGACGATACCCCTGGTCTCAATCTCATAACCTGTATAGACTACTCACACACTTAATGTCTAGGCTTTTCTTGGAAAACATGAGTGGAAGACTCAATTTTTATGACCTGGCCCCAATCTCCTTTAGCATCTCAAGTAGAAAACTCATCTCAATTTGAGATTTCGCTAAAATCAGAGTCAGAATTAGTGATACATCTGAAGTTCCAACTCTTGAAATTTTTCTATTATAAATTCAGAATGTCTATATATTCTATTTAGTGATGCTAAGTTTGAGTTCAGCCTTGCATGGAAATGAACAAAATGGCACATGCCAATATTTGAGATGAGATCTTGCCCAGACTGAGATGCTTTAGGAGATCGGGGTCGGGCATCTACTCTTATGTTTATTGAACAAATTTTTGTTTTCATTGGTGTACTACCACCATTATTTATTTTTACCACCGACCCCTCTTGAACTGTAACAATCTGAATCCCTCTACTCCATATTCTCACTAGATAAATAGTTTCAGCTCTTATTTGTATACTTCCTGATAAAGGCCCCCTAAAGTGCTCAATAATTTATTAACAATATTTCGATTTGTCTTAAAATTTGATTCTATTATGAAAAGAGTGACATGCACTCTGAATCACTGTGTTTATATGAATTCATCATGTACCGTTTGGCTAAATATATCTTCTGCTGGTTGGACAGTTTTGCCTTTCTGCGGTCCAAGACCAATCTGCAGAATTAAATCTACGCAGAATTTTGTCATCCATAGAAAATGTTCATGCAGAATATTATCTCCTCTATGAGAATGAAGGATTCTCTTCTGAATCTCTTTCTATGACCCTCTACTCCCTTTCTGCCAACGAATATGTCTTTGAAAAGCGTTGCTCGAGAGAGAACTACTATAGCGTATTAGGACTGTAACGGTACGCCGCGGTATACGAAATACCGCGGACTTCAGTCCCACACGGTTCACGATTCAAGACTTCTAAATTTCGGTACGGTTCGGTATGAGCTTTTTATGAGCAAAATCATATTCAGACAACGAAAACACCTGACAGCCTTCTGATTATGTATAATTACCATGTATCACTCGTTTTAATTGTATTGAAATATTCTTCATATTGTCTAAATTCACTTAAAATGGTTGATAGGCACATACTATTTGCCGTTATAGAAGCAACAAATTCATTATTACTTAAAAATTGAAGTATTTAAGCAGCTGTTAGAGAATAATGTATCATACCGAAATATACCGAACCGTTAGTAAAATTGACGGTACGTATCATATCGTGAGGTGAGCGTACCGTTACACCCCTATAGCGTATGTCTCACCACGGTTTTATGAAGAAAGCGTTTAATATATACTATAATTACATTATACTACCATTATGCATCTTGAGGTCGTATGCAAGAGCAAGTGTTCTTATTACCAAAGTTTTCCGTACTTACTATAATTTCTAATTGGCTTGCAAGAGTTTGCGGCCCTTGTTGTATATTTTACTTGACATGCTAGAGTTTCTGCTTAATCGTTTTGTGATTTTCTATTACCAAAGTTTAATGAGAATCATCTGAAATTATATTTCATACTTTGTATTTCTATATTCTGTAAAATCATTAATTTTCATGGAAGATTAAATTTTGTGGATTTTGTGGTTCACCTTAAATTACGAAACCAAATCCCATCGAACAATAATTTTAACCTTGAATTTATTACAGGTACCTGAAATGCAAAATCCACAAATTAACATCCCATCAAAATGGTCTTTTTTACCCAAAGCACAAATTTTTGTCCCATTGAAATTAAATGATTTTAAAGTGATATGAAAGAGTTGCTGACCTTGTTTTATACATTCTATAAATGCCAAAGTTTAATACAATTATTATTATAGTTATTCAATTATTTCTTCTTGACATGCAACAGTTGAAAGTCCGTGATTTTCACTTGTTTTGTTTAAAAAATTCATCAATTTTGTCTGTCCTTATACATACCTGCCAAGCTAGTTAAGTCCAAAATAGGAGTGATAAAGCAAAACATATCACATGACACACTTAAATGTGATTTAAAAGAGATTTTGATGCTCAAACAAGGAATGTATTAATTCTAGTGATTATAAATATGGGACAGAATATCATAAAATGAATCAATTGCACCAAAGACCTAAATTACACAGATTGGAAACCTGTGCCAAGTATCATGATATCTCGTGGCAGATCTTCTGAAATCTCGCGAAATCTCGTCTGTTTTTAATACCTTATATCTCATGTTCTAATATACTTATGAAAAAACTAATCATGCTATGCAATAGATTTATAATTCAGCTTTAAAATGATACCTCATTTATTGAAATAATTCAATTAATAAAACAGTAGACCCCGAAGAACCAGACATACTCTTATTTTCATCAAATTAATGTAAATTCCAAGTTTATCAGAAAATACCCGATTTGCCTCATTCAAATCCTAATTTTCTGTTTTTTATAAGAGGTAGACAAAAATGAGCTACTTTATATAGTAGAAGAAAATTATCTCTTCAAAATGATACATTGTCCATTAAAATTGTATGACTAAAAACAGTTTCATGCACAATAACTGACTCTGCTGCGTGTTATTTTGCGTTTGCTCTAAATTGTCAGTGGAGTGTCCCATCTGTGTAATTTAGGTCTTTGATTGCACCTTTGTTCAGAGTTAGGTGAACTTGAAAAACCATAATTTAGGGAAGAAAATAGGAGTAACTCTACTTTAATAGGAGTACTGTTCTTGGCAGGACGTATGTTTTATACCATGTATTATTTCATGACATTCAAGAGCTGTTGCAGTCATTATAAATATTCTGCCAATTTTACATTGTATTGCTATATATCACATGTCTTTTATTGCACCGAGGTTAGTATAGCAAGTATGTACTGGCTGTTCAAAGTTAAATGAAAATGGTTGTAAATATAACCTTGTCCATCAGGTAAACTGTGTTGATCAATGTTTAACTGGGTGTAACTGAGTTAACTAGTTAACTATAAACCCTTCTATTCCTTAGAATGGGATAGTTCCCTCATTAGTAATACTTATTGAATCAACAGTATATTCATATACAACACATGTTTAGTATAACGTTCAAAGAACATTCTCAAATAAGTGGCTTTTTTCCATAGAAAGATGTGTATTTTTGTATTATTAGTGTCACATTAAATAAAGAATCTTAACACTTGTTGTCAATTGATATATTAAAAAAAAATTATGTCAAGCTCATTCAGGAAATAGTAAGCTTGCAAAAGGCTCTATTAATAAAACTTTTAGAACTTCTGTAATAAAAAAATATTTTTTAATTTATATCAACTAACAATTTGCTGGCTTAGAATGAGAAGGTCGTCACTACTACTTACAACCTTTTAAGATTTATACATATTTAAAATAATCATCACAAGGCGCTTCTTATGAGCCCATTTTCATAAAAATCGGAACTTGTCATGTTGACCAAAACGAAGTTTAAACCGCTTGTTTTACCATGTGTAAAGAGTAATAATCGGACAGTATTTTCTCGTTTTCTCCAAATATCGATTTTGTAGTTACGACCTTCTCATTCTAAGCCATTGAATTCGTGATAGATCCTCTATGTAACCTGTAAGAGTTTCTGTTCTTTGTTTAATGTGTAGTTTTCTTATCACATAAGTTTTATGTTGGATATAGTTAATTAGAGCTATATAAATGACAAATGAACTGAAAATGTTCAGGATTGGTAAATCTTACTTGTCTAGTATGTCAATTTTAAATGTATATTTCCAGCACTGGCTATTGTCTATTCTTCTAGTCATAACTGTGTTTAAATGTGTTCATTTTCACATAGAAAAAACATTGTCAAATGAATTAAAAACTCAGGCACTCTTTCAATAAGTTTGCATAGCTTATGTACATGTTTTAAGTGTTTGTAAAATAATTTGCCATTGCTATCCATTAAGGGATTCCATTAGACCCTATGATCCCAATTTTTACCACCAAAATTAAATCATTTGAATAGTCGACTCAATTATTGATTAAAAATGTTGAAAAATTTGTGGCACTTGGTCATCCTTGAAAACCCTGGCGACACTCTACTTTTGCACTCACTACTTTGATGTCTCCCTCTCTACATTGACGTTGATATTCGGGAGTGGAGTCACTGCTGGGTTTTCGAGGATGGCACTTGGTCAGTTGACCTAAAGTATTTTTTTAGTTAATATTTTGTTACTGGTATGTGTTGGAAATGTTTAGTAGATGTGGTAATGTTCGTGGCATTTGATGTTTTTACGTTTCAAACGTATTTAGTTGTTTAAAAGATGAAATTGAGAATTGTAAATACAGAAATTAGATTTTCATGCCCTCCATCTTTGATGAGGCATTGCTCGTATTGCTTTGCACATGTCGGTAGACCAAATGGTTTCTGTTTATAACTTAGAATGCTTTGCTGTAGGCCAGCAACAGTAGATGTCCCCTTTCTGATTTTGAGGTCAGTACAAATAGTTCCCATTCATAACCCAAGAATGCTTTGCTCTAGGCCAGCTTCAGTAGATGTCCCCTTCTGATTTTTAGGTCAGTACAAATAGTTCCCATTCATAACCCAAGAATGCTTTGCTCTAGGCCAGCAACAGTAGATGTCCCCTTCTGATTTTTAGGTCAATACAAATAGTTCCCATTCATAACCCAAGAATGCTTTGCTCTAGGCCAGCTTCAGTAGATGTCCTCTTTCTGATTTTGAGGTCAGTACAAATAGTTCCCATTCATAACCCAAGAATGCTTTGCTCTAGGCCAGCTTCAGTAGATGTCCTCTTTCTGATTTTGAGGCCAGTAGGTCAATGTCACTGTGACCTTTACCATTTCTGACGTTTCGGTTGCCATAAGGGCACATGTTGTTTTACAAACATCTCATGTTTCTGCAAGCATTACACAATTATGCAAGATAAGTTTAATTGATATGTACCAATATATTTGTTTATTAGGGGAATTGTTTTTGTTCCCCGCCCCCCCCCCACCAAATAATTTAGGGGTGTATAGATTTGTTTGTTTTGTCTTTTGTGGCTTAGCCAGAGACCTTTCTGCAAGAATGACACACAGATTTATGCAAGATAAGTGTTATTGATATGTACATGTACATACTTTTATTGAATTGATTCTTTTGTTTTTGTACCCCAGCATCAACTGACGCAAGGGCATATAGTGATTGTCCTCTCCATCTGTTTGTTCTTTTATCAGTCCCATTGAAAATTATAACCAAAACTTAAAATTTATTGAAACTCAAATATTTTTACTTGATTGAGTGTAAAAATATTTGAGTTTCAATAAATTTTAAGTTTTGGTAATAATTTTCAATGGGACTGATAAAAGAACAAACAGATTGACAGAACAATCACTATATGCTATATATCAAGGTGTTGCTTTCAAATTTGGCATTCTTGTTTACCATTATCAACACCAGGTCCTTACAAAATATGTCAACGTATGTTGTAAGCAGAATTATGGCAGAATTGATGGACTTAATTAGCTAGTTATTAATTTATGAACAAGGCTACTTCTGGATCATAAGCATTTATTGAATAGTGAGGGCTCAGTGCAACACTATGGTACATGCCTCCGTAAATTGATGTAGTTACCATAGTTTTGCTCTGAGCCCTTGATATAGTCTTGTTTTGCGGCTTGGCCAGAGCAGAGATTTTTTGCTTTATTGAGACATGCCATTGTTACAGTTTGAGCATGTATTTAGGATATTGAATTACCCAGTTTTTAAGATACAAAATAAGGATTATAAATATTTGATTTAGCTCATGTCACTTGTCATAGTGTTAAAGATATATTATGAGCATCAGTTAAAACATTTTTATTTCTAATTTATTTAATCTTTTTTAGTTTTCGCAGTGGCTAAACATCCCAAATAATAACTGTGGTAAGGAAATTGCCACTGAAAATAGTTTGATGTTGCAATTTTAACATGCCAAAACTAGTATTACTTGCAAAGTATCGTATTTGTTAATTTTTTAGCTCACCTGAGCACGAAGTGCTCAAGGTGAGCTATTGTGATCGCAAAATGTCCGTCGTCCGTCGTACGTCGTACGTCGTACGTCGTACGTCGTCAACATTTTGACTTGTAAGCACTGTAGAGGTCACAGTTTTGATCCAATCTTCATGAAACTTGGTCAGAATGTTCTTCTCTATGAAATCTAGGCCAAGTTCGAAACTGGGTCATGTGGGGTCAAAAACTAGGTCACTAGGTCAAATCTTAGAAAAATCTTGTGTACACTCCAGATGTCACTAATTTGTTCCAATCTTCATGAAACTTGGTCAGGATGTTGTTCTCCATGAAATCTAGGCCAAGTTCGAAACTGGGTCATGCCGGGTCAAAAACTAGGTCACTAGGTCACATCTGATAAAAACCTTGTGTGCACCCTAGAGGTCACAGTTTTGATCCAATCTTCATGAAACTTGGTCAGAATGTTCTTCTCTATGAAATCTAGGCCAAGTTCGAAACTGGGTCATGTGGGGTCAAAAACTAGGTCACTAGGTCAAATCTTAGAAAAATCTTGTGTACACTCCAGATGTCACTAATTTGTTCCAATCTTCATGAAACTTGGTCAGGATGTTGTTCTCCATGAAATCTAGGCCAAGTTCGAAACTGGGTCATGCCGGGTCAAAAACTAGGTCACTAGGTCAAATCTGATAAAAACCTTGTGTGCACCCTAGAGGTCACCGTTTTGATCCAATCTTCAAGACACTTGGTCAGAATGTTGTTCTTCATGAAACTAGACCAAGTTTGAAATTGGGTCATGTGGGGTCAAAAACTAGGTCACTAGGTCAAATCTTAGAAAAATCTTGTGTACACTCCAGATGTCACTAATTTGTTGCAATCTTCATGAAACTTGGTCAGGATGTTGTTCTCCATGAAATCTAGGCCAAGTTCGAAACTGGGTCATGCCGGGTCAAAAACTAGGTCACTAGGTCAAATCTGATAAAAACCTTGTGTGCACCCTAGAGGTCACAGTTTTGATCCAATCTTCATGAAACTTGGTCAGAATGTTCTTCTCTATGAAATCTAGGCCAAGTTCGAAACTGGGTCATGTGGGGTCAAAAACTAGGTCACTAGGTCAAATCTTAGAAAAAATCTTGTGTACACTCCAGATGTCACTAATTTGTTCCAATCTTCATGAAACTTGGTCAGGATGTTGTTCTCCATGAAATCTAGGCCAAGTTCGAAACTGGGTCATGCCGGGTCAAAAACTAGGTCACTAGGTCAAATCTGATAAAAACCTTGTGTGCACCCTAGAGGTCACCGTTTTGATCCAATCTTCAAGACACTTGGTCAGAATGTTGTTCTTCATGAAATCTAGACCAAGTTTGAAATTGGGTCATGTGGGGTCAAAAACTAGGTCACTAGGTCAAATCTTAGAAAAATCTTGTGTACACTCCAGATGTCACTAATTTGTTCCAATCTTCATGAAACTTGGTCAGGATGTTGTTCTCCATGAAATCTTGGCCAAGTTCGAAACTGGGTCATGCGGGGTCAAAACTAGGTCAATAGGTCAAATCTAAAAAATCCTTTTGTATACTCTAGATGTCATCAATTTTATCAAATCTTCATGAAACTTGGTCAGAATGTTGTTCTCCATGAAATCTAGGCCAAGTTTGAAACTGGGTCATGTGGGGTCAAAAACTAGGTGACTAGGTCAAATCTTAGAAAAGCTAGTGTTCACACCAGAGGTCACAAGTTTGGTTGTATCTTCATGAAACTTGGTCAGAATGTATTTCTCTATGGACTCTAGGCCAAGTTCAAAACTGGGTCATGTGGGGTCAAAAACCAGGTCACTAGGTCAAATCTTAGAAAAACCTTGTTTACACTCTAGATGTCATCAATTTGATCCAATCTTCATGAAACTTGGTCAGAATGATGATCTCTTTGAAATCTGGGCCAAGTTTGAAACTGGGTCATGTGGAAAAAGTTCCAAATTCAATAATGCTTGATTCTACACAAGTACAACTAGTCGGTACTAAACCCATCAGCAGTCAAACCAAAGTATGTATTTCAGGAACTCTACTTTACCTACTACTCACAAACATTTTAGTACAAAATTCAAATCTAGGCCACATAAGTATTTTGAGTTCATACTACAACAATCTTGCTAACAAAGCCAACATTGCAACAAACTCAGGTGAGCGCTTAAGGGCCAATGGCCCTCTTGTTATTATTGATGTTTTGTTACAATTATAGAACTATAGATCTTGCTCAGAGAGCTAATTATTAATAGATTCAAAATTTATTCAATGTAATGGAAGGCTTCTGTCCCAAAATACTATGCAAACATAAATGGGTAATGTGTATAACCCTTGCCCCGATCTCCCGAAGTATCTCAAGTAGAAATCTCAACTTTTTCTCAAATCAGAATCTGAATTTGAGATGAATATGATTTTTAAGCTCTCTAACTTTACTGTAATAAACTAAACTGTTCTTTGAGGCAAATTTTGAGTCCAGCCTTCCAATGAAATTATCTAAATGACAGATGGCAAAATTTGAGATGAGGTTTAGTTCAAATTGAGATGTTTGGGAGATCAGGGGCCTTATTCACCAATGCTGTAAGTCTAAAATTCAGACTTAGACTTAAAATTGATAATATTCATAATCACTGCCATTTCTTTGCAATTAGATTTAATCATGTGAAATTTCATTTGATTATTTGTTGTTACATACTGAACCTGTATACCAATTTATATCAAAATTGGTATATTTATAACAACATGAGAGCGAATAGAACATTTGGCAAAATAAAGTCTAAGTCTGGATTTTAGACTTATAACGTTGGTGAATAAGGCCCCTGGGCCTGATGCATCCATACTATCCAACTTTTTGTGTACCATCGATTTGTGTTCAATATCTGAAGACATTCCATAATGTGGTTCAAATCAATTGGCAATAAAAATATCTGTCAGGACCCTCTTACGCATGCATATTACCTTTTGTCTGGTTGTTGATATAGATGCTATGTATATGCAAAATTAAATGGTGCATGATTTATACAGATGTAATCAGCATTACTGCTATGTCAGTTTTGAAAGATACGTTCCCCAAATTCATAAAAATTCATGGAACCTTGACGTTATTTGAGCTTAAGTTTATATAGCTTGAGTATTTTAACCTGAACCTGACCTTTATGCAAGAATATATTACAAGGTTCTTGCTTTGAATATAATAATGTACGCAAGCAAGCAAATCGTGCAATATCGGTATTTCAAATTTGTGTTTGTACAACATCTCAAACGTCTTCTTGATTCTCCCTGATTATGAAAACATACAGTCGGTGTTGTAAACGTAGACAATAAATCGACTGTTAAATTATGCTAATCAAAAGGTCAGGCGGGTGTCAAATTGGCCAAGCTATACTCAACTAGAAATGTGAACTTTAGCATTTCTTTTCCTAGTACAAACTGAATCTTGAATCATCTGTGCCAATAATGGTTGTAATATTTGTGGCAGATTTATATTTTCACAACATGAGGGTGGACATACCATGTGACGTTTTTGGCTAAGTCTACAAGTGAAAATATTTTTAAAAAAGTATCTGATTCTTTGACAAGCCGAGAATAAGCAACTTAATTTGTTTCAACAGAAGGTCACAGTTTTTGCCCGAAATTGTCTCAACTGGTATTCATGAAGTTGGGTCGGTTTCTGACATAAACTGTGACCTGTTTCGCAACACTATTAAGTTGTGTGGGTAGTGCTCATTCTCTGCTTGAGCATTGAACTTATCTCGTGAAAATAGAACAAAGAATAGGATACTTGTGGTTGTTTTTAACTTCTTGTTTGCACAATTTTACTTGTAGACTTAGCCAAACAAGTCATGTGGTATGACCACCCTGAACATTATTCATATACACTTAATATAAATGTTTGCCAGGCATAAATATATTTTCTGTACTACACAAAAGAATTCTGTGCAATAAATGGATTTTTAGAATAATGTTTGTTGCGTTTATGTATATTGATTATATTGCAATGGATTAGGCTGTTATTGAAATAAACAGCCAAAGTCATTCTTCCTTCAGTATACCTACTTTAGTACAAAAATGTACTCACAATTTGATAAGGGCCTGCCAATTTCAAGATGGACTGGTGGAATTTTAAGAAGCATAAAGTTGCATTTGCTTTATTGTAACAAATAGAAATGGCTTCAAGCTTCTTAGACCAAGTGTTAAAAAGCTGAGCTGCACTGCAATCACATGACTGCAGTGTTTATAAAGAATATGATAGTATCAAACTTTTATTAAATGCCCAGCATAACCTTTATTTGCCAGTCAGCTTTCTGCTAAATATGGCAGGCATATGTGTGCCCCTACACGGATTTGAACCTGGGTCGCAGGATAAGGCTGCAAGCGTGCTATATATAACCACTGAGCTACATGGTAGTAGATTGGATAATTGCAGAATATGGGACAGAAAACGAGACAAACATTTCTGTGTTACTTCAACAACTGCCAGCTGACCTATCAGATACCTCAACGAGGACATAATGTCAAAGCATCCCAACGCATTTTTGTTGAACCAGCTTATTTTTCGTCTGACACATATATGTGGGTTAATATCCAAAAGTAAGGTCACCAACGATATAAAATCATGTGAAAAACACCTCACACAATGAATCTAATTATAGCACATTGTTTAGTAAATGATTGATCTTTCGGCCGTTTTTGATAGACCTCTTGCCTCTAATTCTTCTTATATTACCTTTGTTATGTTCTTCTAGCTCAAAATCATTTTGTAATTTTTGCATTTTGTGAGCATGGGACTGTAGTTGGTACAATTTGATTCATACGTTTTAGCTCAGCACTGATAGTATTCCAAGTGCATGGTCGGTGAGTAAATGCCCTGTCGAATAGGTTACCCCGCCAAAGATGTCTGTTTGGACATCTTTCCCCCTGCATATTGTAGCACTGTTTTGTTTGTTCTATGTTATTTTCTTCTTATAAAAATCATTCACATTTTTCTTTCTAAATTTATATAATCACCCGGCCTGCCAATAATACTACGAGGTGTTAGGCAGTATCACAAGATAGAAGATAGAGGTTATAAACCACTCAATGCCTCCGCAGCCCAAAATTTGATACACTCAAATAGTCCCTATATAAACTTGTGATTGTGTTTAAATGGTAGTATATCGAGGGCTCGGCGCAAAACTATTGTATCTACATATTTTTCAGAAATCCACTTTTTGGCATTTTTATGTTCCAAAGTATGAAATACATTAACTGCTGAAATATTGTGGGTTTATTCCATGGATTAATATAATTATTCAATTTATAAAAAAATATGGTATCTCAGATGTTGAACTTTATTATTGCAAAACTATTGTAAATACACTTACAATAGTTTTGCAATACTAAGTTGGTATAATATAGAAAAAAAGTTATTGCAAAACTATTGTAAGTACACTTAAATACGTTCAATTTTCAGATGATAGAAAGCTATGTTGTTTGTTTTATTCTATATAGTATGGTTACACAGAATTTGACTTGAAATAAGAAAAATATTATGAAAACTGGGTATAAAAACATAAAATATAGAATTTATTCAGATAGAAAAGCCCTTTTCCGTGTTATGACCTTGACACTCATGAGAAGATATTTTTGCCTCCAAAATATTGAATTGGTGTTTTTGAATACCTGGCACAATGATGTATATAAAGCGCCTTATATAATATAAACTCAATTTTTGTTGAGATATTGAATTTATCCAAACTCATTTAAAAATAAAACAAAATGAAGGTTGCCAAAGCTCACTTTTATATCATTTTATTAAACTTGTTCCATAAATTCAATGATAAACCAACATTCATGCTCTATCCTCGGGGAAATAAATTTTAACTTACAACTTGAAAACTAGAAAAGTGAATAGAAAATGCTGATTAGGAGTTCAACGTTCTACGCTAATTTTGACTGACATCTTATATTTAAATTTAAACATATTTAATTTATACAATGTCTAAGTACTACAAACAACCTATTCTTGAATATCTATCAACAATGTACTTCATTGATAGCTAAAGTTCTTGAATATCTATAAATAGGCTATTTATTTTAAAGGTATGCAACCATATATTTTAAGTTCTAACATGTGCACTCCCATACTATTGCTATGGTCCTTGACATATCTACTTTAATATTATAGCTAGTGTCATTAACATGTCTAGCTTCATATTATAGCTAGGGTCCTTGACATGTCTACCTTAATATCATAGCTAGGGTCCTTGACATGTCTACCTTAATATTATAGCTTGAGTCCTAGACATGTCTAGCTTCATATTATAGCTTGAGTCCTTGACATGTCTGCCTTCATATTATTGCTAGGGTCCTTGACACGTCTACTCAAATATTATAGCTAGGGTCCTTGACATGTCTACCTTCATATTACAGCTATGGTCCTTGACATGTCTACTCAAATATTATTGCTAGGGTTCTTGACACGTTGACTCAAATGTTAAAGCTAGGGTGCTTAGCATATCTATCAAATATTAGCATTTGATTGAAAACTATGCAAGATATTGACCAGAAACTTGAAAAATATAAAGTATTTTTATTATAAAATTTTGTCTGCAGCGTATCTTCAAAACTATTAGATTTTAACATATTGACTTGAAACTTGAAATATAGATAGATGGTAACTTTGAGAAGAGTAGTGACCAAGAATCATAACTGTAGCTGTCTTACATATTGAATTATCCCCCTTTAGTATTTTCATAATAATTCCTATGTCCGGAGCATATCTTGCAAACCATTTAAGATATTGACTTGAAACTTAAAATATTGATACTTTAGTACATGACATGTTGGAGACGTGCAGTGACCAAGACCTGTCATATTATAGCCTTGGTACTTGAATGTTTACTGTTGTATCATATATAGCATGGATACTTAAATGGCTACTGTAACATTATAGGCTCAGTACGTGAATGGCTACTGTAACATTATAGACTCAGTACTTAAATGGCTACTGTAACATTATAGCCTCAGTTCTTGAATGGTTACTGTAACATTATAGCCTCAGTACTTGAATGGCTACTGTAACATTATAGCCTCAGTACTTGAATGGCTACTGTAACATTATAGCCTCAGTACTTGAATGGCTACTGTAACATTATAGCCTCAGTTCTTGAATGGCTACTGTAACATTATAGCATCAGTTCTTGAATGGCTACTGTAACATTATAGCCTCAGTACTTGAATGGCTACTGTAACATTATAGCCTCAGTACTTGAATGGCTACTGTTATACCATAGACTCAGTACTTGAATGGCTACTGTATTATTATAGACTCAGTACTTGAATGGCTACTGTTATATCATAGACTCAGTACTTGAATGGCTACTATAACATTATAGACTCAGTACTCGAATGGCAACTTTTATAACATAGACTCAGTACTTGAATTCAGACTGTAACATTATAGCATCTGTACTTGAATGGCCACTGTTACATTATAGCCTGAGTACTAAAATGACTTCTGTAAAATGTACTGAAGACAGAAGATATGGTAGTCTGGGTAAGTATTAAATAGCTTTATGTTCTTTGAATCAATATTAGTAACCAATCATGTTATGTTTATGAAATGTACACTTATCTAAAAATATGTAGCCATGGTAGTGGTCCAATGGTTATATTCCTGGTCACAACAGCTATTTACACCAGTCAAAGAAAACGAACAACAATTTTGATTTTCCTCCACATGTGGAGATGTTTCTGGTTTCTAGTGAAATGTTACATTTTTACAGGTTAGGATACAGTCATGAAAACTTGTTAGGTCAATCTACTTCTGTATGACTAAAAAACAAATTAAGAATAAAAGAATAATTGAAAAACTATGAAGTATCCTTTCAGGGTTCCAACAGTCAGGAAAAACATTTATTTTTCAAGATTAAGGTGGGCGTATTTTGAAATACATTATTGAAAACTCAGGGAATTCTTCATTTATAGCTTTGGATAAGCTTGTGTCATTTCCTAAGATGATAAAACAAAGACACCGTTCTACAGTCAGAAAACTGCTAACTTAAACCTTTTTAATTCCTAATTATGCAAAGAAAGTCCCCTTTTCTCTATCTTTTCCCCTGCGAAATGTTTAAGAATTGTTCATGAACACTTCTTGATTATATGTACATATAACTTGTTTTATTATTTATACATGTTTTTATATATCCAGGTATGTATTCCAATACTGAATAAAATCTATCTATTTATTTCTTAAGGTATTTTCATGAAGTTTTCTTCATGAACTGCAGTGTGTTGTGTGTCCTAATTCATGATGTTGTCAAGAATACATCAAGTATTCACAAAATTAGTGTATTATTCATAAAATTATTATAGAGTAACTCAGCAATTTTTTATGAATCCAATATTCTTGAACCATGAATGATTTAAGAATAAGTCAGGAATATATCATGAATAAAATCTTTTTAACCATGCCTAAACTATTCATTAATTTACTTCATAAAAAAATCTTAAATTTATTATTGAAGAAATATGACTTTCTGCAGACATTTTGGTGACACACAGATTTTTAGGCAAGTACATCATCTTTCAGCTGTTTCCAAAATGTGTAACCTTTGAGAGCATGGGCCCAATGAGCTTCAAGAATAAAATTCAAGATGAATATCAAGGTTGAACTCTCTCATGTACTGGTCCTCTTTCTTTAAGAACACAACATGTTGTAATACAATTAGTGTATTTCATTTGTTGTTCATGAAGTTATCAAGAATAATTATATTCATTCAATTGTCATGAAAAAATATCAATTTTCATGAAGAAAATACCAGAGAACAGCAAATGGGACATAAAATATGCACATTTCATGAAGTCCTTGATTTCATAAACTTTGCATGAATAAGTCTCATTCGCTGTTCACATGTTTGTCATGAAATCTTCTTCGATGTATGATTCGTGAAGACCTCATGAATAATTCATGAAGTATGCTTTAACATTTGGCAGGGGCATTGCCATGTTTTACTCTAACATAAACTAGACTATGATACTGCCTGAATGCTTTTAGAAGTCAGGGAAAACTGATTTGTGGTCAGAGATTATTGTCTTAGAATATTTGTGGGAACCCTGCCTTTTTTATAATATTGGTATAAAGAAATTCAAATACTTGCTGTTGATTGTAATTGTTTTTAAAAAAAATTTAGTTTCCGGATATGCATTGTGGAAAATTTGAAAATCTCTTCAAAATATTATCTTTTAATGTGATAAACATTACAAATAGTGATTTACTTGAGAAATCATGGTTAATTAGATAGTTTACAAGGTTTATAAAGCATTTATCATGAATGGAAATATTTGTTTACTGTAGTTACAATAGTTTTGCAATACAAAATAATCACAGTTTTGAAATAATATATTGCAAAACTATTGTAAGTCCACTTACAATAGTTTTGCAATATTAATTAAATGTAAATTGCGTTGTTTTCAGTGCAAAACTATTGTAAGTCCAAAAATGCCAATAAAAGCATAATATGCTATTTCATTGTGGCCAAAACATTTAATGTGTACTTCATATGTGATAGAATGTCAACATACAAAAGAAAAGTTGAATAAAACATGTTTCAAGAAAGAAGCGCAGTTTTTTCACTCTCCTGAATATTTTTGCAAAATGTAGATACAATAGTTTTGCGCCGAGCCCTCGATATGCTTTGACAAGGTGGCACTGGAATCATCTAATTGGGTTTACACCTGGCTTTGTATACATGTATGTGATGTATTGAAACTGTTTTGTTTTACATTTTTGGCCAAAATACCAAAGCGAAAGTAGGGTAGGGTAAAACCAGGATTTGGTAGGTCCACACGACGGAAAATATGTTCACCAGGTTGGGCGAACAAAAAATTTCTTACCGGTATATGATATGTGACCCCTTGTTTTTTGTATTTTCTTAAAGCTGGTAACCACTTCTTTTCATTGATATATGTCTGCCACCTGAATTAAACCTGTTTCAACCTGGGACTGACTTTTTATCTTTACATTGAGTTTAAAGGACGAATTTATTTAGTGGTTTGTTACCTAGATAGTAATAAATAATTTTAGTGTAGTAATGCCTCAAATTAAATTCGCACGACAATAGTTTTCTTACGTTAGCACCGTCTGAAATAATGGGAGAGAACTCTTACCTTGACGAATTCTGAAATTTCTCCATTCCGCGTGGGTTCGAGTCTTCATCGAGCTTTGTGTCTTAACTTGAAATCTGTCGGTCAACTTTAAGGTTCTATATTCGTTTTTTATTTATTTTCTATGTATATTTATTACTGCAGACATTGTTTTAGGGTAAACTTCTCTCATTTAGATGACTTTGAGTTGTGTCATTTTATCATGGCAAATTTCTGATAATTTCATCATCAGGTCTAAGAAAGTGTTATATTTACAGATTATCTGTAAATTTACACAATATCTGTAAAATCATAGATTTTGTATTCTTTAAATTTACAGATTATGAAAATCAAAGTTACATATTTTTAGATATAAGCACTGATTTGTGTTTTTTTCAATCGGGATGGTATTTATTAAACATATTATCATGTAGTCAAACAATCTCGACTTAGAGTTGCCACATCTAAGTCAAGACCCATTATGCGCTTAACTGATCAGTTTTTGAGTTTCATAAATTTTGCTGTTTACGCCAAATTTGGGCAGTTTTCGGCTATTAACATGTAAAATGTAATAAAACTAGACGAATGACACAGAATACCTGGTAAAATTGGTCGTTATTATCGTTTAATCGATAGTTAAATCAGCACGTGTAATTTCCGAAAATCCAAATGTAAACATAACTGTGAGTATCCGGTACGCGTATACCGCCCGTACAGCCCGTACAGATGAGCGCAACACGTGTGTGATTCATATGCTAACGTTGTGCGAATCGCTAAGCGAGCAGTAAAATTCATTTAACTTATCGTATTCTGTTCATAAGTCATTAACTATCAGTTTACAAGAAAAATCAGCTCGATTTGTCAACAAATCTTCGTTAATTTTTCGTTTTTAGTTTCACCGAGCGAGCTCAAGAGTAATTGGTTTCACGCGTACCAGTGTACATCACTGTGAAAACCGAATAGTGCCGAAGATCTCCCAGCATCCTCCATTGTTCTAGAAACTCATTCCATCGAGTATTCTGATTGGTCGATAGGGGAATGCGATTTGCATATCAACAACAAATAGCTGTGTAGTGGAATTTAAAAGTGTGACATCGTCGTGTTAAAATTGTCGGACAAACGAACCGCTGAGTGTTTTAAGGATGTTTTTGGTGCAGATAACGAGAAAAAGGGTTGATCTTCGTGGACATGCTATATATTTCATGGTATTTACAACTTTTCATTCATCTTTTCAAGTTGCGCCAAAAATTTGATCGCAAAGCCCCCCACATATATGACACTTTAGGTCACATCTGCGGTGGAGATAGAGGTCAGAAATTAAAAAATCTCCTGGCAGATTGCCCCACATCTAATTATCATGTATTTCGTCAAAAAATGTCCTTTTTATTAATTTCAATATTGAAAAATATGCAATATTTCAAAGTCACTATTTTGGAAAATGTGCTTGTCTTTAATAATGATTTACTTTCAATATAAAACCAAATAAAACTGCGATTTAGTAAATATAACACTTTCTTAGACCTGATCATAGGCCTAATTGTTTCGTTTATTTCCACACTAAAATGCGCGTGTCATTCAACAAATAATTGTGATTTATTTAAGGAAATTATTATTCTTTCATTCCATTCAAACAAACACTCTAACTTTAAAGGCATTCATTAGAAACAGGCAGATAAGATTCCATGCAGGGGTGTATCCATAATCCAGAAGGGTTTGAATAATTTTCAGGCAGTGGCTAGGATTACGGTAACGTAATCCTAGACCCACAGGCTAGGATTACGGAAGTTTTTATATCGAGTGCAATTAAGCGTGCAGGTCGCCTTTTATTGCATGTTGGCATTAATATTTCATGAATTTATACAAATATTGGTATATATTTATACCATCGAGTATAATCAGTTTTTTTGTTATGGTAAAAATATACAGTATATATGGTAAACATATTAAAACGGCAGAAAATATCCAAATGCAAATACTTTTGATACTGTACTGGCAAAGGAGAAGATTCCGGACAGAAATCACATAAAAAGCTTCCCCTGGAGTTAAAAATAGATTTTTTCTAAGATTTTTTTGTGTTTACAAATACCTTGGTTCAGGATCTTTGCTAAAAATAGGTTTCCCGAAAAATGACATCACGTGAACAGCAAAATATTGGGGCCTGAAAAGGGGCACTTTTGCGCTATTTTCAACGATATTACCGTAGATATACCGGACAGTCTGCTTCGATTATTCCACGACGAATATTTAGAAACATATTACCAGGAAATATTTAGAACAGGGTTCCTTCTTCACAATCATGCAAAAATATGTCAATATTTACGACATGACAACACGTGACGCACATGTTTTCAACCCAGGGGGCGCTCGTGACAGGTTAAATTCCAATCCATACCGTATCTTGTTTACCGGCCGAAAATCGAAACAAAATGTGGAAAAAGTTTTTCAGATTTATTGATGAGATATCAAAAAAATATTCTCAACAGATAATGAGGACAAATTTCCGTCTATTGCGCTAAAGTAAATGCTGGAAGAAAAAATAAAAATTAAAAAAAAAATTTTTTTTGGTGCCGCCGTGATTCGATCGCTGGACCTTAGCATCAGATGATTACTAATCGAGCTGCTTAACCACTCGGCCACGATCTCGTACCAGAAATTTGAACTAAATAATTGAACAGTATAAAATCATTGTCGCTCGCGCTGTGCACGCGCTATAATGCGCATGCACACTAAATTTGTTTACCCCCCCCCCCCCCCCCCCCCCCCGGCGGTGCTGATGTCAAAATCACAACAGCAGACGATATTTTCGGTATATGAGTAATTATTTGTTGATTTTGATTTTTTTTCTTCCAGATTTCCTTTAAATACGCCCCTGAGTGATTTGATACCAATATCAATGAATTATTTACAGGGTTTTCACTAGGATTTCACGTAGGAGGCTTTTTGTACATTTGAGGAGGCAACAGTACCTAAGCACTAAAGGTGGAAGGCAGCTGGGGGTAAATTTGAGGCGGCCCAAATATCATTTGAGGCAGACAAATTGGCCTCCTGCCGCCTCCTAATGACAACCCTGATTTAACTAAATAAACCGTCTAGACCGTTTGTTCGGAAGCTTCTCCTGTCCGGAATCATCTCCCTTGGCAGTATTGTACTTTTATCAACGCATTTATAAAGTTATTAAAATATGGCAAAATATATTGAGAGAACAGATAATCGATTGTTTACCTAGCAATTTACATAATTCTAATTTTAAAAGATTCCTAATGACATGCAAAGCGTAATCGGTTACAAATTAATATGACCATATTTGGAATTCGTATCACTACGCGCTGTCACAACGTAGATCCAGTAGAAGGGTGTAAATTGTAAATAAATAAACGATTTATAGCTACTTATAGGCTAGGAAGAAAATATCTGTAGCGGCCTTAAAAAAAGAAGTTTAATCAACCAGCAAGATTACAGAACGGGACCGGTATATTTTTAATCTGCAAGGGTTAGGCTTTCATATTCTGCTGTCCGAGAAACTCTAAACATGTCTCGTTGCCATGGTAACGGAGGTTACATTGGGTCTCTGCGAAAAACTAATTATTCGTCAAAGTGAGAAAATTTTGAATTACTACCCACCAAAAGTAAACGTAAGCAAATTAACATCATTTGCTTGCAACATTTGTCAATGCTATAGATTTATAACATATTTCCAACCCTTTTTTCATATTTGTACGTTCACATCCATTGTCAATTACGTTACACGTGCGTAAATGATGTTTACCCGTATAATACATACATTATATCATGTGGGGTATACCAAATTGGTCAAATTAATTCACTAAAACAATATGATGTCAGGAACGAAGGTGGCCATTTATCAGATTGCTTTAACTTTGTGTTAATAATGTGTAGTTTACGTTACAATTGCTATAAATTGTTATCAGATGTAGCAGATGTGGTCAGTTTCAAGTCGAATTGATAAATGGCGGTAATGTAATTGCTTTGCCGAAAACAAAAAATATAATTTAAAATGACATATGATCGCTATATTAAAGTTTGATTTTATCATAATGATACCAATCAAGTAACTGTATCAGGTACAAGTAACGTAAAATACCTTTTATTTTCTTTAATGTAACATAAATGTGCAGACAATCACATACCTAATGGTCTGGTGAAAATTGACTAAAAATTCAAGGGGTCTGCTATGAATGGCAACAAGAGATGTTATATACCAAAATGTTTGGGAAGGTCTGCTGATTAAAAAAAGTCGGGTGTCATTCACGAAACAATATAGCGTTTTGCTTAATCCAAGATGGCGTCCAAGATGGCCGCCATATATTATAATTCACGAATACATCGATCTACTAAAGTATATTATCTAATGTGATTTTCACTTATGTATTAACTGACAGGATATTATTCATTTAATGACGAACATTAACTTGACATGCTGTACTGACCACTTAAAGGTCAAGGTCAATGTCATTTCAAGGACAAATCTTGAAAAATAGCTGAACATGGATATTTTCTCTCTAACTTTCATGTTTTAGCAAATGTTTTGACTTGAAGTTGGCATTAAATGTGATAAAATAGTTTGTTAGAATATATTCCTAAATGTCTAGTTCAGTTTTCAATTCAAAATAATAAAACTGATATTATTATGCATACATATGTTGACTGAGAAGGTTTTCTTAAGTATCTGTATCCATAATTTGAAATTCTAAGTTTTTGTTATATACATGTATGTGATAGCAGGTACTTTGACTGTTATTTATATTATTATATATTATTATAAGAAGAAGTTTATTTTTAAGGTTAACATAAAAAACTATAAATGAATAGTGTGAAACATTATTTGTTGGAAGATCTTCTGTGTTAATAACATGAATAAAGCCGCGAATTGTTTTCCAAAGATACATGCATTTGAATTTCGATATGGGACATTATTGTTATTGTTAAATGTTAGAATACAAGTATATTAGAAGTTTTATGGTGAATACCTGGATTGTTTTGCAATACTGAACGTTGAAAACTCTACTTCCTTCAAGATAAGAAAATACCCTAAATAGAATAATTACATAAAAAATAACGTATTTTCATACTAACGGTTTGGATGCATTGTTTTGTCGCTGGATTTCGCGGTTTTGTTCCTTGTGTTTGGTATTAAAACTAGGTCAAGTCGCAGCAACGCCTCATATGGTCAGTTACGGTCACCAATTATGGCATAACTTTGCTGAAACTAGATTATACAGCTCTTTTAGGAACTCTCAAGTGGGAACTTAGGCTTTGTTCACTAGGTTATATGTGGGCATTGTTTAGTGTCTGTGTGTTACTAGTATTTAGTGTTGTTTATGTTTTCTGTACTCGGCTGGTTAAGTTGAGTGCGATCTTCCCTGTCTAATTTCATCATTTCCTTTTTAAAATCCTTGGCTTATATGTCCATATTTGTCAGTGATGTTTGCGTAACATACCTTCTGTAGTAAGAATTTCGTCCGTTACGGCACTTCAGCCAAACAGAGATATAGTAAATTAGTAGTCACGAATGGAGAACCACAGCTTTATAAAACCACATATCAAGGTTAATACTAATCTATTAAGGTGGATTGGGAAACAAGTTTTGAATCATGACTACCCCAAACCATATTGTTCGCTGCATCCAATAGTGATGAGTGCCTTGTATGATAATATGTTGCCGAACTCAGTTGATGTGAGCACAAGTACACGCAGTACCCCTCTGTACCCGGCATGGCTGTATTTAGTGATGTAGAGTCCTATTCGGTCTGATAGTGCCATGCTTAGTGGTTATGAGTGCCAATTTTGGGCTAATATGGCTGTGATTGGTAATGGCGGTAACCCGTAAGACCTGGTATGGCTGTATTCGGTTGTTTTGAGAAACCATTAGGGAATACTTTTAATGTGAAATGCAATATAATTAATGACGGGAGTACCTTATATGACATGGAAGAATGGCTGTATTCTAGTATTTAGAGCCCTATAGGCATGGTTTCAATGGACCATTAAGTACTATATTTGGTATGAACTGTATGCATGTTATTAGATCCTGAAATAGGTGTACATGTTGTACTCGTTGGTGATTAGAACTAATTCAGACTGGTTTTGGTGTATTCTGTCTTCATTAATACCACATAGGGTTTGGAAAGACTGTATTTGGTTGATGTGAGAGCATTTTACAGCTCAGTTTGGCTAAAATAATTGATAATAAGAATACAATGGAAAATGGATGGCTTTACTCTTTTATGGTAAGTAGAATCTGGAATTCCTGTAATCAATTTTAGAGCATGCCTTTATAGCACCAGAGAATAAAAGTGTACTATTCATAACAATGTTCGATTAAAACACAATGTTTAATTTACCCTGAAATGTTGAAATTGTATAACTATCTTATCCCCGAAATAACGAGACAACTTTCTTTGTAGAATTTTGGAAGTGTATGAAAAGTGAGAATCTTTCAGATAAAACTGCATTTTACAGTTCCTTCATTGTTAAGGTCACTGTTGTGTGCAATATTTCTGTAATGCCATCCACGAAAGCGGTGGTCACAACTAGACGTACGAGCAAGTACGTGATGTTTGTGTTGAAAAAAACGCAGATGGCACGTAGGAATCCGTACGTTGCGAGTACCAACTATGTACGTTTTGTTAGTCCGCAGACAAGACGCGGAATTTTTGGGTATAGAATGCTCCCGCTGCATCCTATCTGCGTTCGGTCTTCGTTTTCGTCCACGTACATGCAACATGCATGCCTTCTATTGTCAATTTAGCACATACGGACAACGCTTTTGAGTAGTACGTGCAAGTACGATTATCAGACAAATACACGGGGATAGTACGCTGTAAGTACGTTGGACCTGCCATATGCGCAACGTACGGAAGGTCAGGGGAAACCGTACGCGTGTTTTGTGTCGACGTACTTGCTCCGTACTTTTGAAGAAAACAAAGTGACCGTAGCCTCTCAAATACATACGTGCTAAAACACACAGGTCAGGTAGTGACCAGGCCCTAAGCTACTTAAATCTATTTCGATAGTGTCAGAAATCTCAAACGTAGCATGATTGCCAGTGTTATTAGGCATGGTTTCATGTTCCGATCGGTGTTTGGCTATTAGTAGGTACATATGTATAGTGCACTGTGTAGCCCATAAAACACGTACCATAATACGGAGTTCTTCTGACAAACGTTTGTTCAGTATCAGAAACAGTTGGCACGTAGGAATACGTACGGGGTCAGTACGGCCGTCGTACGTTTTTCGGAGCACGCAGACACGACACCGTCCTTTTCATGTATGCAGAACATTCGCTGCGTTCGACCTGCGTTCTTTCAACGTGTTCTTCCACGTTCGTGCGATGCGCGTGCAACGTGCGTGCCACTTACTGGCAACTTACAACGCAATACAACGTAGCGACCGCCGCAAAAAAAACATTACAGTTGATAAGATTACTGATTTAGATTCGTATTTCTGCTTAAAAGTAAAAATGAGCAGCGGTAATTAAACCAGAAAGTTCATATAAGTATCCAAAATAACATAATTTGATATTTCAGACGTTTAATTGGCCAACAGAATTATGTTATTTCCTATTGTCATATATTTTCGCGACCTTATTTTGCCTATTTTGTAAATCGAAAGTAGCATTAATGTACTTAACCCATCTTTGACTGATTCCCCTTAAATTCACGAGGACATGTTTTAATAATTATTTTATCGTGTATTTAGCTCTACCAACGAAAGACAACATTCATACAATTACGAACATCTCTAATACAATACAAAATAGAACATTTTCCGCGCCTTTGTCATTTTCAAAGTTTTTTTACTCAAAAGATATAAAGCATATACTTATTTTTACATTTTCATATGATGAAGTAATAACTAGATTTTATCAAAATGTATAGTTATTTTTGTTATTTTAGATAATAAGTTAAGTATGCTCATTTTATCAAAAATGCACGTGCATCACGTTTTCGTGTAAATACATTAGTAAGGAAAATATAACTGCTTGATAAATATTTCTACATACATATAAATAAAATATACAAAGTTTCAGCAACATATCTCTTCTTATTCGCGAGATATGACGTTTTATAGTTTTCCAGACTTCGACTTGGCACCCGTTTCCATGGCAACGTAACACATTTGGAAGTCCTCGGACAGAAGTTTTGGAATACACTTACTGATACCTTTCATAATATATAACTTTCCATCTGTAATCTTGCTGGTTGATTAAAAAATTTTTGGAACTTGACTTTTTACCTGCCTATTAATATTTATATCGAGGAGCGAATGACGAACAAACATACAGATCTACTACAAAACTTAGCAACACAATTTCTTTCCATCATGCCAATCAATTTCAATGGAACTGCATTTGTGTATTCGACCACGTACCTAAATTAATTTATAAACATTCGGACTGCCTCTATTTTCTCCCTAATGCAAAGACAAAATATTAGCGAAGCAAATTCGACGCATGATATGCTGATATTTCTATAAATTTGTCAATAAATTCACCAATATTTGTATAAATTCATGAAATAATGACGACATCATGTAATATAAGGCGACCTGCACGCTTAATTGCAGTCGGTATAAAAACTTCCGTAACTCTAGACAGCCCTTGCTAGGACTCGCTAGGATTACGGAACTTCCGTAATCCTAGCCTGTGGGTCTAGGATTACGGAACCGTAATCCTAGCCACTGCCTTGAATAATGAACCCCACTGAAGTTAGCTCTTGCATGGCCCATGGGTCATAGTCATATATTTTGAATTTCTAGCTAAAATTAGCTTGTGCCATTCCTGTTCACTAACTATTAAAAGGAAAAGTTACCAGCTAAAAAGATAAACTAAATTTATTAACTAAATGATTAATTGAAAGTTAATGCTGCTTGCACCAGTCAGATGCATCCACGCCTCCCCAACCCTGGGGATCCACGGGGCATAGCAGCGAAAACAGCCGTGTTTTTACCTTCCAGCGTCTCAAATTTTGGAATTTTTTCTCCGAACCAATACCCTGAGGACAATATTTCGTTGTCAGTGGAAATACCAGAGATTTTACCATCAGCTGTCCTCCTAGGGGCCATGGAGGGGTGGAGGTTTTGACAACCCGAAAGTAAAAATCCTGACCCATCCCCGGGGATGGGGGGCCGTGGATGCATCTGACTGGTGCATAAGTTGATACCCTTTGTGTGTATCAAAATAAGTCACAGCGTCTTCTTATCCAACTTTTAGCACCATATTTTATTTAGCATTTAAAGCTCACTTTGTAAATATGGCTGGAGTGAATATAACGTTCACATTGATATTATATTGACAGAGGGTATTTTAAAAAATCAATACGAAATTATGAGGATTAAACAACCATAAATTTGTTGAAGTTCACTGAAGTGTGAACACCCAATCTGAAGGCACACATTAAACATAATGTGTTCTTCAGTAAACTTCAACAAATGGTCATTTAAATTGATTTAATCCTATGTTATATCCCCAATCTTTGATGAGGGGTTATTGCTTTGCACATGTCAGTCGGTCGGTCTGTCGGTACACAGAATCGTACTAGTGTCTATGACAGCTCTCGTTCACATATAAAGTTAAGCTGTGATTAACAAGATTTGTAAATATTTTTATTTCATACGTAGCAGGTGGAAGGAAGATGGAGACTTCCACCCCGTTGGCCAAACAGAAAAAGACAGCCAGTCGTCCATCTAAAAGTGATATAAATGTGTCACCAATCTCCACAGTAAACCATGAGACAGCAGTACCTAGAAGCTATGCAAAAAGGGAGAGGAAACCTAGAAAATGGGATGATTTTGAGATGTCTGATAATGATCCTAAGGTTTGATTTATATTGTGTTTTATTAGGCACTATGCCAAAAAAGGGCCCTGTTTCAAATATCATTTGACCCATCATAATAAAATTCTGCAAGTCCAAAAAGTTTTCATGGCGTCAGATTTTCTCTTATTATTTTATATAATATTTTGAAGGGAATGGTGGTGACATAGAATTTTTAAAAAAACCAGCAAATGATAAATACCTACCGTACAGCTCCTACCTAGAAATTATTGGGTTGTTGCCCCTAAGGCTTATTATCTAACAAACTTTTGAGACTTTATTAAGTTAAATATAATTATATATAAATCATAATTTCATAAACTGATCACCTTGAAATATTTATTATTTCAGGAGATCACTGTGAAAGCAAAGCGCAATCTTAAAAATACCTCCAATGTTGACAATGTTAATGACAAAACTGAAGCCGGAGCTAATTCTAAGGTTAATATTTCTACTCTAACTGATAATGACGGTGCAGATAAGAATGTATTGGACATTACCAATGATTCACTGCTTAACAATGATAGTGATGTTATTAAGACAGTTAAAAGGCGGGGAAGACCAAAGAAAGGACAAAATGATAAAAGCGAAACTAGCACACCCATTACTGGAAAGAAATCTGGTAAAATGAAAGTTAAGAATCTTTCAAACAATGTGGATCATTTAGAAACTTCAGATATAAGAGATGAACATGATGATATAAGTGTGAGATTAGAACCAGACCCGGAAGAGTTAAAAGAAATGAAGAATGCTGTTGAAAGTAAAAGGAAGTCAAAATATATTGAAAAAGTTGATAGAGTAATGCCAAAGTCTGAAGCACGGTCTACAGTCAAGGATAAAGTTAGAAGTGATACAGATAATTCTATGAATGTTCAAGGTGGAATAAGTAGGCCTATAGAAGGTCACAAGGAAAAAACTGTGAATGGGAATTTCAAAAAAACTCGAAAGAATTTGAACACAAGCAAGAATTATGAAACAAAAGATGGTAAAAATGACTCCAATGTTGCTTCATGTAGCAACAGTTTGTCTATGCCACCAAAGAAACGTGGAAGACCACGAAAAGAAACTGTGATCACTGATATGTCATGTGATTTAAACAGCAGTAAAAATGATTCTATAAACCTGAATATTTCTGACAGTCTTCACGATGATTCAAAGTTGGAAGGAAGTAGTACCAGTGCTTCTAAATTAAATACAAGTTCAACGATGCCACCAAAAAAACGAGGGAGGCGATCAAAACAAGTGATTGTAAATGATACGCTGTGTGGTTTTAACAGTAGTCCAAATGATTCTAAAGACATAGATGACTTAACTGACATATCCAAAGATTTTTCAAACGTTGGAGAAAACAACACAGATATTGCTAGTCCTAGTTTGACATTGCCTAAGAAAAGGCGTGGCAAACCTAAAAATCAACCTGCTGTAAAAGATGTATATACACAAGGTGCTCTTAACATCAGTCAAAACGATTCAGAATCTTTTATAGGGGACAAAAATATGGCAGAGTTTGCTAGTGATAGTTTGGCAATGCCGAAGAAACCTCACGGCAGGCCTTCAAAACATTCTCTTTTAAGTGATACGTCTGTTGGTTCGACTGCTATTGTAAGTGACACGTCTGTTAGTTTGATTAATGATGAGAGTGATTATCGTAAAGTTCTTGCACCTAGATCTCGAGGACGACCAAAGAAAAGAAAAGAAGACGATGAAGATTTGAATGACAGTGCTAAGAAAAAGAAGAAGATAGATGGTATTGATTTTATATAGTTAATAATAATTCTAGGGCCTAGTGCGTCCAGGATAATATTATGTTTACAAACGTTTACCAGATTGGATTGGTCTGCTGTTGCAAAATTGGTTACCTAAATAAACACATAGTCACATATGGTCAATTATAATACTAAAATAACACTGATAAATCATGCAAGTTTGATTATTCCAACTATCTGGCTTATTCCATATTTTCCCACATTTTTTGTTATCCTGGGTACACTATACATGCCTCTATGAATTGATGTAGTTACCATAGTTTTTCACCAAGCCCTCAATATGCTTAGATCAGGTCGATTGTGAAACACAATCTTAATAGTGTCACTCTCAACCCCTCGTTTTTGATGGTTTCAATTACCACACCTGTATGAGAGCCTTCTGTTTCTAACAAGGAAATCATTTTGGTGATAGTTTAGTTTGATGATCATACTAATTTATTTATAGAGGTTGATTTGCAAAACAAGTTTTTCCAACTTATATTAATCACTCTCGACACTTTATTGCTGACATAAGTATGAGAGAAGAGAAGCCAGTTTTTCTTATATGTTGAGTGTCTAGTGGTAACTTTGTGAATTGATGTCATATTTTCCTAAAATTTTCAGAAAATATTCATAAGAGTCTCGTCTGTCTCACGCCATAGTTTCATGATTTTCTCACTAAGCCCGGTTTTCCTGGAGAACAGCTCATAAATATATATTATGTTTCAGCAGGTTTGGTGAAGAAAAAGATGACACCAGCAGAAAAGGTAACATAATTATTGTAGAGTAATTTACTATAAATTGATCTAAAACATCTTTCCAAATGTTGGTAAAATACATTGGATAATCCGTCTGACTTGCATATACAATTTGGTGTTAGTAAATGGAATGGACACTGTATCACTGTATAGATGGCTTGGAATGAGAAGGTCATAACTACTACTTTCGACTTATTAAGACTGATACATTAGGCAATCTACATCATAAAGTGCTTCTTATGAGCCCATTTCCATAAAAAAGGAACTTGTCGTGTTGTCCAAAATAAAGTTGTAAAAGCTTGTTTTCTAAAAGTAAAGTAAATTTCAGACAGTTTTTCTTGTTTTCTCAACATATTGATTTTGTACTTACGACCTTCTCATTTTCAGCCAGGGATTTAGTGTATGTATAACTAACTTATAGTGATTTAAATAAGTTATTAATATGCGTTTTATTGTGACCAAGGTTGCAGTTGAAACAGGCAATTTTGCATACAACCGCCTCGGAATGACTACCCTACACATGTACTATCTAGATATGATATGCTTGTTATATTTGTTATTACAGGCTAAGAGTTTAGGATGTAAACACTGTGAGTATGTAGGGACAGGAATAACTGATATACGGAGACATTGCGCAATCCTACACCAGATATGGGTTAGTAGACATACATTACAACGTACCTCTATAACAACACCTTCAAATTTTCCCTAAGCCTTTATTTACTATAAAGTAAATCTCTGTATTTAGAGCAAAAAATCTATACCAACAGCCGATATTTGAATTTCCTAATAGGTGTTGCTCTACAGAGGTTTGCACTGTACCTTAATTACATTTTCAATTTATGTCTTGAAGCGAACTTGGCTTGCCTTTACCCATAAAAACACAAGAATATGGCTCAACCAATTTCCAGTCGAAGGCAGGTCGAGGCATTGAAGCTCTACTCAGGGTTCCTTCAATTCTGGAATAGTCCAGAAATCCTCATCTGCTGCATATAAAAGAAAGTATGATCTTCTTTGCATAAAAGTTATTTGAAACAGTTTTTATTTGGGAGCAGTGACCTAGAGGTAGGGCACATGATTTGGGATTGAGAGGTTCTGGGTTCAAAACCAATCTCGACCACTGCTTAATTTCTCTGAGCAAGAATAACACCCATGCCCTACTCCACCAAGGTGTAAATTGGTACCTGTGAGGGCAGGTTCTATTCCGGGAGCAGCAGATCAATGTTGGCTGCCTCACCCACAGGAGAGAAGTAGTTTCCCCAGGGAGAACTGAATGTAGGTTTCCATAGGTAGTAAGTTTTTTAGCAACTTTAAAAATATTCTTGTTAATGTAACTTTAAATGTTACAAACCTTGCTCATATATATTGTTTAATATTTTGCTATTTTCAGTGGGAAATAGACTATCCTACAGGATATACAGACCGTGTGGCTCTAGGTCGAGTCATGGAAATAAAGAAGTTTCTGAATTGTCCTAAGTGTGATAAACGACTTAACTTCGTGCAATATTATGAGAAACATCTGGCATGGTGTGGTCGGGAGGTAAGAAAGAGAATGTTTGGGAGAAGTCAAGGATAAACATGTTTTTTTTAAGGTCAGGGAAATGTCAGGGAATTTTGAAATTTGTCAGGGAAATTTGGAAATTCAGCAAAAGTCAGGGAATTGTCAGGGAATTCTTCATTAAATAAAAGAGTCATTTCCAATGAAGAAAATACATAAAACTGACAAATAAATCTTCGCTGCTTGGGATAACTTAAATTATGATTACTTTGAATCATTCAACACTTCTGAACCTGCCACCTGAAACCTTTTGGTATAAATATAACCTTGTTTTTACTGTTTTGATTGCGCTAATTTTCTCTAACAAAAAGGCCTGATAGCTCGAAAAAGTCAAGGAAATCTTTTGTTGGGTCAGGCAAAAGTCAGGGAATTTTGTCTGAGAATATTTGTGGGAACCCTGTATGGGCAAGGCTTCCATCAGGGTGTAAGCGTTTACTGAATGCAGTCTTGTTTATACCCATAGTGTGTGGGACTAAAAAAGTCTTGCTGTTTCACTTTACATACATTGTCATCTTATCTTACTGTCAGGAAGATCTTGGTCAGAATGCAAAAATATCGATTAAAAAAATTGTATTACGGTAAACTAATGTTAGTAAAATACTCGCAAAGTTACTATAATCAGTTCATACCAAACTTACTTCAGCAGCCCCATGGGATTTGTAAAAAATTATACAGGAAAAAATTGTTATTTGAATGGCGATTTCGGCGGATGGCCTTCCACTTTTCGTTCCCGTTTTAACTTTAATTATTGATTAAAATTAGGGATAGTTGGGTCAAGGTCACTGTAACTTTAAATAGAACAAGACTGTGTTTATTAAACACCTATGCCCCGGTGAAAGCCTTGTCCATAACAAATCTCTAAGTCATTCAGGGGCCATAATTCTGTAGCAATTTTGCTTAGTGTTACATGACTTTGACAATGTAATGTGTTTATGATGGTAAACAAGTCTACATGCTAAGTTTGAATTCAATGCCATGATGGACTTCAAAATGATTTGAGTTTCAACATTTTGTAACGGATGGACAGGACACTATATGCCTCCTGGGGCCTTATTCACCAACATTGTAAGTCTAAAAACCAAACTTAGACTTAAAATTGACATTATTCATAGTCACTGGCATTTCTTTGAAATTAGATTTAACCACGTGAAATTTTATCGGACTATTGGTTGTTATCCACTAAACATGTGTACTAATTTATATCAAAATCAGTACATTTATAACAACATCAGAGCAAATAGAAAATTTTACAATATAAAGTCTAAGTCTATGTTTTAGACTTACAACGTTGGTGAATAAGGTCCCTGCATCAGTAGATGCCGGGGCATTAAAACTATTTCCACTCAATTACTTCAATTTCCAATAAAAATGATGAAACTTGGTGTAAAGATAACTTAGCTGACATAAAAGCTAGTTTTCGTGGAATTTCAATGTTTTGTATCAATTTCATAATAGCATTCTCCTTTCAGAATGAAACATACACTTGCGAGCATTGTTTTAAACTCAATTTAAAGTTACAATGGAAAGATTTACATTTGAAGACATGTCCTGCATTACGAGAGGAGGTGGACATTGCCCCTAAGAAAGAGTCGGACGAGGACGATGCTGATTCTACTTCAGATGGCAAGGGTTCAAAACGGAAAGCAGCAAGAAAGTAAGTGTACCCGAGACTCGGAGTGTTCTCAATTCTGTGAATAACTGGATTCATATCATTTCAGTGATTAGTGTGCTTGCCGTCTTATCTGGCGACCCGGGTGGAGTCCCACATATTCATATATTTATGCATGACTGCCGTATTTCAGCGGCAAGCTGACGGTCAAATAAAGGCTAAGCTTGGCATTAAAAAACCCTCTTATTATCATCAAGGTCATGTTCACAAGGGTTAAATTCATCATGGAAATGTCCCTTTGATCCCTTTCCAATATGACACATTCTGCCTGAAGAATTAAATTTTTTATGAGTTATAGATATTCAGGTCATACAAAGTTTTCATTATTAATGCCTAGGTCCCACTGAGCTTTTTTGCCTCGGGGATGTACTCCAGATTTAATAACGGGGCATCGAAAGGCATCAGGAAATGGGTCCTGGTGGTCTAGGGGAAGCTACGCCGGGAATTAAATGGAGAATCCTTGCTCCAAAAACCTCCGAAGCTAATTTGTTAAAATGGGGAGTACATTGCTGAGACAAAAATACTCAGTGGGACCAAGGCTTAACTGATTGTTAAAATCATACAGCCCTGTTGAATACCACACTTGTTTTATAGAGGTACAAACTTGTTTTATAGAGCTATTTTTCCATTCACTTCCAGCAAAATTGGCCTGATAACAGGGTGCCTGATAAACTTTGCTATATCAGTCACCTTACCACCACAGTTAACTGTATTGTAAACGTAAAAGACCGAAAAATACATTTCACAACTAAAGTTTTTGTTTTCAAATTGCCTTTATCAATGATACAGTAACCTGTGCTTACCACATGGTCTGACAGACTTCTTCATAAAGCCGAGTATGTTGAACTTCTTGTTTTATAGAGCTATGTCTATGTTACAGAAGTTATCCAAGTCTGTTATTGTTATATAGAGCGTTGTTATGTTTTATAGAGCTATGTCTTGTTATATGGAGCTATGCCTTGTTTTATAGAGCTATGTCTTGTGTTATAGAGCTTTGTTTTGTTTTATAGAGCTTTGTCATGTTTGATAGAGCTATGACATGTTTTATATAGCTATATCTTGCTTTATAGAGCTATGTCTATGGTACAGAAGTTATCCAAGTCTGTTATTGTTTGATAGAGCTAAGTCTTGTTTGATAGAGCTATGTCATGTTTTATATAGCTATATCTTGTTTTATAGAGCTATGTCTATGGTACAGAAGTTATCCAAGTATGTTATTGTTTGATAGAGCTAAGTCTTGTTTGATAGAACTATGTCATGTTATATGGAGCTATGCCTTGTTTTATAGAGGTATGTCTTGTGTTATAGAGCTTTGTCATGTTTTATAGAGCTATGTCTTGTGTTATAGAGCTATGTCTTGTTTTATAGAGCTTTGTCATGTTTTATAGAGCTATGTCATGTTTTATAGAGCTATGTCTTGTGTTATAGAGCTTTGTCATGTTTTATATAGCTATGTCTTGTTTTATAGAGCTATGTCTTGTGTTATAGAGCTATGTCTTGTTTTATATAGCTATGTCTTGTGTTATAGAGCTATGTCTTGTTTGATATAGCTATATCTTGCTTTATAGAGCTATGTCTATGGTACAGAAGTTATCCAAGTCTGTTATTGTTTGATAGAGCTAAGTCTTGTTTGATAGAGCTATGTCATGTTTTATATACCCGGTAGGTATATCTTGTTTTATAGAGCTATGTCTATGGTACAGAAGTTATCCAAGTCTGTTATTGTTTGATAGAGCTATGCCTTGTTTTATATAGCTATATCTTGTTTTATAGAGCTATGTCTATGATACAGAAGTTATCCAAGTATGTTATTGTTTGATAGAGCTATGCCTTGTTTTATATAGCTATATCTTGTTTTATAGAGCTATGTCTATGATACAGAAGTTATCCAAGTATGTTATTGTTTGATAGAGCTTTGTCATGTTTGATAGAGCTATGACATGTTTTATATAGCTATATCTTGTTTTATAGAGCTATGTCTATGATACAGAAGTTATCTAAGTCTGTTATTGTTTGATAGAGCTTAGTCTTGTTTGATAGAGCTATGTCAAGTTTTATAGAGCTTTATCTTGTTTTATAGAGCTATGTCTATGATACAGAAGTTATCAAAGTCTGTTATTGTTTGATAGAGCTATGCCTTGTTTTATAGAACTATGTCTTGTTTTATAGAGCTATGTCTTGTTTTATAGAGCAATGTCTTGTTTTATAGAGCTATGTCTTGTTTTATAGAGCTATGTCTTGTTTTATAGAGCAATGTCTTGTTTTATAGAGCTAAGTCTTGTTTTATAGAGCTAAGTCTTGTTTTATAGAGCTATGTCTATGGTACAGAAGTTATCAAAGTCTGATATTATTTTATAGAGCTATGTCTTGTTTTATAGAGCAATGTCTTGTTTAATAGAGCTATGTCTTGTTTTATAGAGCTATGTCTTGTTTTATAGAGCAATGTCTTGTTTTATAGAGCTAAGTCTTGTTTTATAGAGCTAAGTCTTGTTTTATAGAGCTATGTCTATGGTACAGAAGTTATCAAAGTCTGATATTATTTGATAGAGCTATGTCTTGTTTTATAGAGCTATGTCTTGTTTTATAGAGCTATGTCTTGTTTTATAGAGCTTGTTTTATAGAACTATGTCTTGTTTTATAGAGCTATATAATGTTTTATAGAGCTATGTCTATGGTACAGAAGTTATACAAGTCTGTTATTGTTTTATATAGCTATACCTTGTTTTATAGAGCTATGTCTTGTTTTATAGAGCTATATCATGTTTTTATAGAGCTATGTCTATGGTACAGAAGTTATTCAAGTCTGTTATTGTTTAATAGAGCTAAGTCTTGTTTGATAGAGCTATGTCATGTTTTATATAGCTATGCCTTGTTTCATAGAGCTATGTCTTGTTTTATAGAGCTATGTCTATGGTACAGAAGTTATCCAAGTGTGTAGATGCCGGGGAAGAACTGGATGATTCAGATAAGGATCCTGATGCTGATATAGACCACGAGGAAGATGATGACGATGATGATATTGATATCGATATTGACGAGAATAGTGATGGTGCTGGTGCTGATAATGATGATGATATTGACGACATAATTGACTACAATGATGAAAACCATCCGAAACATTTCAAATACCCTCATAGTATGTAGTGTTACATTATTACTGTACTGGGCTGGCAGGGTTCTCAATAAGTTTGAACCTAGTAGGCCGAAATGTTTAATCAACAGGCTTGATAATGTCCTTAATTAATGCAACTATTTATTTCAAGTTGTGTATAAATTTCACATTTTCAGCCGGCCTAAAATGGTTATTAAGCAGTTATTTTGGCCTGCAGTCTGCGGTTATTGAGAACCCTAGGTTGGCAAAGCCTAATGATGTGATCCACAAAACAGACCCTGTGAATTATGTCAAGTATTCTCAAGTTATGTCCCTGTGTAGGAGACATACATTTTTGTGCCGTCTCACTTATTTATAAGTCGGGGGCATATAGCAATGGTGTTGTCTGTCACCATGCCACTCGTGAAATTATTTATTTCTGTGATCACTCGGTGAAGTAAAATTTGATCTTACATCAAAATCAACAAATATCCTCTATATATTTTTCAATTTCTATGAAAATTTAAACTTTTACCTGTGTGTCTAAAACCTTTTTAGATTTTTACTAGTGTGACTGAGGATATGTTTTTGTTGTTGTATTTCAGTGCCAAGATTTAATGTTGTGTTAGATTCTTATGAAGTTTCAAAGAAATACAGGAAAGAAAATTGGTGTAATGATCTGTTTGAAGGCTGGTTACCATGGAAACAAAATTGGAAAATTTTGTCAGAGAGGTAAAAAACTTTGAAATAAATTAATGAAACAAAATAATGTTTTTATGTTTAAACAAATTTATTTACAAAAGCTGTGTATAGTAACTATATAAACTTGTTTTAACAAAACCTCTAACTTTGTTTGGAAAGAGCAAGACATAAAAAACCGTTGAAAATGACAATTTTGGTATAAAAAGTGAACTTTTTTCTTACCATGGCATGTGATTATAATTTTTTGTTTAAAACCAACAAAGCACATTCAATAAATTATTTCATGAGCAGAAAATTCAATTTTGTGCATTTCACAGGGTTTCCACATTCCGAGAAGAATAGTCAGAGGAAACTAATTTTTGGAAGGTCGGGGAAAAGTCATGGAATATTGAAATCTGAAAATGAGTAAATGTTGGGTAATGTTCATGTTTTGTGGTCAGATAAAAACCTGGAAAAGTCAGGAATTTCAGATTTTCTCAGTTTTGATACTTCTGGGTGTTTCAGTGAGTGTAAACCCTATATGGTGGAAGAGAGCTCAAGTGTCAAATTTACCTTTAGACGAAGTGGAGAGCCTCAGTCTCTAAACCTTAATGAAGCAGCAATTATACATGGTTAGTGTTAACTCTTGTCACACTTTGCTGACTTAGAATAAGAAGGTCGTAAGTAGAAAATCGAAACATAAGGCGATTCTTATGAGCCTATTTTCATGAAAATCGGAACTTTTCATGTTGACCAAACTGAAGTTGAAAAAGCTTGTTTTACCATAAATGTAGAGTGATTGTCGGGAATCTTAGACTTGTTCAAATTTAAATTCCTTATGATCGTACCTAGTGAGTGACTATAACTGACAAAAATTCCTATCCATTTGACTGTGTGTAAGTTGTAAATAGTTGCTATGGTAACATATCGACAGTGCCAAGCCAAAACCCCGTAACTTAATTTTGGCGCGAAAAACTTTTTTTGCAGCATCCGCATCTGCTAGATTTTCCGCGCATTTCTGTCTAGTCGCCATCTAAATAGCCAATCGCGTTACTTCAATACAGTCAGGTGACAAAATACAGTATTTGTTATGGATTCAAAAAGATTAGTCGAAAATTCCGTATATGACAGTACAAACTCCGATTTAGTCCAAGTCAACATATTCTTGTACATGTCGGAGTTGATTTTGGTTCCAAATAGAATCATTTCGTTACAAGACGTCGGTATTATTTCAACGGAGTAAATACATTTTTTCGTCTCCTGAAAAGTTGTCTTTTTGCAGTTACGGGGTTTTGGTTTGGCACCATCGATATACAATTATTCCATTTTCAGATTTTCCCATATTCTATACCGGATTGCCTGTGTGGAGATTAGCGTGGTGTCCGATGCCTTTACATTGCCAGGATGTTCAAATGTTGGCAGTTACTGGCAAGCTGCGTCATTCTGACATATTCCTGTCTGATAAACGATACGCAGGGCCGGGTATAATACAGATTTGGAACACCGGAATCACGAAAAATGAAATGTGAGTGATGAGTGGAAACTTTTCAATGTATTTTATTGTAAATTTCATGGAAGGAAAAAGCAAATATATATACAGGCTAATTTATAGAAGAAAGGGCAAATTTTTATGCAGGCTATTTTATAGAAGGAAAAAGCAAATATTCATGCAGGCTATTTTATAGAAGGAAAAGCAAATATTTATGCAGGCTATTTTATAGAAGGAAAAAGCAAATATTCATGCAGGCTATTTTATAGAAGGAAAAGCAAATATTTATGCAGGCTATTTTATAGAAGGAAAAAGCAAATATTCATGCAGGCTATTTTATAGAAGGAAAAGCAAATATTTATGCAGGCTATTTTATAGAAGGAAAAGCAAATATTCATGCAGGCTATTTTATAGAAGGAAAAGCAAATATTTATGCAGGCTATTTTATAGAAGGAAAAAGCATATGCAGGCTATTTTATAGAATTTTTCTGCAGGCTATTTTATAGAAGCAAAAAGCATGTGCAGACTATTTTATAGAATATTTCTGGAGTCTATTTTATAGAAGGAAAAAGCAAATATTTCTGCATGCTATTTTATAGAAGGAAAAAATCAAATATTTCTACAGGCTAGAAAAGTCTTTTAAGTTTTAGTGTACTTTATTGTAAATTTCATAGAAGGAAAAAAAGTGACTTTTTCTGCAGGCTATTAAAATTTATAGAGGGAAAAAATCAAATATTTCTGCAGGCTTAGTAAAACTTTTCAGTGTATTTTTATTGTAAATTTCATAGAAGTAAACAAGCGAATATTTCTGCAGGCTAAATGACAAAAATACATTATTTGCTATCTCTTTATGCCCCAGCAATGCACCTGTCCGTCCATTACAAAATGTTTAAAGTCAAGTATGAAATCTGGTATAATAACTATGTCCTAGTATATCTGTACAAAGGACATTATTTCTAAAAATGTCCTGTTAAAAAATCTGTTTTTGATGTGAATAGTTTGCACATACATGTATACAGTAGTGGAGCTCTAGTTTGCGTCCATTGTCTAGCATTGTGAAGTAAAAAAATATACAGTAAAATCATTTAATATTGATGGGACCAAATTTCGTGGATTTGGTAAAAAAGACTGTTTCGATGAGACATCAATTCGCTGATTTTGTATTTCAGATAATCAATAAATTCTTGTTCAGCGGTTGTGTTTGGTTGAAGGTGAACCACAAAATCCATTAAATTTTTTTTGTCACAAAAATAGTGATTTTACAGTATAACAATGTGTAGAATCACGTGATCAAATGAATAACGTTCACACTCAAAACAAATGCGATTTCGTCTGCTAACGGTGAGGTTATTTTAAAATTATAACCAAATGCAGTTTTCAACCGTGTGTAATACATTGGTCAATTTAGCATCAGTTAACAACAGCTAAATATAGAGCAAAATTGGTAATTGCCTACTGTTCCTACATATACGGGAGATACTTTAGGCTGTATAATATAGTCATATAAGTGCTCGATCACTATAATCAAGAAAAAACTCACCATTAGCGGACGAAATCGCCAATGTTTTGAGTGCGAACGTTATTTATTTCAAATCATTTGATCACATGATTCCCTGCACTGGTATAATAGTTATTGATATTTTCACCTTTATATAATAAATAAATATGTGAAATCATTTTGACTCAGTAAGACTACAGTCGTTCCAAGACTCAGTTATACAGTAGCTCATGACTTTGGTATGCCCACAGAAATGAAATGGTGTCCATCTGGATGTTATAGGACCAATAAGGATAAGGTTTGTGTATCTGCTTAAAGGGTCTAAACTCCAGTTTGTAAATTGCAAAATTTATCAAAAAGCTCTCATAAAATTGCCTTTTTTGGCTTGACCAACCTAATACGTTTATATACGATTCTGGACTTTGTCTAGAAGAAAAATAATCGCATAACGTCGGTATATTACCTTTCAAGCACTTAAAATCTATTGGGTGACTAACGCAGTAAAATATATAATTTTTTAACGTTCTTATAGCGTAGTAGTGTATAAATACCGAGATAAGCCATACCGGACAGTAATACATGCTAGGACGTTTTCATCAATAGCGCTTTTGGTGGAAATATAAGTGTAAGTTGTGGTAAATAATACTTTATGTATTTGTTAAACATTGTTTTGAGAATTTGTGTTTTTACATCAAAATGGAGTTTAGTCTCTTTAAAGCCACATTATCACTCCCAAAACATTTTCCAATCATACAATAAAAACAAGGAATTGTCGTAACATTAGTAAGTCTTAGAATGCTTTTCACAAACTACCAATTACTTATGACAGCATTTTCACTATATCTATTGAAACAGTAGGCCAAAAATTACATTCAGTTAAATGAATGGATGACAAAACATGTATTTTGCAAGAGTTACTTGTAAACCTTAGACTATTCATTATGCATTTGCTGTTTACAATTTGTTATTTTGTTGCCAAATCAACAGGAGGTTGTATTTTGTAATCTTCTATCTTACGGTGTTTTTCACCTTTTGGGACCCACTAAAGTGCTCAAAAGTCATCATTCTGCAGAAAGGTAACCAGGTAATTGCATTTTTAAAATGGCCATTTCGGCACAATGAGACATTCAGTGAATAATTAAGCCCCTACTGGTTTTCAACTAGAGGGGACTATTGGTTTGCCGTCTGTCAGTCAGTCTCTCAAGAAAATCTGCCATAACTCAAACAGTTTTCAAGTTGGGTTAATGAAACTTAGTATGTGGATAGAGACTAATGAGGAGATTATGCATGTCTATTTCCTTTTTGATTTGGACCAAAATCGTCGTTACCATGGCAACAGAAACATTGATATTCTGGAAATCAGGTAGGGGACATCTGTATAGCTTACAAGTCCTAATTACTTGTTTCTCTTGTTTATACAGGAGGACCCTACTGTGTACACAAGACTTGGTTTACTGGCCGTATCTTTTACTGACGGAACATGTCGTATATTCAGGTAACACCTTACACCTTGTACAGTCTGGTACATTTAGTCCATTACGATTTTTACTTTCGAGAACTTTAGTATCCCTTTGGCTTGGAATTTGATCATTTTGTTCAATGAGTGTTGAAATTGGAATAAATCGTGATAAAACAAATAAAGTTTAGATATTAAACGCTCTAAATTGTTTGCTCCGTAAAAAGAGTTCAACGGGAGAACGGGAGAAAAAAGATGAATTTTTAACATGTTAGCAGTTTGTTGAACGTGGGCTGTTTGGGGACTTCTGTATTGCTTGCAATTCCTAATTACTTGTTATTTTATACACGCCTCTCTTGTCTTTCAGCCTTCCCCATTGGTCAGATTCTACTGATGTTGCTCCGCCTACTGTGAAAGCCACGCCCACAATTTCACTTGTCCCATGTATTGGATTTGAGAAAAAAGAGCTGGTATGTTCAAGCATCGACTGGTGTTTATCTAAAGGCCATGAAAAGATCATTGCTGGCTATTCAAATGGTAACCTTCTTTTCTGTAAACATATTTGTTCAAAGTCCTTTATGTCCCCATAGGGTCGCATATCAAAATCTTGTTATGAAAATTTTGAATGCTATTGATGACGGAAATTGTTCGGAGAAGTTTCTTTTAACATTAAGTTTTTGGATAATTTCACTCACAGGGGTTTCACATAACATTTACATTAACTTCTTCACATCTCGTACATTATTACTCGTTATTTTCAAAATATTTACATGTCCCATAATCATTTCACATTTCATGAAATTATATGTCAAAGGACCGCTGTGACAATGGTTCTTTTTTGCATCATCCTAAAATACATTTAATATTATTGCTGCTTATTTCATGTATATTTGTTTATTGTATGTTGTGATATATTTTGTGATGTAAATTGTGCATTTTATGTAGAAATAAATATATCTGCATGTAGTAATCTATCTAAATCAAAACGCCTAAACACTAATGACTGTCACAGAAAACTGTTGTTAGCAAACAGCCCAGCATGTTTTGTCATTTTTGTGAACACAAGTTGCAACAGTAGTGGCAAATATGTAGCTAAAATAAGGCAGACAAGAAAAAAAAAGAAATGGCCCCGATCTCAGGAAGCATCTCCAGTAGAAATCTCAACACAAATTGAGATTTAAATCTCAACACAAATTGAGATTTTGCTAAAATAAGAGTCACAATATGTCACAGCCCTTGAATTTTTACTATATTAACTCAGAATATAATGTCTGTTAAGTGGTGCTAATTTTGAGTTTAGCCTCACATGGAAATAAACATCAAAACAAATGCCAATATTTGAGATGAGATCTTGCTCAGATTGAGAAGATTCGGGAGATCGTAGCTAGGTTAATTTGAAAAAACTAAAATTTTCATTCTTGTCTTTTATTATAGGAAGTGTTAAAATCTTTAACCTAGTCACTGAGTCGTCGTTTCTAAAACTGTCGACAGAGAAACATGAGAGAACGCTACTTCCCTACATGAATATGCTACTGCACGGAGATCTTGTGCGCTCAGTCAGCTGGTGTTCAACCTCAGACAATCTGATCATCACAGCATCAGAGAAGTTTGAGACAGTATTCAGGGATTTAAATAATCTAGGACTTCCTATTCACTATGATGATCAGTGGTTTATGACCTTGAAGATTTCCTCAAGTGTCCCTCTTTCTGGGGTCTTACTATCATCCGATGATAACTATTCGTAAGTTCGTTTTAACTAACTGTAAAATCATTATTTTTCGTGGGGGATTAAATTTCGTGGATTTGGAGGTTCACCTTAGACCACAAAATCAGTCTCATCTATCACTAATTTTCGCCCATTGTATTTATTGCCTGAAATGCAAAATCCACAAATTTATGTCCCATCGAAATGGTATTTTTTACGAGACACTCTACATAAAGTAGTTCTTACCATGTAACTTTTTGGCTAAGTCTACACGTAAAAATATGTAATCCAAAAGTTAAAAACAACCATAACTTACGTTTCTTATTCTTTGACAGATTTTCATGAGGTACGCTTGACACTCAAGCCCACCCAACTAAATAGTTTTGTGAAACAAGCCTCAGTTTATATCCGAAACCGACTCAACTGCACACTTGTAAACTTAGCCAAAAATTCACGTTGTGTGTCCACTCAGTTAATGTTAGCTTTCTATAATTTATCACAAAAACATTTATAGAATATCTATAGGCGTTATTATTTTCGAGAATAATCCCAATGCTGAACTAGAAAGATCATTTGAACTTTTTGCAAAAATAAAAATTTCAGTTATTTATTGAAAATATTTAAGGAATTAATAAAGTTAAGGTCATTTGATGACTGTTCTAGTGCAAATTGCAAATTTGTTTAAATATACCCAAAAGACTTTATCTTAATGTCAGGATTGAGTATTAAAGAAGCCACCCTGAAAATAGTAATACATACTTATCCACAATGTAACCTTGCAAGACATTTTAAATTTTCATATTGACAAAATTGTTCCACAGAAACGACTTTGGATTAGACAAAATTCATTAATTGACATGTAAAAAGACGAAAATGAACAACCATTCCATATGTTTCCATTCAGTAATAAAGAAGTTTTTGTAACTAAGAAATACTACAATTGGAGTATGGAGTATGAGTTTTAGCATGGAGTATGTTCTTCAATGTTTAAATCACAGGACCTGAACATCAGTCCCAAATACCAGTCAAAATTGACAATTCACTAATTGGTTGATAAAATGAATAATTATTTACTCTAACATATTTTAACAATTTTTTTTAAAGTTTAAAGAAATATACCTGTGTAAGGGAAGGTTTGAATTGGTACCTCAGAAGATACTGATAGCCAGGATTCTATAGAATTTGGTCCACATGTACATGACATTCCTCTATGACATAAATGTACCTCCTGATTCTAACCAAAACTGAAACTAATTTTACACACCAGATACACATCAGCTATGTTCATTAAAAGTGGAATACATCGACAAGACGAGTAAGGGTAATATCTTATATTTGTTATTACCGACATTTTGGCTATGCAGTAGCCTTCATCAAATAAGACAATATTAATTAATGTATAACATGTTTTAATACAGGACTCAGCCTAACAAGGGAAGATATTTAGAAAGTGGAAGTTTAATGTATACGTCTAAGTACAACACAAGGAGACAGGAGTGCCAGACGTTCTATACTTCAGCTCAGTACGCCTGTATATGGGTAAAATTTTATTGATATCAAGCTCTTTAAAATAAATAGCTGGTTTAGAATGAGAAGGATGTAATTGAAAAATCGATAGTTTGAGAAAGCAAGAAAAAACACTGAAATTTACTCTTTACTTATGGAAAAATAAGCTGTGTCAACTTCAGTTCTGTGAACATTCCAAGTTCCGATTTTCATGAAAATAGTCAAATATGTTTCATTCTTATTAGGTCGTAAGTGGTACTTACAAACTTCTCATTCTAAGCCAGAGTGAGTTTCGTTTTCACAGTAACTGTAATGGTTGCTTTCTCAGGGATGAACATAATTTATTGTCAAGGCAGTCGACAATCTGATATACTTATAACCAGTTGAACAGTAAAAAATACAGAGCATCTTGATTGATTTACTGCATATACTTTTTATGCCATGTTAGACTAGCAACTACTGATGAAGTAGGCATATAGTGATTGTCTTGTTTGTCAATTTGTACGTTACAATATATAAAAATAAATGTGATATGATGAAATATCTCAAGAAATGGCAAGTTTATGGTCATTTAAGTTTTGCAAAAATTCCATGCCGCATAAAATTTTCCTGATTTTTAATAGGGACCTGTTGGCACCCCTGCAATTTCTGTTTCTCAATGCTTACCTCAATTCAGTGTTCAAAGTGTAAAGAGCTATATTGGAAGATATTTTTTATAAGTTTCAAAAGCTGAAAAACAATTATGCTTTCATATCCATTAGATCATTTTTCACTTCAGTTTTAACAGAAACCATCTCTGTGATTTATTGGACATGCAAACTGTGCATTTTCATACGAAAGTGTTCTAGAACACCCTATGAAACTATAAGAATCGTCTTTTTTCGACGATTGAATTAAAGTACACGGAACAAATCCAAAGTTTTAATTTGCAATTAAGATAGTCTAGTATCATACTAAAAACGATGCAAGTAATTATTTTGACATTGAATGACTGTTAGAATATAGCTCTATACACTTCAATCTTTTACAGGATATGCAGAGCTCAGAATGGTTCCCTCTAGTTGCCTTGTGTGATAATCGTGGTGTTGTATTCAGTGCATTACTACGTGATATGATGAAACATGTTGCGGACAATAAAGCTTACAGGTTTAGAAATGTAAGTTTTTCTGAATTTAGCATGCACGAAAAGAGCAATAGTTTCTGACCAAAATAAAGGTTATTTGATGAAAATTTGTTAAGAAATGGCAAAGTTATGGTGAATTAAATCTACTTCGAAGAATTTTTTAAATAAAAAATGAATAAAATATGAAAGCAATGTCATTGAAGGCCTCTTGTATGGCAAAAATGTTTGGTTGCATACAATTTTCCAGATTTTTGTGCCCCCTCTCTTTTTTGTAAGTGGGGGCATATAGCATTGATGCTGTCCCTCCGTATATATGTCTATCCATCCGTATGCAACCCAAATCTTGTATGTTGGAACTCCTCACAAACTGTTGAGCAGAATTTCTCCAAACTATCACAGATAAACATCCTTGATGTGTAGGTGACCATGAAGGATGGAAATTTTGATTGGTCAATTTTTACCAGAGTAACAGTCCTTTGTGACTTTTACTTTATGCCCTAATGGGGACACCCGTGTCCCATGGACGTTTTATTTAACCCTGTTGACACCCGTAACAGTGAAGAAGCAGACTAAGAGGTCGTCTTGATATCAAATATGGAATCAATTTAAAGTAGCTGTCAAATTTGAAAAAAAAATCAATTTTACAAATTTCAGCATGATTTTAAAATGATTTGCTAAATTATAATGGTAGCTTTGATAATTTCACCTGCAACCCAAAATTAAAGAAAACTGGATTTTGTTAAACAAATGTTTTTTGCTTCTCCTGAAAAGTTGTAAACCACTAATACTAGTTGTAATGTTTTGACTATTCATAGATGATTATAAATACTGTAAAATCATTTAATTTTGATGGGGCAAAATTTTGTGGTTTTCGTAAAAAAGACAATTTCAATGCAATGTCCGATGGAAGATTTTGAATTGCAAGTTATAAATACAAGGGTCTAAAATATTGTTCAATGGAATTTTATTTTGTGAATTTAGGTGAACCACGCAATCCACGAAATTTAATCTCCCACGAAAATTAATTATTTTACGGAAATAAACTCTTACTAAAATAATATGTAGTTAATGTTGCATTTTATGTTTCAGGATTTATTCAGGACTCATATTATTGAGGACAAAACGTCTCGGCTTCCAGATAGTGATACACAGAATTCCAGCCAATCAGAAATGTGCCAAAAATGTTTAAACCAATCAGATGATAGTTCTGATGCTAACAAATCCAACGACCAATCAAATTCCTTGTTACAATGCACTTGTGATAAAATGGACAAATCGAAACATTCTAAAGAAATATTGACCAATCAGGATGCCGCTATAGAAAAACAATGCTCAGGAAATGATCAGGAAGATGAAAGCAAGGAGTTTGATAAAGACAAATTTAAAGAAATGATTGTTAAAGGAGTGACACGACGGAAAGTCATGTCTGAAACTTGTGTTTTATATTTTGAAGAAAATTTTGCAGTAAGTATGACTTTTCCTTTGTCTTGAAAAGTTGGAGACTGATGTTCGTATTTGTAAATCATTTAATGACTTAATTGTCATGTGAAATATTATACTATAACTACAAGGTGATATTCTGCAATGTGCTCATAAACAAAACCTTTAACCATTACATCAATTTAGGTAATTCATCAGATAAAATGCATGACCCCTTTTATTCACTAAGTCAATTTAAATTGTAAAAATAATCCATACATTAGTTACTCTTACAGGATTGGAACCCTCCCAATATGTTCAAGCTTTCTATCTTTTTTGGCATGTTTCCAGAACAAATTATTCAAGGCAAATCTTTAAATTAGTGACTAGATCTACATGAAATCTACAAAATCTTGAAAAATACTGCAAACAGTTAACCTGTTACAAAATTACATTCTGGTGCAACCAGCTTATATTTTCGTCAAGTCTGGGGACTTGACTAACCACTTATTTATGAGTAATTTACTGCCGACTCAAATTTTGTGTTTTCCATTTTAGCAAGCAAAGAAATACCGACATGACACCATACAAGACAACCATGATACTAGATCAGTTGCTTCAATAAAATCGGTAAGAACTTATCCAGAAACAACAAATCTGAATAATCATGCCCCTATCTTTAATGAGGGGGTATATTGCTTTGCTGATGTCGGTCAGTTGGTTCATCAAATGGTTTCCGTTCAATAACTCAAGAGCGCTTTGCCATAAGATCTTGAAACTTTACATGGATGTTGGTCATCAACAGTAGATGATCCCTGTTGATAAGTTGATATATTAGAATAATGTTCAGCAAAGATCAGCAATCACAAGGTGTATCTTACTATACAGTGCCCACCAAAAATAAGTATACAGAGGTTATTTCTCCATTTACTTGCCTGTATATTAAACACTATTTGCAGAACAGATAGGCAACACTATTTTTGAAGACCAGGAATGTTTTTTGTTTATTAAGTGTTAAGATTGCTTTGATTGATTGCTACCCTAGATGTAATTTTTTAAATTTATTTTCCTGACTTATGAGGTAAGTTAGCCTAGATAAACATCAACAGATATTGAATAATTGAACTAATTATAATTCTGCATCTGTCAAAAAGTGCATACTTATTAAAGGTGGATACTGTTTATTTTACTATACTTATCTTCATCAAAACCGAAAGTGGGAGACATAATTATCTATTTGTTTCAAAAACTATTCAAGTTCATCTCAGTTTAATTATACTTTATATTTCTACATTTCAGTTACAGTTTAATCCCAATAATTCACAATGTTGTTGGCTTGCCTTCAGTGGAGATACAGGTCTAGTGAGAATAGCCAATGTAAGACGCTTACTGTTTTGCAATGAAATGACACATATAAAAAAGAATGAAGCTCGAGTAGAAAATGATTCAGGTGTAACATAGCGGCCTTGTTTTGATTGAGTGTTCTTCAACAACTGTTGGATCTCAAGTGGTCCTTAGAAACATGTTGGATCGATTGTTCCTTAGAAAATGTGTTGGATCAAGTGGTTCGTAGCAACTTTGTGTTGGTTTAATCCAGGGTTACTCGATGAATACACTCTAGGCTAATGCAGTGACCATGTTGAAATCAGTGTATCTTAAAACCAGGAGTGTTAAAATACCGTATCTCAAATCCAGGGTTAGTCAGCCACCTTTACTTTGGTATATGTTCAGGCTCCGATCTCCCAAAAGATCTCAAGTAGAAATCTCATTTCAAATTGAGATATTGCTCCAATCAGTGTCTGAATTTTTTAGACGAATCTAACGTTCAAATTCTCTACATTTTACTGTAAATAAACCTAGAATTATAGTGCTTTTTTGCTGTGTCATGCATTTCTAGTCCGACCTCCCGAAGAAATTGTCTTAATTTTAAGTAGCAATATATGAGATGAGATCTTGCTCAACCTTGGAATGTTAAGGGAGATCAGGGCCTGGTATTATGGGAAAAGATATTTTATTCTTAAATGTGAAGGACTAGTATTCAGTGCATTTGTTCTTTTGTTGGGAACAATGGCACAAATTTCATTTCAGAGTACATTCATGCTTGTTGGTAAATAAACTGACCTAGTCCAAATATTTCGGTGCAAAGTGTTTCAAGGCCTAGAACGTGTTAAGTCATATAAGTCATATACCTGTACATGTTGTTGGAAATTCTTGGTAAGATTTCTGACAGAGTTATGGACCCTTGTGAGAGGCATGTGTTTGCATCAAAAACACATCCAGTTCACAAATAGTTTAAGGAAATTTGATGCTGTCAGTTTTACGGTATTATTGAGGTCACGTGACACGCGCCGTAAAATCAAAATGCGTCTTTAAATTCATTGATTTTAGCTATAACTTTTCCACACTATAGACAATTAACAAATTAGTAAAGATCACTTTAAAAATCCGTTTTATAATTCGTTTTTATTCGTGTTACATTTTTCGACATGATGACTCAACCGCATGCAAGGCTTTGCACTGCATTTAGCCCTTACCAAGCGTCTGATGAAATAGCTTCTGTGATTGTTCTGCTCGTGACAAAAAAACACACATACGTCTATGCACGTAGTACAGATGGGAGATTTGCGAGTGTTGGATGCACAAACAAGTGTATCCAGTTAGGTTTGTATTGATTATTATTACTATTATACCGTATTACCGATGGAATAATGAATTGTCATGTATTTTCGCCACATTGACGTGTCTCGTATGTCCGTGGTTCTCATACGTCCGTGGTATGTGAAATTAACAGTCGTGCGCGTCACGTACACTTATCGCACCTGTTAATAAGTGTTCTATCATTTATCTTACATAATTTCATCGAAAAGTTGCAAAAATTGGATGAAAAAATTATGCAGCAGTCAGTTGCATCCAACCCCCTCCCCGTGGATAGCTGGGTAAAGTTTTACCTTCCAGCTCCCAAACTGGCTGAGGAAATGTTGGGATTTTTTTCTCCTAACCAATACCTTGGGAAAACATTCCGTTACAAGACAGACAGGGAAATAACAGTGATTTTACCATCAGCTGTCCCCATCAAAGCTGTGTAGGGTGGGGGGGGGTTAAAAACCATAAGTAAAAATCATATTCCATCCCTGGGACTGGGGGAGCCGTCGATGCAACTGACTGGTGCATTGCAACTGGTTCAATTATAGCTTACGTTACATTACATGCTGTAGTTTGCAACATCTGTCATAACATTTGACCATATAGGGGACCTTGTATATAGACAAAGAAGTCCAGGATTCTTTGGGCCTCTTTGATATAGAGAAGTGTGATTCATGTGGGGCTAGATCCCATTATGCCCAGTGATCATTGACTAGCTTGCATGATGCTCTAATGATTTGAATTTTTAAACACTAGCCACTCAGTCATCTGCAGTATCAATTGTATTTAAATTTCTTTTACAGAGATTTAAAGCTCATCATTATGTCTGGTTGTTATTGATGATGAAGAAGTGTTTTTATGGTGTGATGATGCTGTGAATAAGTTTCGTTTCATCGAGATGGAAAACTTGAGCCAGGTATTATTACAAACTGCTATGATAATTACAGAGTTGGTAATGTAATAAAATATTTTTAGCTAGAACTACTACTTAATAACCCTGGTAAATGTCTTGCTATTTGCACAAGCTACATACAACTGTACTGGCAATTGATTGAAACCAGTAGAGCATCAGACTTGTTTACATTTAAATAAAGTTATAAATAAATCGAACAATTTTTATTATACTACAGAATAATACAGATCACTTTAGTTGATAGATTTACTGGTACTATCATCTATGATGTATAAATATTTCTTTTTCAGTTTCAAATGTTAATATTATTAATGTTGATTGTTGGGTCTTTATATGTCTTTACTATTAACTTAATTTTCTTTCAGGTACCATTCTCAAAGGACAAATCAATGCAAGCTTATCTCATCATAGTGGCGGTATACATTTTATGTGAATTCTCAGGTATAAACATGAATGATACCAGTACTAGTATATGTTCATTAATAAGTTTATTATTTGTTATTAAAATAACCATGAATTTATTAAGCTATTAATTTAAATGAGACAAGTAGGTGGAATGTTGCACAGAGGTTAGCACTCTTGACTACCTGCCCAGAGGTCTCTGGTTTGAATCTTTGCTGGGGCACTGGATATTTCAGAAAATCTTATAAGTGTTTCTGACCGAGGAAGAGTTGATCTGGTTGTAAACCAAGAGGTAGTATCCACTGTATTGTGTTAATCTGTGCTATACACTGGGTATGTTAAAGAACCCAGGAGTGTATTCGGAAGGAGAGAGGTCAGCTCACCTATATTCCATGCATCACTCAGCTCATTGGCCAATTAGGCAGGAATAAATTAAATAGCCAGGCCATATGACTGGCTCTAACATACACAGGGAAAAAAGACATGTCTGTTGATTTTTCCCGATGAAATAAATTTATAGAAATGTTCATGTAAAACAAAATTTTAAAAATTGCAAACAATCTTTATTATATTTTCATGAAACATACTCAAATCAGACATATTAAATGTTATACAATCATATGCTTCATTTTCTTTTCAGTGCTCAAGAACTGATAATGGTGAATAAGATACATTTCTTCTGTGAAGTTGGTTTGGTGTGAAGATGTAAAAATACTTTTACTGTACAGTTTTATGCTGTATGCCAGATTATTCCAAATCAAGGAATAAATGTTATGGAATATTAGTTTACACAAATTTTCCTCAGCTCATATTGCTCATATGTTTGATGATATTGTTTAGACTTGTCTTATCATTATGTACATTGGTTGACCGATATTTATTGTGGTAGTTTGAGAATGGTATACAATGAAATAGTTATTTAAAACATTTAATACCTTTGTGAATGTAGAAATCAAAGGATCAAACTGTCTAGATACATTTTTAACGTGCATACAGAAGAGTGACTTATTGAACAACAGTATAGATATAGTTACAAACTAGTGTATTTTTTAAGTAAAATGTGGCATAACATCAACATCTCTTTTAGAACTTTTTATCTTTTTAATAATACAGCATAGACAGTGATGTGAAGTATTACAATGTATTACTGTAAAATCATTAATTTTCGTGGGGGATGAAATTTCGTGGATTTCGTGGTTGACATAGACCACAAACTTTAATCCCAACGAACATTTAAATTTTGACCCCTGTTTTATTACCTGATATGCAAAATACACGAATTCAAGTCCCAACGAAATTTCATTTTTTACCAAACCCAAGAAAGTTCATCCCAACGAAATTAAATGATTTTACAGTATGCTAATCTATTGACTAATACATTTCAGTGTGTTTCTTTTGATATTGACTGAAAGGATATTGTAAGATGCTCAATGCATATTTGAAGATGATGAGTTAACTTTTAAATATTCTTTCTGAAATTCTGTACACAGGTTTGAAGTTTGTTTGATTGCGCTGCCTTGAATGTGTGGTGAATATTTATATATATATGGATTGCTATCAAACTTAATGTGAAAAATATAGTGGATCTTTTTTAACTCATTTTTGGATAACTATCAAATTGTAATTCTAATCTGTGCTACACATGTCTATGTCTGACTTATTGGTGCACTGTCGATAGTGTTCATGTTGTAACAGCAACATATTTTTATGGCCCTACCAATCTTTAATGTCTGTCTGTAGAAGAATGCTTTACCCTTGAATCTTTAAGGTTTACATAGATGTTGGTCAACAACAGTTCATGACTCTATTTAGTTTGATGTTAAGGGTCAAGGTCACTGTGATCTTTACTATTTCCTACTATTGGCCTTTTTTAGTTATGTATATGTATAAATTTAGTAACTGGTATATAACTTTGCTGCATTATATTTTTATTATTTCCGCACTTACCAGACTTTGCTGTATTCAAGCAAAAACAAAAAGCAGAAAAAAAACAGAAATAAACAATGTGATAACTCATATTATGTTATTATTTCTTTTGCATTAGTTTAAAAAATGATTTTGTGATTGCGCTTTGTCCACCTGTCCATCCACAATTGCTTTTTGTCACATTAGAGGTTACTTGGTTATGCACATCTGTCATTTATTCGGACAAAAATTGTAGTTACCATGGCAACAGAAACATGAACAACCTGGAAACCAGGTACGGGACTCCTGTTTTGCTTCTAATGCATTATCTTTTTTATAATCTAAAGTGGAATGATATCCAGGTGAGCTATTTAGGACCACTTCTCTAGAGCAACTTCCCTTCGAGGGGATATGTGTATATATACAACAGTGTAAACTAACTATGCTCTTACATTGATACTGGTTACATGCAGGTTTGGTTAAAATACACCAATAGACAAAAGCTTTAGCATCCAGAGAATACCAAACGCATTGCAATATTGTTTAGACCTTTTATGGGGCCATAACATGAAACCCTAGGAAGAATATAGTTAATGTCATGAAATAACACAATCAAAATTGTGATATGCAGTGATTTTCCCTTGCAGGGTCCATAACTCTGAAACCGTTAGTGGGATATAGCTCATCGAAGATAGGAAATTTGAATTTGTAATGATTTAAGTGTTGCACATGTTTGGTTAAAATCAAATATTAAACATACTACAATTGTGTAGAAAATGACACAATTACCGATGTTTGGTCCTTTAAGGGGCCATGACTCTTGAACCTATAATTGGCTATGGTTTGTTGAACCCTAAAAACGACTCTTACCCTGAATTAAGTTTTGTAGCAATTGTGGCTTTATCAATTCATAAACAAACCTCGACTTCTGAAGACAAGGTCAAAATAACCGATTGATGGCCCCTTTAGGGGCCATAACTCTGAAAATCCATGTGGGATATAGCTGGTTGATGCCAGGGAATATGATCTTATACCGAATTTACTTGCGCGCAAGTTTGTTTAGATTCGAGTAATTAACAAAACTACCATGTTTTAGGCAATGTCAAAATAACCAATGTTTGGCCCTTTTAGGGGCCAGAACTTTGGAACCCATAGCGGGTCATAGTTGGTCGAAGCCATGTAGTAAATAAGTATCACATTTTTTTACCAGTTTTGTAAAAAATGAATAACAAATGATCCGACTTCCATACAGACAATGCCAAAAATAGCCATTTCCAGGCCCTTTTAGGGGCCATACTTCTAGAATACAACGTGAAATGTGGCTAATTTTAGAAAATATCAAAACTGTTATGAAACCAAACATTGTGCAAGTTTTATTTTCTACATTAAGAAAAGTTGAAAATTTCCTGTGCTATTTTAAATAAAATTCGCATGTGTGATTACCCCACCCACTTTTTTACAAGTACTTATACAGAACAGTTTATTGCTAGACTTATCATAACAACATCCTGTCACTTAAATACCACTATATCATTAAACTGTGTGCAGAAAATGAGATTTACAAGACACTTGAGTTTATAAAAAAAAATATTCCAGCATAGCTGTTTTATTGAGTTTTTACACTCGGGAAAGATCTGTTCATATACAAAACAAGGGTCATAGCCAAAACAACATGAGATCGATTCAATTTCATAATTTCAACTTTTCGCCTTTAGTCTATTCTAAAAATACAGAAAGTTTAAATATAAGTCTATCCACTAGAATTTCTGAAAAAATGTTGAACTTAATAAATGCCTGTGTGTTCCGATTTTACATGTAGCTCAATTTTGAATAAAATATATTGCAGTACTAATTAGCTGGCCCCTTTTTCACTTTTCGGTATTTGGTGATGTTCATCAATTAGGAAATGTGTCTGATTGATATGTATCGGAATAAAACAATAAATGTAGATATCATGACACATATGTTATTTTATAACACTTTTAAGTCAGCACCACATGAGTCATTTAGGCGCGAATGAGTCTAAAATACAAAATAGGGTGATCTTATAAAAGGGGCCATATATCAACAAGAGGGCCATGATGGCCCTATATCGCTCACCTGATTATAAATGAAACCCTGCACAATTTAGACTAACAAAGGTAGAGCGTAAATATAGAAACTGGTGACCCCCGGGCGGGGTCAATTTTGACCCCAGGGGCATAATTTGAACAATCTTGGTAGGGGACCACTAGATGATGCTACATACCATATATCAAAGCTCTAGGCATTGTAGTTTTAGAGAAGAAGATTTTTATATGTCTTCACTATATAAGTCTATGTAAAACTGGTGACCCCCGGGGCAGGGCCAATTTTGACCCCAGGGGCATAATTTGAACAATCTTGGTAGGGGACCACTAGATGATGCTACATACCAAATATCAAAGCTCTAGACATTGTAGTTTTAGAGAAGAAGATTTTCATATGTTTTCCCTATATAAGTCTATGTAAAACGGTGACCCCCGGGATGGAACCAATTTTGACCCCAGGGGCATAATTTGAACAATCTTGGTAGGGGACCACTAGATGATGCTACATACCAAATATCAAAGCTCTAGACATTGTAGTTTTAGAGAAGAAGATTTTTATATGTTTTCCCTATATAAGTCTATGTAAAACAGTGACCCCCGGGGCGGGGCCAATTTTGACCCCAGGGGCATAATTTGAACAATCTTGGTAGGGGACCACTAGATGATGCTACATACCAAATATCAAAGCTCTAGGCATTGTAGTTTTAGAGAAGAAGATTTTTATATGTTTTCCCTATATAAGTCTATGTAAAACGGTGACCCCCGGGGCGGGGCCAATTTTGACCCCAGGGCCATAATTTGAACAATTACTAAATCCCCCAATGCCACGTACATCCTGGCAAAATTTCATCAAAATTGGCCAAATGGTTTCAGAGGAGATGTCGTTTGAAAGTGTGGACGGACGGACGGACATACAGACGGACATACAGACGGACGACGGACGGTGAGTGATCACAATAACTCACCTTGAGCACTTTGTGCTCAGGTGAGCTAAAAACAAGCATGGGGTCCCCCAATTTTTATTTCGTGTTTCGCCTCATATATGAATGCTCTTAACGTGTGCAAAGAATTAGAAAGTTCTGGACATTCTGTAAAACAGACCGACAGCAGCATTCTTCCTTAAGACAAAAGATTGGACTTAATTTTAGATTTGCAATTGATTCACTGTTTTCTGTTTATGCAAAATGGGTAACTGGTGCAATATGTTAATAGTTTTAGAATCTTTCCTTGTTTTTAATTTATTGACTGTAATGAAATTCATGTAAAAATTTAGTCATGTTTATTTATAGCCTCTTTTTCTCTCTCAGAGGCAGTTTTTAATGTGTTAATAAATGGGTATATTAGCCAATCAGATTTAATAACACTTTTTCGGCCCAGGGCCGATAACTGATATAGATATTTTGGCCCTGATATAGTGGAAGAATGCGTATTATTACACTAGGTCAATGTTGTGTTACAGGGCTAATAATTGATACTCATCTAATAATTGATACTCCAACACTGTTCACTTTGTATACATGTATACCTGCCAAGCTATTGTCCGACCAGATATATAGTATGGTATATAGTAAATAAACACATGAATCGAAAAACAGCTGAATATGGGCGTACATGCTTACAGACTTTCATGAGTGTCAGTTTAATCTGGTCAAGCTAGCAAAACATGTCACAAGATGCACTTAAATGTGATTTAAAAGGGATTTCGTTGCATAAACAAGGACTGTACGTATTAATGCTAGTGGTTACATTGTATAAATATTGGACAGAAGATCATAAAATGCATCAAATGTAAATTTGATGGGACGAAATTTCGTGGTTTTGGAAAAAAAGACCCATTTCGATGAAACATTTAAGTTCATGGATTTTGTATTTCAGGTAATAAATACAAGGGTCAAAACTTGTTCAATGGGATTTGATTTCTTGGTTTGAGGTGAACCAGGAAATCCACGAAATTTAATCCCCAACGAAAATTAATGATTTTGCAGTACCACAAAATGGTATTTCTGTCGTTTCAAACATAAATAAATGAACCATATACAAGAATATAACAGTATAAGTGAAAATAGAACACCCCAGGTCTGGAACAGACAGACAATATGGGTCAGGTAGAGATCCTTTATTTTATTGAACCAACAAGTTCAAATGATTCAAAAGACTAGTAAAGCTTACACTCTTTCAATAACGTTTCGGCATAAGCCTTTCTCAAAATATCTTCTCAAAGATTTTACTCTACATTTTATTGGCATTTATGTCAGCCATTTTGAAAATATTTTCAAATACCAAGTTTAATAAACCTAGCTTGAAAACTATTTTGAGTTATGGAAGGATCCAAATTTTTTTGACGGACTGACTGACAGATTGAGGGAAAACCTTTAGTCCCCTCCGGTAGAAAACTGGTAGGGGCCTAATAAAGACATTAATTTGATAACTGGCAATATTTTTGTAAGCAAAGGACTGGCCTGAATATTCAAGTAAACAAGGGACTGGCCTGAATATTCATGTAAACAAAGGACTGGCCTGAATATTCATGTAAACAAGGGACTGGCCTGAATATTCATGTAAACAAGGGACTGGCCTGAATATTCATGTAAACAAGGGACTGGCCTGAATATTCATGTAAACAAGGGACTGGCCTGAATATTCATGTAAGCAAGGGACTGGCCTGAATATTCATGTAAACAAGGGACTGGCCTGAATATTCATGTAAACAAGGGACTGGCCTGAATATTCATGTAAACAAGGGACTGGCCTGAATATTCATGTAAGCAAGGGACTGGCCTGAATATTCATGTAAACAAGGGACTGGCCTGAATATTCAATTCATTAGCATTCTCATGTGAATGTATTGAAACAATGATTATCGTAAATATATCACTGGCTTAGAATGAGAAGGTCGTAACAACAAAATCAATATTTTGAGAAAACAAGAAAAAAACCTTTCCGAAATTAACTCTATACTAATGGAGAAACGAGCTTTTACAATTTTGGTCAACATGGCAAGTTCTGATTTTCATAACAATATGCTCATAAAAAGCGCCTTATGATGTAGATTTTAAATATGTATCAGTCTTATAAGATTGTAAGTAGTAGTTAAGGTCGTAAGTAGTAGTTACGACCTTCCCATTCTAAGCCATATGCCTGATGTGAATCTGTTGATACTGTGTAAATATATGCCTGTGCTCAACGTTGAAATGATATTAAAATGATGAGAAACAAGAAGCTGTTTGTTTTCTTTTATTGAGTGATGACAGACACAGATAGCATATTACAAATATGTAAGTGTTTCACTAGGGGTTTGAACTCGAAGGTTCAATGAGTTAATATCAAAAACTGTGTCCATAAATGGTACAATCTTTCAGCCAAAAAGAAGACTGGTGAAACAATAAAAAGAGCAGAATGGTGAAAAAAAAATGAATGGTGATTTTTCATGTTCTGACACATGATAAAGACTTAAAATGTATACAGCTACCAGCGCCATATTATTTAATCTTCTACAGACAGACTTCAAAACATGACTCATATAATTCTGCCCAACGTCAAGATGTCAGGCTCTGCAAAAAGTTGTTAAACTTGCCAGTATAAATTGGTGAAATAAGTAAGTTTTTCTCTTTGTCTAATACAAAAATACAAGATTTGTGGCAGTAAGAATCAAAGTTGGTCAGTCAGGACTGAAGAACTGAAGTTTTAAGGAAGACCCATGAGAAGCGAAACTTTACATGCTGATATGCATTAATGACCAGTCAAATATTTCTGTGAGATAATATGACACATAGAACATGTTTCCACAGGTAGACTTGGTTAACGAGTCTAAATTCAACACAATGGTCATAATGAAGCACCACAAATTAAGCCAATACATCGAACCACACCTCTCGTAATTGTAGTAACAGCATGTCAGAAAGTCGAACTGCCCGATCAAGTCCAATCCAATTAAAAGTCAATTAATTGATCGTGTGTTTACAATTCCAATCCAATTAAAAGTCAATTAATTGATCAAGTTTTTCTCATAACAATCATTGTATTAATCTCCCAGATGATTGTGCGAATCTTGTCTATAACATCTTTCATCAGATTGTTTTTCATTGTCAATTGCTGAAAGAAAAAAATTCAAGTTATCAGGAATTGCAAGCAATACAGAAGTCTACCTTGTTTTCTATGTTTCTATTGTCATGGCAACCACAATTTTTGTCTGAATAAAAAAAATAAGGCAATCTCCTTCATGGCCACTATCCACATATCAAGTTTCATAAGCCTTAAGCTTATATACTGAGTTCCAAAAGTTCTGCATCTTAATTAAAAATTCATTTTTGTGGAATAGTGAACTTAAAAGAACTTTTTACGAACACTGTCCATTTGCGTACCCTTAGTGTTTATGTTGATACCTAATTCCGTTGAGTTTCGTCACGCTTGAATGATCACAGTATCACAAAGGGTAAAACGTCTATTCAAGCAAGCATAATTTGGGTTTTTCATTTTCGACTTAATTGTCACTTCCAATTTACTTGCAACGTGTCTGTGATACGAAAAAACACAAAAAGTTAGTCAAATAAGTTAGAAATGTACGCTTAATTGGATTGCAAAAATGGATATGGTAAACGTAATCGTGTATATAAGACGCTAGAGGCTGGTGTTTCACTAAAACTACTTTGTGTCGGATAAAATCGGCATGCCTCTATCATAATAAGACTATTGTATCATCTCCATCCGAAAAAACTGTATATGACGTACCACGTGACAACAGGTCAAGGGTCAATGCAGCTGACAAACACATGAAATGCTGCTATATTTATGCACCAAGTACAATGACATTGTTGTAGCTTAATTGAGGTCCACCCAACATTCAAATCATGGGAAACTTTCTTTCATTTTGCGTTTTTTATGACAAGGCGGATGTTTCTTAAAATCTGACCTGTTGTACAGACTCCATTACAACATCAACACTTGTCTGTGGTCAAAGATAGATAATTTGTGGTATTTTTGTACTTAAATTACCTCCCTTACATTGCAAAATAGTAGTTAATCGTTGTGTGTACTTTGGAATCGTTGGATGGTGTCACATGTGGCTTTACTATGGATCAATACATATCTATAAATCGATAAATGTTATGGATTTATATCAAGTACACATCGATCTAAGCATGCGCATTTGAATCATCATAAATAAGTGGAGGATTCTAATAAAAAAGACACAGAATATGTTGGATGCGGAACTTTTGGAACTCAGTATATATTATCTGTTTAAGAAATGGCAGGATCCAGATTTTATTGATGAACCAGTATATATATAATAGGGGATTAAAACAATACGAAAGTAATGCCAAAAGAGCTTGATGGAGACTATGGCAGGAAAATGTTTGGCCCTTTCTCAGCATTACTTGGGATCTGATATTCTGCCGTACAGAGAAGCAAGAATAACTCCTGTGTTTTATAAAATGCCGAGCATAGCCTTTATTTGCCAGTCAGCTTTCTGTTGAATATAGCAGGCATGTGTGCTTCCACCCGGATTTGAACCTGGGTGGTCGGATTAGGCGGCAAGCGCACTAACAACTGAGCTACGTAGGTGGCAGCCAAGGGGTATCTCCAGTAAGTCCTTACCTCCACTAGTTGTTTATGTTCCTCGGACATGTACTGGTATGTATCTGTACTAGTATTTCTTCCTTCCACAGACTCACCCATCAATGGTACTAGTACCTGTAAGTAAATTGTTTATTTGTTTAAATTACGAGTCCTAAGGCCATCTTAGAATATTGTTTGTTTGCCCTAACATGACGCAAAAAATTTAAGGTAGCTAGGTATAACCATGAGGCCAAAAGCTTCTGACTAGGGCATGATCTTACTTATGCATCAGTCAATATTTTGCACGCCCGGGGAGCAGTAGGCGACCCAGGGGTTTTAGACATTTTTTTGGATGTCTAAATCCCCATCCTGGAGACCATGATTACTGTTTTTAAAAATCCCCAGTATCGGGACACCTAATCACATAGTAATTCCCGGGTCTTGGAACTGGACTCAAGTTTATTCTCCGGGACATGGAGTTGATAAGGTTGTCTAATTCTCCCTGTATCCCCCTTGACGCCGGGTAGGCATAATATTGACTAGTACATTATGGGTGATCGTTTTACAATAACATTTTACCTTTTCTGGATTCTCATCTGGGTCAACAATAACCTCCGAGACCTTGTCATGTATTACACGTAACTTGCGGAACAGTAATGCCAGCTGTTTTAAACTCTCGTCTATCTTCAACTTCCGTTCCTGATATTGTGTGTTGTTGGTTCCATTAGGTAGCTAGAAAATACAAGATACTGTAAAAGCATTCAATTTTGATGGGATGAAATTCCATGGTTTTGGTAAAAAATACAATTTCAATGGGACATTGATTATGCATTTCAGGTAATAAACACAAGGGTCAAAATTATTGTTTGTGGAGAATTGATTTTGTGGTTAAATGTGAACCACAAAATCCATGAAATTTAACCCCCCATGAAAAGTAATGATTTTACAGTATGCAAGGGTTCCAAAAACTTCTGAATCTGATAACAGTCTGCATAATTTACAATTGTCCATAACAAGTAACTGCTGCTGTAAAATGCCGAGTATACAGGAAAACTATTCAGTTTAGCCAATTCAGGGCAGTAGTAAAAATCCTAAATTCACAAACTCTGAGCGTTTGGTCATTTTGATGTCAGGTTCAAATATGAAAACTCCTGACATCTGCAGTGTTTCCACAATGGCAGATGTGAAATCGTGAAGGAAGAGGTTTGTTCTGTGTTCCAACTTTTTGCCCCCCCCCCCTCACTTATTTATAAATTTGGGCATTCAGCAATAGTGCTGTCGGTCTGTCTGTACATAGTGCAAATCCATTTGTGTTGAACTCCTCATAAGCTGTTTGGTTAAATTTCTTCAAACGTTCACAGATGAAAAATCCCAATGTAGATGTCTGTAAAGGATGGAGTTTGTTACATTATGATATATCCCAACTAGGGCACCTTATAATACTATGTCCCCCATAAAATTCTATACAGAACAAAAGAGCTTGAAATTGCAAACAGATGGTAACTGATCATTTTGTTTGGAACCGCAGTGTTTTTCTATGATGTTTAACCAAACATAAGTTGACTAACCTAATAGTGCAAGGTACTGTAAACCTAGAAATCATTTCGCGCAATTTAAGTTTGCGGTGTTCATGTTTAGTAAAAATCCGCGAAAGTAAATACCCGCAAACATGTCCAGGATAAGAAAAACGCGAAAGTTTCTCGTTTTTGAAGGAAATCCATCATTTTGGTACGACGTTTATAAGACCGTATAATAAGTGCTATTTTGTCAAAATATGGAATGTTTTAAAAATGTTAATTTTAAAAAAATCTTCAAAACGTGTTTAACAATACACTCAGTATATGAACATGCAATTACATAGCGCTGTTTATTACGGGGTATGTCATAATACAAAATGACTGATAGTGTCAATAAAACTGTGAAAACATAACCTGCGTAGTTTGCAATTAGTGTAAAAAATACCACAGGTAACTATCTACATCAAAAAGAGTTTGAGAGGGTTTAACGAAGGTGAGAACTATAATTAAGAAGCAATTATATACGAACCGAGCAATGCATGTGACAGGTTATAATATCAATAATTTTGTCACTATGCGACTTAGTGTTCGCAGGAGACTTAAAAACGCGAAAGTTTGTAGCCGCGAATATGCCGACAATCGGCAAAACGCGAAAGTTTGTATCCGCGAAAGTTTCTATCTTTACAGTTGGTGAAATTGGAAACCAGAAATTTATCAACGAAAATAGGAGTAACTCCACTTTAATAGGAGTACTTGGCAGACATGACTTACCTGCATAGTTTTGAATAACTTGAAGACATCAAGGAGACGATGTGCAATATCCTGTGTGGTCTCCTGTCCAAGTTTACACAATGCAACAGAATTCACTGATTTTGTTGGTGACATCATTGGAGGCTGAAACAAAACAAAATATAATACAAAAAATAAAATAGAGCTGTGACAAACTAAACCAAAATTTAACAATAGCATTTTCCATGTTAAATTACTAGAATATTTGTTTTATTTTATTTCTTTATGGTCTTCATTTTTCATGTTAAAGTTTATCATAATACATTGTAATCATTTTTTTACAGTAGGTTTTACTGGCTATTGATACTTATGGAGCTAATTGGTCTAATTTTTTTGGAAAACAATATTTTTGGGAAAAACAATATTTCCATGGAAAAGGAACATTCTAATGGTCCAAAAAAACCTTGTGACAGTTCTTTCACGCCAGCAGAAAACAATACAAAATTACAAACCACGTTGGTGGCAGGAGCAGAAGAAGGGGCCGGTCCCGGGAAACTTTGTTGAGTAGGTAAGGTTTGTTGTCCCTGAGATGGTTGTGATTGAGTATACACTGGTTGACTGGTGGCACCCATACTGGGAATGGTGGCTCCTCCTGTGATTGGAATCTGTGCAGACATTGGAAATTGCTGATTTGGAGCTGCCATGTTTGTTTTTAGGCTGAAAAAGAAATCATTGATAAAATCATATTTTTTTATTTTTAATATATAACAATTACAATTAAAAGTATTAACTTAATAATTAAGGACTGCATTGTCGGATAGTATCATACCCACGGTACATAACAAAATTAAGTACCGTGGGACAATCGGCGACAATTTCTGGTTAAAATACTTTTGGAAGGGAAATAATTCCTCATAACCCAGAGATTTCCCTAGGGCATTTTAATGTTTGGGCCCAGTGCGCTTGGATACCCAAATCCAGTTTGCCAGTGCGCTTACAATTTGAATTGCGATTAAAATTGCGCTTAAAAAGTCATACTCGATAAATTAAATACAGTGCTGTCGGGTATTTCTGCGCACCTAACGGGTATTGGTCTAATACATTTGAGATCATTTTATTTTTAGAATAAATTATAATGCTGTTTGGATAGAAACACCCTTCATTGACAAATGTAAACAATTCAAAACATCACACCTTCGATAAACTTGGTCAAATGTCGTCACAAAACAAGATGACTGCCGGTTTTCATGACGTGATTTTTTTCGGCTAATTCTGCGCAGGTGGAATTGTTTTTTTGTATAATCTGTTTCAAAGATTTGTTTCACAAGAAATTTATCACAGTATCGAAAGAATAAGTCATTAAGACAATGTTGACAAAAAAAGGAAAAGTCATCATCCATGACAAATGTGCTTTTATTCAAATTATGTGTCACGTGGTATTTCAATTTTACGAAAATCGCCGTTGACACTCATTTTGGTCGAATTTTCGTAGAAATACTTTTCCGATTTCGTTGAAATGATTATAAAACTTTACATAAGTAATATACATCTACAAAAACACTGGAAGACCAAAGAAAAACGACCCAGCAAAACCTGTAAGAAATAGAAAGTTAAGGTGCGCAGAATTACCCGATGCGCAGAATTACCCGAAACGACTGTATGTCTTACAAACAATGCATCACATTCAAGAATGTGATAATTGGCTTTAATTTCATGAGGAAAAGTTGGTATCTGATTAATTTTGTTGTATCTGTGATATGGCCCCTAAAACCTCCCAAATTTGCACCATTTCATTTTTTTTTCTAAATGTGGGACGGGACACCCCTCTCGATCCCATCCCAATTGCGCTAAGAAAAAATTCTGGGGAAATCCCTGATAACCCCGTGTCTAATGAAATATCGATTGAAGAGTTATCTATACACCATTACAGGTATTTTACTTAAAAAAAACATTATAGGGTGGGGTAGGAGGGTGTTGAACAGTGAACCGAAGGCAGCGTAAGATCATGGCCTGGAAATAATTACACATCCGAAGTAAGTTTTTGTCCGAAAAGATGCTATTTACAAAGACATGGACTACAGAGAAATCGGTTATTTCTGAGGATTTTCAACAGCTTCGAAGGTAGGAAAATATATAAAATAAGCATTTACTGATATTTTTAGAAGTATTAATGTGTATATACTCACAAAATTGTAAAAAAACGTTCGCAGTTTTTTTGTAATTAGCGGCGGTCATGCATTTTATTAACACGTCGTGTAAAAAGCAAATGCAAAGCAGCGTTTGCCTCCCTTTGCAATAATTCAAAACCAAAAATGTACTTTGTGCAACACTGTCATCATTGTCATAAACACGGTTGAGTCATAATAACGCATTTGTTATAAACACAACGTCATCGATACCACTATTCAATACAGTGACAAGAACGTAATGACATCATTGCAAAAAGTGACACAGTGTTTTTGTCATGAAAGCATCCTCATGAACACAATGCTGCCATTGTCATGAAAACAGCGCCATCATTGTCATGAAAACAGCGCAATCTTTGACACCACTGTCATGAACACAGTGAAATCATTGTCATGAACACAGCACGATCATTGTCATGAACACAAGGACACCATTGTCATGAACACAGTTGCACCATTGTCATGAACACATTGACTCCATTGTCATGAACACAGTACCATCATTATCGTGAACACAATGACACCATTGTCATGAACACATTGGCACCATTGTCATGAACACATTGACATCATTGTCATGAACACAGTATCACCATTGTCATGAAAAAGTGACATCATGAACACAGTGACACCATTGTCATGAACACAGTACCAGCATTGTCATGAACACTTTGACACCATTGTCACGAAAACAGTGTTATCATTTGTCATGAACACAGTGTCACCATTGTCATGAACATAGCGCCATCATTGTCATTAACGCAGTGTCACCATTGTCATGAGCACAGTGCCATCATTGTCATGAACACAATGACACCATTGACATGAACACAGTGCCACCAATATCATAACACAGTGCCACCATTGTCATAACACATTGACACCATTGTCATGAACACATTGACACCATTGTTATGAACACAGTGGCACCATTGTCATGAACACATTGACATCATTGTCATGAACACAGTGTCATATTTGTCATGCACACAATGCTGCCATTGTCATGAACACATTGACAACATTGTCATGAACACATTGACATCATTGTCATGAACACAGTGTCATATTTGTCATGCACACAATGCTGCCATTGTCATGAACATATTGACAACATTGTCATGAACCCAGTGTCACCATTATCATGAACACAGTGTCATCATTGTCATGAACACAGTGACACCATTGTCATGAACACATTGACACCATTGTTATGAACACAGTGGCACCATTGTCATGAACACATTGACATCATTGTCATGAACACAGTGTCATATTTGTCATGCACACAATGCTGCCATTGTCATGAACACATTGACAACATTGTCATGAACCCAGTGTCACCATTGTCATGAACACAATGACACCATTGTCATAAACACAGTGACATCATTGTCATGAACATATTGACAACATTGTCATGAACCCAATGCCACCATTGTCATAACACAGAGTCACCATTTTTATGAACACAATGGCATCATTGTCATGAATACAGTGACACCATTGTTATGGAGACAATGGCATCATTGTCATGAATACAGTGACATCATTGTCATGAAGACAATGGCATCATTGTCATTAACACATTGACATCATTGTCATGAATACAATGGCACCATTGTCATGCACAGTGACACAATTTAGATAAATGGTCATAACCAAAGTGGCATCGCATCATTGTCATTAGGACAGTGCCATCATTTGCAGGAACATACCACAGTCATTGTCATAAACAAAGTGTCGTTATTGTCATGACCACAGTGCTATTTTTGCAATGAAAACAGTTTTTTTATTGTTATGAACATTGTCATAAGTACAGATGTGTCATCAAAAGCCTTATGATTGGCAGATGAAATAAAATACAACTTATGTGAATATTGTATGTAATTTTAATGGCATAAGTTATGTATGAATATAATACAACAAAAAACATCAATAACATCATTAACACATACCCTTAACATAACCTTCTAATCGATTAAAGTGTAAAGAGCTATATTTTACGGTCATTCAATGTCAAAATTATTACTTGCATCGTTTCTAGTATGATACTAGACTACCTTAATTGCAAATTAAAACTTTGGATGGGTTCCGTGTACTTTGATTTAATCGTCGAAAAAATAGACGTTTCTTATAATTTCATAGTTTGTTCTAGAACACTTTTGTATGTAAACTGACAATTTGCATGTCCAATAAATCACAGAGAGAGTTTCTGTTCAAGCTGAAACAAAAAGTGATCTAATGGATATGAAAGAATAATAGTTTTTCAGTTTTTTTATTAGATTTTTTTCCCGTCAGATATAGCTCTATTCACTGTAATATCCGAAACAAGTAAAATACAGTAAAATCATTAATTTTCGTGGTGGATTAAAATTTTGTGACTTTCGTGGTTCACCTTCAACCACGAAATCTAATCCCATGTAACAATAATTTTAACATGTGTATTTAATACATGAAATGCAATATCCATCGAAATAGATTTTTTTACCTAAACCGAAACTTCATCCCATTGCAATTAAATGATTCTACCGTACATGTAATTGTAACATGTTACAAGTGGTGACACCAATCAAATCTTAACTGGTTCATAATTGACATGACAAGTTTTATAAACAAGTACAGTGTGGAAATAACATGTGGTATGTGACACAAATTTGGCTAAGAATGCAAGTAAAAACATGTAAACACAAAGTTTAAAACAACTGTAAGAAACTTATTCTTGGACTGATTTTAACGAGACATCCGTAACGCTCAAGCCGAGAATAAAGTTCATACCAAGTAGTATGTCCACCCTGAAGTATTCAGATTTAAATAGTCTGTTGACAATAATACTAAAAGCCTTGTATATTTTTTAAATCAATCATTAGACCATTTCAATGTCTAAATCAACTGGCATTAAGGGCCTTAATGGCTAATTCTTGAAAATGAGAACTTTCATAAAATTGACAAACACAATTAAAAACAAGAGGGCCATGATGGCCCAATATCGCTCACCTGATTATAAACCCTGCACAATTTTCACCCAAAGGAATAATTTGAAAATCTTGGTAGAAAACCACAAGATGATGCTACATACCAATTATCAAAACTCTAGGCAGTGTAGTTTTAGGCAAGAAGATATTAATATGTTTTCCCTATATAAGTCTATGTAAAACGGTGACCCCCGAGTGGGGCCAATTTTGACCCCAGGGGCATAATTTGAAAAATCTTGATAGAGGACCACTAGATGATGCTACATACCAAATATCAAAGCTCTATGCAGTGTAGTTTTAGACAAGAAGATTTTTATATGTTTTCCCTATATAAGTCTATGTAAAACGGTGACCCCCGGGGCTGGGCCAATTTTGACCCCAGGGGCATAATTTGCGAAATCTTGGTAGGGGACCACTAGATGATGCTACATACCAAATATCAAAGCTCTTAGGCATTGTAGTTTTAGACAAGAAGATTTTTATATGTTTTCCCTATATAAGTCTAAGTAAAATGGTGACCCCCAGGGTGGGGCCAATTTTGACCCGAGGGGAATAATTTGAACAATCTTTGTAGAGGACCTCTAGCTGAGTCTACATACCGAATATGAAAGCCCTGGGCCAATCGGTTTCGGAGAAGAAGATTTTTTAAGGTTTTCCCTATATAACTCTATGTAAAACTAAGGGCCCTGGTGCGGGGCCAATTTTGACCCCAGGGACATAATTTGAACAATCTTTGTAGATGACCTCTAGCTGAGTCTACATACCAAATATGAAAGCCCTGGGCCAAGCGCTTTCTGAGAAGAAGATTTTTCAAGGTTTCCCCTATATAACTCTAAGTAAAACTAAGGGCCCCCGGGGCGGGGCCAGTTTTGACCACAGGGACATAATTTGAACAATCTTTGTAGAGGACCTCTAGCTGAGTCTACATACCAAATATGAAAGCCCTGGGTCAAGCGGTTTCGGAGAAGAAGATTTTTTAAGGTTTCCCCTATATAACTCTAAGTAAAACTAAGGGCCCCCGGGGCGGGGCCAATTTTGACCCCAGGGGCATAATTTGAACAATCTTAGTAGAGGACCTCTAGCTGAGTCTACATACCAAATATGAAAGCCCTGGGTCAAGCGGTTTCGGAGAAGAAGATTTTTTAAGGTTTCCCCTATATAACTCTATGTAAAACTAAGGGCCCCCAGGGCGGGGCCAATTTTGACCACAGGGACATAATTTGAACAATCTTTGTAGAGGACCTCTAGCTGAGTCTACATACCAAATATCAAAGCCCTGGGTCAAGCGGTTTCGGAGAAGAAGATTTTTTAAGGTTTCCCCTATATAACTCTATGTAAAACTAAGGGCCCCCGGGGCGGGGCCAATTTTGACCCCAGGGGCATAATTTGAACAATCTTTGTAGAGGACCTCTAGCTGAGTCTACATACCAAATATGAAAGCCCTGGGCCAATCCGTTTTGGAGAAGAAGATTTTTTAAGGTTTCCCCTATATAACTCTAAGTAAAACTAAGGGCCCCCGGGGCGGGGCCAATTTTGACCCCAGGGACATAATTTGAACAATCTTTGTAGAGGACCCCAAGGTGATGCTACATACCAAATATGAAAGCTCTAGGCCTTACAGTTTCAGAGAAGAAGATTTTTAAAGTTTCCTTTTAGAAAATCTATTTTTAGTCTGTGTGACCTAGTTATGCGACAGACCGGAAATTTTTTAACAACTTTGGTAGAGGTCCACCTAAGGAACATTCCTGTTAAGTTTTATCAAATTTGGCCAAGCGGTTTAGGAGGAGAAGTCGTTTGAAGAAATTGTTGACGGACGCACGACGCACGACGCACGCCGCACGACGCACGACGCACGACGGACGACGGACGACGGACATCTCGGTATGACAAAACCTCACCATGACCACTTTGTGGTCAGGTGAGCTAAAAACACATAAGTCTTTGGCAGTATGCTTGTGGGTTTTTCACTGTTGTCACCTAAACATATAAAACTGACACATCCAATGGCTTGGTGGACAAACCCTGGTTACTGTAAAATCATTTAATTTTGATTGGACCTTAATTTATGGATTTTGCCTTTCAAGTAATAAATACAAAGGCCAAAATTAGTTTTCAATGGGATTGGATTTTGTAGTTGAAGGTGAACCACTAAATCCACAAAATATAATCCCCACGCAAATTAATGGTTTTGCAGTAAATTCACAAAGTGTCTTTTTAAAAGAACTACAGCATGATAGATGCTTCAACAAGTGAGAAAACTGTGTTACTAAACAATCAAATAGCCTTTATTTGCCAGGCAACTTTTGCTGAAATATGTCAGGCATATGAGTATCTCCACCCAGGTCACCTGATTAGGTGGAAAGCGCACTAATCACGGGGCTACGGAGGCACATTAATAATAAGCACCACACAAAGTATATCCAAAGTATAATTCATTGACAACACTAGAAGTTTCACCAGCAACAATAAGGTGCAAATTCATTTGATATACTGTAAAATCATTTAATTTCGTTGGGACGAAATTTCGTGGTTTTGGTAAAAAAACCTATTTCGTTGGCACTTGAATATGTGGATTTTGCATTTCAGGTAACAAAACAAGGGTCAAAATCAATGTTCGTTGGGATTAAAGTTCGTGGTTTAAGTGAACCACGAAATCCACGAAATTTAATCCCCCACGAAAATTAATGATTTTACAGTATACATGTATATGGTTGAAACATTCAATGTTCAATAAAAATATAAAACAGTTTTTGGCTTAAACATGCCTATATAACTTTACAGCTGCTACAACTGGAATATTCTGGAAATAACTGGGACAACATATTAAAACACTTAAAAAAACTTCTCAAATATTAAATTTGAACCGTCAATACATTTGATTGATTTTTCACATTTTAGTTACTGACCCTGAACATATAAAATGAATTAAGAAAAATAATGACTAAAAAAAAGATGAGCATCAATATTCAATAACTATTTCATTAACATTGCAATCTTACAAAAAATTTAAGTCTATTTATAAATACTGTAAGATCACAAATTTACATGAGGGTTTAATTTTAACAACATTTGTATATATTCAAAAGCTTAATAAACTAAAATAACTGAATTTGAACAATTTTATTAAAACTCCTTAAAATTCCTTTATTCTGTAGGGTTAATGCATGCTTTTTGTGCTACATCATCTGCTGAGTCTCAAGGGAAGGTTGGAGCCCAAGCTGGTTGGGTTATGAATGCTCCCCAGGGACTCAGCATAACGGTATGTTAATTTGTGAAAAATATTCGCAAACGATAATACACGCACATTTGTATATTATACACGCACATTTGTATATCATACACGCACATTTGTATATCATACACACACATTTGTATATCATACACGCACATTTGTATATCATACAAAGCAACAAATTATAAGTTTGTAATTTTAAATAATGACAATTTTGTTGAAAATTTGTTGCTCCGTCCTGAAAACAAATGTTACATCATACCAGTTACAATGTTATGGCCGTCAACATTCCGGCAAATACCAAAAAAAACATGTATAAATGAATGCAGGTTTGTTTGAAATTATTATTTAAGGCTTACAGAAAATTACATATCAAAATGGAATTACAGTTCATATGATGTTGTTAATGGTTAATTTTCATCAGCAGGGCCCTGATATGATGATTCGTAAAACTGGACACCAACAGAGTGAATCTTTATATATACATGTCTGCACAATCATGTCTTTGACCGTAACCTTTGTTCAAAATCACTGTTTTATGCTATAATGATGTTTATTAAAATTTATACTTAATCCTGAGAACAAGAGATGCTTGTAAAACATGTTAGCCACCATGACAGCTCAATAGTTGGAAAATGTAAAGGTCACAGCAACCTTGACCTTTAACTTAATACTCAAAAGGGGTCATCTACTGGACTGTTTTTAGACTATTATTGATGATTTATGTTTAATAACGGTTTAAAGTCATCCTTCATAAAAATCTATAAAACAAATTTTGGTAATACAATTGTTCATTATAAAGTATTGCCTTAAACAAATAATGCATACAAGACTATAACTAATAAATGCATGATACTAAAATATACTTTTATGAGAATTGCATATCTCAGAAAATAGTAGTAATACTACAAATTTACCAGTCAGCTTTATGCTGAACTATGGCAGGGATATTTTCATGAGCCCCTCTATCAGGATTTGAATCTCAGTTGCTGGATTAGGCGGCAAGCACACCATCCAATGAGCTACGGAGGAACTCTTTTAACATGCTTCAAACATTGTTCTACATTGATTCTTTTGATAAAATTCAGCTTATTAATGAAATTTCAAAGGATCATTATACAAGTAACATTAATGTATAGTAAACACCAGTCTGTGAATGAAGTATTTGAAACTACTTGCCCTAAATCAGCAAATTTGAATTGTTCTTCTCTATAGTCTATACTCTATACATAATTAACTACTGCAAAAAATACATGCCCAAATCAACAGTAACTTGTCTTGGACAACAGGACAAGTGCTAATATCGCAGACTGTAAAACTTAAAATTTAATGTTTTCATCAAATACATGTAACTTTTTTTTAGCGGGTTCATTCTTTCAAGTGAAGAAATTTGGTATTGATGGATTATTCCCGATTCGTAGTCCAGACCCTAAATTAGTAACGACTAATGTTACAAATTTTGAACATAAATGTCATATTCGCTTGGATCGGTACTACAACCTACATTTCTTTTACCCTTCAACACAACTCTATAGTCATATTCAGGATTTTGCTCATGAGCATTCTGCCTAGATTCATCCATTGTTTCAACTTCAGCCTTTACAGAGCTTTCTGTATCTATTTCAGCCTTCATAGAATTCACTGAAAAAGCATCGTCTTGATTCACCCCATCAGCTGTTGATCGGTTGTAAGGATTTTTATATCTAGAACTCTTTTTTAACGTCTCATTCCCGGTCTTTAAGAGTCCGGTTGCATGTCGCTTGATATGTTTGTCTAAATTTCCTTTCAAAGTGAATTCTTTATTACAAATAATACATCTGAAGTATTTCACAGTAGAATGAGTCAGTGCATGTTGACGTAGATTACCTTTCAATATGAACTCCTTCCTACATACTTCACAGGTAAACTTTCTTGTATTTGTATGAATCAGTTCATGCTTGTCTTTATTGCCTTTAATTGAGAATGTCTTGTCACAGAAGCTACATTTGTACGGCTTAACCCCTGAATGGATCGCCTGATGCTTGACTAAATTACCTTTACTTCCGAGTACTTTATGGCAAATAGTACAAGTGAAGCCGACCCGCGATAAATGCTCTTTACCACTATCACGTACAACCACAACCTTCTCTGAATGTTCACTCATATGATAAGCTAGATCCTCCATAGTTGGACATAGTACCTTGCAGCTAGCACATTCGTACATCTTTGGTAAGTTTGGAGCCAATTTTGGAGCACCTCCAGTAACTTCATAATTTCCAACCATTAGATTGTTATCACCTGTAGAGCTACAATCACCCGTAGCATTGCAATCACCCGGAACGTTACTATCATGCATTGCGCTACAATCCCCCGGGGCGTTACAATCTCGCGTGGCGCTACAATCACCCCGTCGTAAATGGTTAACAACCTCTGCTTCTGAAGGGAAAGTTTTTGAGCAATTCTGGCAAACACAGTACAGTAAAGTGTCATTGACCTCTGACTTGTCATTATTGTGAGACATTTGATAACTGCGTGAACAAGAAGCAAAATCTGATTTCTCCGCCATCGTTTCCAAATACCGCACTCAAGTCTGAAAGAAAGTTAGAAAAAAAAAATTATCATCAAATTACAGAACAGAAAGTTTATTTAAGACAAAGCATACATAGCCTATAGCCTTACATAATATAAATAATGCATGCAAAAGAAAAAAAGGAAAGATAAAAAAGACACAATTATGTAACATGTTCCTGAAGACAGAAAATAGTAAATAGTAAGTGAGAACGTTTAGTTATTGTCAATGAGTTATTACGGAATCGAAAAGAAGTAACGTGGTATGAACAAGTTAACATAAGCAGATTGTGGAAAATCCCAGACATCACCAAAACCAGAATTTTGCAATAAATTTCTTAATTTAGCAGAGCAGTTATTAAAATTGTGATTCTTTTCTATGGTTTGACATTGGTCCATTAATACGCATTGTAAAATACAATTGTTTGATTTATTGACATTGTGATGCAATTTTAAAAAATATTTAACCATTTTTATAATTTTTATGTCTTTCTATGATTAATGGAAACCTTCCAAGTTCCCCATAGACTGCCAATGAATTTGTAGAACTTTTAACATTTAATACATATTTACAAAACTTTTTATGAACTCTTTCAATAACTTCCGTATTTTGCATTCCCCAGACCTCTGCATTATAATTTAAAATCGCTAAAACATATGCATCAAATAGATTAAATAAGATATTAACGGGAGTTTGAACCTCTCTTGTAAACGATTTCAACGCGTATAAAGATCACAGTTAACAGGCTAGTAATAACTGAAAGGATATAGCGAAAATAATGAAGTGAAATTGGATTTATTTTTAAATTCTTACAAGTCTTTTATATAAAATTGTCAAGTTTCAAAAAGTGATTGGGACCTGACCCCGGCATAGAACCAAATTTGTAAAATAAAAATTCAGTAGTATAAAACCCAACCTTTGTACCTAAGTGTAGACGAGTAAAAATGTTTTTCATTTCATGCAAGCCAATTTGAAATGTTGACTGTCAGAACAGACTAACGTATGATGGAAACTTTGAGACAAAGATTGAAAATTTTAACACAAGGTGAATGATTGTTCAGGATGTCATTTTTATTGGATGGTATTATCCGTATAAAATATTTGAAAGCATTGCTGAAATCATTTTTTTAAAAACCTGAGACAACAAGATATATTTTTCTAAAGATTAAAAACTTGAAAGGTGTTCAATGATCGATAATGTACAAGTTTTTTTTCAAATTTTAAACGTTTTTCCAGTTTTAAATCTTGAAAAAAGAAAATTTAATACACTCTCACTAGGCTGCATACTTGTAACATATTCACAGATTTCAATCCTGTCTATTTTCTCATAGTGCTTGCTGTTAATTTTAAAATGTCAAATTCCTGTGGTTTCAAGCAAAGACATAAAAAACACTTTAAGTCTTTGTCACAAGCTAAGATATATATTAGAACAGATAGGCAACTCTATAAATAGATTTTTATCTGCGGAACGGCCGACGCTCATGATGCAATGCGCAGACTCGACCTTTTCTGTTAATTATCGTATTTTTGGTATTCCGTACACTGTAAGTCGATAATATGGCGATGATTGGTAATATAAATTCTTATGGCTGCCTCGAAAAAACTTGCCTTATCATTAATAATTTATCGATTTTCAAAATTAATAAAATATTAAGAAGATACACAATGCGTGTTTCATGCAAATATACAATGCAATTTAAATCAGAGTTACAATTAGTGTTCCAAAATCGGACCAACATCACTATCGATTATCGAATCGAATCTTCATTTCACTATCGATTGTACAATCGATTGTGCTATCGAAAACTCGAATGAACATTGACTTCATAGTTTTTCCAGTCGAAAGAAAGAATTAATTTGCCTCATGTTCCTAAGACTATGAGCAATGAACCAAAGTAATTGACTGCAGTGGTTACCTGAGTGTGACACCCAGTCACAGGACCCTTATAAACAGTTAAACTCAATATTGATTGATCATTTTCTAAAACATAGAGTAGAACTCTACTTGACGGTGGCCTAATGTGTGGATGCTAAAAGGTTGACACTATTTATGGTTTAAACTGTTCTTTTCAAATTAAACAATAATGATATTGTGATCATTGCTTTTAGCTTCAGCTTGTGTTATAAATGTAGATTATGTATAAATGAGTCATGTAAATAATTAGTACATGAATGTAGCCTTCTTGTAATATTTCATCAAATAAAGAAAAGTTATTAATAAAGCATTTTCCTATATAGATTAAGAAGACCAGAAAACAACAAATAAATACGTGTATATTGTGTAAATAAACAATTCTGGGTGGGTTAAGATGAACAGTATTGCTATACTTTCGATTTACAAAATAAGGTCGCGAAAACATATGACAATCGGAAATGGCCCAATTCCGGTTGCCAATAACGTCTAAAATATCAAATTATGTTATTTTAGATACTTGCATGAACTTATGATTTAATTGTCGCTGCTCATTATTGCTCTAAAGCAGAAATACGAATCTAAATATACGGTAATTGGATTTATTTTTCCTCTCTTCAGAAACTCACTAAATCGATGTGCGGTAAATCGTTCTAGCAGCCGTAGACTCCGCCTCCCAATAGAAATATATAGAGCTTGGAGGCGGGGTTTATTTAAAGGATTGTGGATATACTCCTTGTAAAAATTGTGATTTAGCGATTCTATAAGATTCTCGCGCGTGCGTCAAAACATAAACAAACAAACAATGGCGTTGTGGTCTATGAGGCATACGCAAGCGCAACGCATATTGATTCCATTAAAATGATCCATACAAGTAAATGAGTGATATGTTTATCTAAAATTAGGGGAAATGGTTCTTATTTTCAATTGCCACAGACCAGTTCACCTGGCAGTCAATTACTGGCGACTATCGATTGTTCCAATTCACTATCGATAGTCGGCGACTTCGACCTTACAGCGACGATAGTTCGATTGTCGGCGACTATCGTCGGATCACTAGTTACAATTTCGTGTGATTTGGAGCAAGAAAAGAGAGACATGGGGTGAAAATGGAGTTACAATTTAGTATACGAAATATCATTTAAAAGAATCACCAGGACTAATTTTATAATATTTTACGAAAGATGTTTCAAGTTAAACACCAATTAAGATTTTAATATTTTCCAATCTGATGATAGGAATTTGTCATAGTTTGAACTGAATTGTTTTCTCCCTTCGATATTCCCGCGAAACTGTTGTGACTTCAAACTCCATTTATGGACATATAGCCAATATAATCGATGAAATATACATACACACTTATCAAGGTATGTTTATTCTTTATCTACATAGTAAAATTTTCTCGATTGATTTTGAAATGTTAATTGAATTGGCAGATTTATTTCTGCAAATTTCTTACAAAACAATACATATAACAAAGATGGCGGATCGATGAATCTCGCCACTAAAACTCTGTGATCTCCCCTAATATTGGGACAAACGTGAATCTGCGAGATTTAAAGTCGATTTCTACTCATTTCAACTGGGTCACATGGTATAGTGATTAATCCATATTATCAAATACCTAAATTACATTTATAACCACGTAACTTCCTCGTTTATTGTAACGAGTACTGAATGTAATTTAGGTCTTTGATATTATTAATGTCGCAAGGTATGCCAAATTTTCATAGAAAAAATACTTAGCCGATGAGTTTTAAGTGATTCCGAATCCAAAACATAAATAACTAAGAAACATTCACAAAAAAATGAACATTTTTGTCTAAACAGACTTCTTCTACCAATACTGGGGCCGCAATACTGAAGTCTGAACATGATCCCACTCTGGCATTGTCATTCAAAACTTTGTGGCTTCACTTTCAGTCAGGCTATTGACAGGTTGGCTTTTAAAACTGATGTATATTCAATAGCTTAGTTAAAACAACACAGGGCTACTTAAGGTGATACACCGTGGGAGAACAGCGAAAAAAAACAAATTGGTGCTAGTGAATTTAGACGAAACGTGATGTCCGAAATGTTATCCAGTTGCAAAGTTTCCAGACATTTTCAGGTATGTCCTGTGCTTATCACAGCAATTACAGGAACAAAACGTTTTAAGACTGAAACATTTAAAATGATTACCAATGGTCAAATTACTTACATTGAAACAAAATGCCCTTTCAAATGTCAAGAAAAATCGGGACTGTGCGACCGTGAAAATTACACGTCATGTAAATTAAAATATTGATATAAAATCCAGTATCCGGTTTTCTGTTCGTCTGTCGCAGCAGTTACTTCCCTTTGAAAGTATAACTATTGACAAAAAGTAAATACACGTACGACCATGGATGTCTAATAGTTTATAAGAAACTTTTAAAGTCGAACTAATTATTTGGAATTAAATAATATTATTAAACTATTTATCAACGTGATGTTGACTAAAATTTAGGTCTTTGACTGATTCTTCCTCAAAGGAGTTATTTTTCATACGAGTCTACATGTGTAGTTCACAATACGAGTAATTTATTATTCTACGTAAATTGACATTTGAATTTTTTTGACACATGATTTTTCGAAAAGAGATAAGTTAAAAAAGAAAACTAAAAGGTTAAGTGTGATGAATCAAAGTTGGAATATAAAGACAGTGATGAACAGCTGCATTTTCGGCTTGGCAGTGACCAACTATGGTTTATTTAATCAGACTGGATTGTTCGGTTTATTTATTCAGGCTGGATGGAGGATCGAACCCACAACCTTCAGATCAGCAGTCCGTAGCCCTTATCACTTGAGCACCTATCCATCTTAAAACAACTTTTTTGTTAATGTGATTTTATTTATTTATCCACGTCATCGGATGACCCATGTAAGCGAGGCCCCCAACACTATATATGATCAGTTCCAGAAACACATCTGGTTCTTTACATGCCTGGTGTATAACATCATACACTGGGACCTAGGTTTTTATAGTCTCACAGTGTATAACATCATACATGGGGCCTAGGTTTTTATAGTCTCACAGTGTATAACACCATACATGGGACCTAGGTGTTTATAGTCTCACAGTGTATAACATCATACGTGGGACCTAGGTTTTTATAGTCCAACAGTGTATAACATAATACATTAGACCTAGGTGTCCATAGTCTCACAGTGTATAACATCATACATGGGACCTAGGTTTCCATAGTCTCACAGTGTATAACATCATACATGGGACCTAGGTGTTCATAGTCTCACAGTGTATAACATCATACATGGGACCTAGGTGTTTATAGTCTCACAGTGTAAAACATCATACATGGGACCTAGGTTTTTATAGTCACACAGTGTATAACATCATACATGGGACCTAGGTTTTCATAGACTCACAGTGTATAACATCATACATGGGACCTAGGTTTTCATAGTCTCACAGCGTATAACATCATACATGGGACCTAGGCTTTCATAGTCTCACAGTGTATAACATCATACATGGAACCTAGGTTTTTATAGTCTCACAGTGTATAACATCATACATGGGACCTAGGTTTCTATAGTCTCACTGTGTATAACATCATACATGGGACCTAGGTGTTCATAGTCTCACAGTGTATAACATCATACATGGGACCTAGGTGTTCATAGTCTCACAGTGTATAACATCATACATGGGACCTAGGTTTTTATAGTCTCACAGTGTATAACATCATACATGTGACCTAGGTTTTTATAGTCTCACAGTGTATAACATCATACATGGGACCTAGAAGTTCATAGTCTCACAGTGTATAACATCATACATGGGACCTAGGTGTTTATAGTCTCACAGTGTATAACATCATACGTGGGACCTAGGTTTTTATAGTCCAACAGTGTATAACATAATACATTAGACCTAGGTGTCCATAGTCTCACAGTGTATAACATCATACATGGGACCTAGGTTTCCATAGTCTCACAGTGTATAACATCATACATGGGACCTAGGTTTTGATAGTCTCACAGTGTATAACATCATACATGGGACCTAGGTTTTTATAGTCTCACAGTGTTTAACATCATACATGGGACCTAGGTTTTCATAGTCTCACTGCGTATAACATCATACGCGGGACCTAGGTTTTCATAGTCTCACAGTGTATAACATCATACATGGGACCTAGGTTTTTATAGTCTCACAGTGTATAAGATCATACATGGGACCTAGGTTTTTATAGTCTCACAGTGTATAACATCATACATGGGACCTAGGTTTTCATAGTCTCACAGTGTATAACATCATACATGGGACCTAGGTTTTCATAGTCTCACAGTGTATATCATCATACATGGGACCTAGGTGTTTTTAGTCTCACAGTGTATAACATCATACATGGGACCTAGGTGTTCATAGTCTCACAGTGTATAACATCATACATGGGACCTAGGTTTTTATAGTCTCACAGTGTATAACATCATTCATGGGACCTAGGTTTTTATAGTCTCACAGTGTATAACATCATACATGGGACCTAGGTTTTTATAGTCTCACAGTGTATAACATCATACATGGGACCTAGGTTTTTATAGTCTCACAGTGTATAACATCATGCATGAGACCGAGGTTTCCATAGTCTCACAGTGTATAACATCATACACTGGGACCTAGGTTTTTATAGTCTCACAGTGCATAACATCATACATGGGACCTAGGTTTTTATAGTCTCACAGTGTATAACATCATACACTGGGACCTAGGTGTTTATAGTCTCACAATGTATAACATCATACACTGGGACCTAGGTTTTTATTGACTCACAGTGTATAACATCATGCATGGAACCTCGGTGTTTATAGTCTCACAGTGTATAACATCATACATGGGACCTAGGGTTTCATAGTCACACAGTGTATAACATCATACATGGAACCTCGGTGTTTATAGTCTCACAGTGTATAACATCATACATGGGACCTAGGTTTTCATAGTCACACAGTGAATAACATCATACATGAAACCTAGGTGTTTATAGTCTCACAGTGTATAACATCATACATGGGACCTAGGTTTTTATAGTCTCTCAGTGTTTAACATCATACATGGGACCTAGGTTTTTATAGTCTCACAGTGTATATCATCATACATGGGACCTAGGTTTTTATAGTCTCACAGTGTATATCATCATACATGGGACCTAGGTTTTTATAGTCTCACAGTGTTTAACATCTTACACTGGGACCTAGATTTTTATAGTCTCACAGTGTATAACATCATACATGGGACCCAGGTTTCCATAGTCTCACATTGTATAACATCATACATGGGACCTAGGTTTTTATAGTCTCACAGTGTATATCATCATACATGGGACCTAGGTTTTTATAGTCTCACAGTGTATAACATCATACATGGGACCCAGGTTTCCATAGTCTCACAGTGTATAACATCATACATGGGACCTAGGTTTTTATAGTCCCACAGTGTATAACATCATACATGGGACCTAGGTTTTTATAGTCTCACAGTGTATAACATCATACATGGGACCTAGGTTTTTATAGACTCACAGTGTATAACATCATACATGGGACCTAGGTTTTCATAGTCTCACAGTGTATAACATCATACATGGGACCTAGGTGTTTATAGTCTAACAGTGTATAACATCATACATGGGACCTAGGTTTTTATAGTCTCACAGTGTATAACATCATACAATGGGACCTAGGTTTTCATAGTCTCACAATGTATAACATCATACATGGGACCTAGGTTTTTATAGTCTCATCCAAAAGACTGTAAGTGAAGTAGTGATCTAACCCCAACTCCAAACAGACCAGGGTCGGTAGCCATTACCACTGGAATACCTGTCCAACTTTTGATCATTTTAATGATTTATTGCTTTTTTATCCTATATGGGCGAGACCGCCAGAAGAGTTTTGGCACTTTTAGTTTTGTGGGGGATAGTGCATGATACAGAAGATGCCCCAATTCCAGAAGTATCCCTGGTTCTTTTCCATGCCAGGTGTATAGCACACATACATGTGACCTCGATTTGAAGTCTCATCTGAAATACTTTTAGTAAATTTTAGTTGATCAGCCCGGGATTCGAACCCACAATCCCGAGATCAGAACTCTCGTTCTTTACCGACTGAGCTAGGCGCGCTGAGTGTGAGCAGTTTAAATTCTATTTCATGGTCTTATTTATCCTCGCCACCGGATAATCCATATGGGCGAGGCCTCCAGAAGAGGTTTTACCGTTTAGTACTTTTAGTTTTTTTGGGGGATAGTGCATGTTACAGAAGGTGCCCCAATTCCAGAAGCATCCCTGGTTCTTTTACATGTCAGATGTATTGCACACATACATGTGACCTCGGTTTAAAGTCTCATCCGAAATACTTTTTTTCATTTTAGATGGCCAGCCCGTGATTCGAACCCACAACCCCGAGATCAGTAGTGACTACTAGTCTCGTGCTCTAGACTACCGACTGAGCTAAGCGGGCTGGCTTAAATTTAGCCAGCATGCTTTTATACAAACTCAAAAGTACAACCTACATTTTGATTGGTCGACCGAGATAACTTTGCATAAATTTAAAATAGGTGGGAGGTCATTGATACTTGACCAATCAGGTGCCTCGCAATCTAGACTTCCTGCTTTAATACCCGAAATACAGTTCCCCGTACAGCACTCGGCAAATAACGTCAACACTCGGTATTGTCTGTGTGGTCAACTTTGAACCAACATTTTATCAGTAATGTAGATTATAATTGACGTTCGTCTAGATTTGCGTGTCTTTTAAACATGTCACTTCTTTTTGAGGTTAAAAATGAAAAAAAATCCTTCGATGGTATTCTAGTATTTTGTGTTTACCCTGTCAAATTATATTGCAACTTAAACAACATGAAATTTAGTTACCAATTTGCCAGGGCTTTTTTCAGATGTTAAGCCGCTCAAGCACCATTTGATATTTTAACTTCCCCTTGTCATTGGGCTATCTATGGAAACATACACTCATGTCTCCCTGTGGAGACTATTTTCTCTCCTGTGGGTGTGGCAGGCAACATCGATCTGCGGCACCCAGGAATGTACACTGCCCTCACAGGTACCAATTTACACCTTGGTGGAGAGGAGCATGTGGGTTATTCTTGCTCAGAGAAATTAACCAGTGGCCCAGATGATGGTTGAACCCGGGACCTCTCGATTCCGAAGCCCACCCCTACCTCTAGGCCACCGCTCACTACTTGATAAAACTGTGAAGGCTCAGTGTAAACAATTGTTACGACAGGAGCCCGACACAGTGACACTGTTGATAAAGTATACATTGCACCGAAAGAGTGCCAATCAACAAAATTTTAATGCTTGTACAAAAAAAGAAAAACGTGCACTTTACTAGTAAACAAGCAATTCATCTAACATAAGTTCGATACTTAGTCATCACGCAGCATACATTTCACGTTGAAATTGTACAACAGAAGTATACTCTATAATGTCAACAAACATGCTATACAGTCAATACAGTCAATACCACCGAGATACGAATGGGCTGAACCCCGAATGTAGTACGTACACGGTGACACCGGTGAATAAAGTAAACAAATCTAGATAAAACTCAAGGGGGTACACCGACATAACTTACCAATGGTTAGGTGAATCATTTCTTTACATTGTCTAAAAGTAAAATTATTAAACCAGTTGTTTATTTTGGTAGCACGGATATATCTTTTTAACGGATTTATTACATCATTTATAAAGGTAAGAGAGGCGTCCGGTTGAAAAATCAGGCAACAGAAGGCTAAGCCATTCTTAATGTTCATGTTTTGTAAAATATATTCGAATTATAATCTTAAAAAGTGTACCAGAAAAACATAACACCTTTGGTCTATAGACTCTATACATGTGCAAGTTTTCTGGGTGATAGCACGTAGAACGTAAATATTTGTTGCATAGTGTCTGAAACTGAATACTTCTTTTTCGACACCCTGTATTGTTGTCCATGGAACAAGTTATCATGTCATATTCGAAAGAATAGCGGGGACTAGAGTTACACATAGATAAACATAGTTTAACTGACGGACGAGCTAATGTTTATAACCGTTGTCATTTGAACGGACTGTTGCACCGTATCATAAAATTGTATGTTGGGCATGTTTTTGGACTGTATAAATTATGGTCGTTGAAAACTTAAGGACACCACTAACTGGTGCATTAAGACACACTTTTGACCATTTTAACAATCCACAATGTTCATGTTGTTTTTGGTATATACAGGTATAGTTTGGCAAACATGTAGTATTTTATTTAGCACAATTCACAACATAAACAAATACTAAAAAATCTAAATTTTACAAATTTAATGTATACACTTATTACATAAAATAGTAAATAATGCTTAATACAGGATCTTAAAATAGGTTCATTATAATGAGTAATCATTTCACAAAGACTGAACCGACGATACGGGCTCATGATTTAACGAACGACCCAATTGCAAAGAACACTCATTCAATACACATATTATTCTAATTTTACAACTTTTTTGGACAATACTTGACTTGAGTCGTGCACATTTAGACGAACGAACATTTACATAACATTATGATATTTGGTATCGTAGATAAACATGGAATTCAATTATCTGAGTCAACAAAAATATGCCTTGGTCCCACTGAGATTTTTATTGCCTCGACGATTTGATTGATTTACTCCCGATTTAAATATGTTGACTTCGAGAGGTATCGCGTACAGGGATATCACAAATGTTCTAATGTTTACATCGAAGCTTTCTCTAGACCACGATGACCCTTTTCTCGATGCCTTACGATGCCCTTTTTTATTAAATAGAGAGTTCATCGCAGAGGCAAACAAATCTAAGTGGAACCGAGGCATAAACAAAAAAAAATAAAATAGACACGATTCTGCCGACATATGATTGTTCTTCTTTACTGAATTTCAAAACATACGTTTATTGAAATACTTAATTTCTTATTTACTTAGTGTACGCTCTTACAAGTGCTTGCAAATTGATTCGATACGAATGCGTCTATGTTTGTTCACGGGACTCACCTTTGATTTTTTTTTGAAAAAAGATCTTCTGTTTAATAGAACATTTGTACAATAAGACTGGTCTTTGTGTGCTTCATATTTTTATTTCAAAATTACGAAATATCTTTGCACACGATATAATGCTGGTGTTATACTAAGATTATTATATGCACTCTGATAATTTCGGCTTTTTTGCGTATTTACCGGGTATAAACGGAAAAGGCCGAGCATTCACGATTGTTGGTATTTTGTCTGGGAACTAAATAACGTACAGAAAGTCAGTCTCTTACAAGTCCAAATGACTAAATCCTGTAATAGGAAATAACACATTACACAGAAAATAAAAATAAGTCATTGTTTTTCACTTATAAAGGACCGAGAATTTTACATTCACTTGTCCTGCATTCATATAATACTACATTATTTTGAACCGGGAGGTCGAAGGTTCTAATCACGGCGGAAGTCGGGTTAGAATTGATGAGGCCGGTTGGTGGGCCGTCAGCTAGTTAAATAATGGTTACCGTAGGTCCATCTCTGCCAGACACCCGACAATATGAGAAGGGATTCGGTAGGTACTGTGTGCATGAAAGATAGTGTCTCATAAGTCAAATTAGCTGGCCCTTGCAATAGGGGTGACACTATAATAAACAAATACTTTACATTATCACTTCACATGAAAAGGTTGGTAAAGATTTGGGACTGACTGCAAGAAAAAAGAAGAAACTCTTACAGTATTAAGATCTATACAAACCTTTTCAACGTGTACATTAGTTTTGTATGTACACGTGTGTATACATTCGTAATATGCAACTAGTTTATTCTAATGCATGCACGATGAATATAAATGCATGTAACACGTTACAATGTATGAAATCGTACGTACGCTTTATTTTAAGAAATTAAACGACGTTTTTTAAACCATACACTCGTTTCTTATAAGAAAATCGGATTAAAATGATTAAACTCATATACGAACTCCGTTTGCAGTTCAAAATAAGATCAATGAAACCTGTGTCTCAATAGATAACATTCGACATTCAATATCTATCTTAACCACAATGTCATGGCAACCAGTTTCTTATGTCTCATTTAGACTGTTTGGATTGTCACAAAATGGCCGAGCTGTCACGGTTGTCCGTTCGAATAAAACTTCAGTTAGACTTTCACTAGCCTCCAAAAGTGAAGAGTCAGAATGACTCCCGACTCTCAATTTTCAAGAATCTTGAAAAAAGTGCAAGAATATTTTGTATTATAAGTTTAGAAAATTTGACTCTTCACCTTGTATTTTCAAGAGTCAAAATAGGCACTTTTGTCAAAATCAAGAGTCAAAATGCAGTTTCACGAGTCAAATGAAAGCACCGGAGAGGTTGCGGATTAGAGACACGGTTTCCACTGTATATGAAATTGCAACTGTAACTCATTGACTGTCGTCTGGTCCCGAATCTTTTCACTTGTTGATACAAGTATATAGTCTGCATAGTTTGATAACTAGGGTCAGGTTCAGGCCCGGTACCAGAAATTTCTGAGTGGGGGGGCACGAGGTATGTACGGGATTTCGGGGGGGGGGATTGCTTAATGTGTGTGTGAAAATGCACAGGAAGGGGGTTCATTTGTAGATGTGGGGGAATCCATAGTACTTTTTATGTTATAAGCGTCAACATGTACATTATGTACGTTCGTGCATATTAGTAAGTGTTCACATACAGTATTTGTATATACCAGCTTTCATCCTTTTGGCCATTGGAATATTATAACATAAGTAGGGGGGGGGGGGGGGGGGGGGTCCGGGGGCATACTCCCCCAGGAAATTTTTTAAAGCAATGGATGAATCTAGTGCATTCTAAGCCTATCTTGGAGCCCTGAAATACCTTTTTTTTCTTTATTCTGAGAGCTAACCTTAATGGTTTAGTTATGATTATTTAACTGTCAAAAGGTAATATAATGAGCTAGGGCAAAAATTCTCTTGTAATTGATTTTTTTGTGATGCAACAGCTACGTATAAATATATACATGTATATTAAAATATTCTGCGAGCGAAGCGAGCACGAAAAATGCCCATCTTACAAATACTTTCTCATCTAGAACATAAGAAAAAATACCCATATTATTTAGAGATGTCTGTTTAATAGCTGTTTTACTATTTATTCAAAGTTTTTAAAAAAAAATCTCAGCCAACTGGGGGGGCACGGGCCCTCGTGCCCACCGCCTGGATCCGTGCCTGAGGTTTTAACCAGAGATAACATGAATGCATTTAAATGATTGATCGATCAGATTTGCCGAAATATCACCAAATTCTAGGAATATACGAGCACCTTATCTTGTTGTTCTATATATAGGATCTAGGGCAGTTATGTTCCGATTTATGTTCACTCATTTTCCCAATTGTAAAAGCTCGGCCATTTCCGTTTGTCCCCGGTAAATATTTTTCATTGGATAAAAACCGAGGTGATCAGAATGTCATTTTCCGTACCTGAAATTACTATCCTCATAAATCAGTGGTTAGTCAAGACCCTTACGCTGGTTGAACGAGAATGGAAATTAAAGGCACAAGTAGTTGTATATTGGTTGGACATACAACCGTAAGTATTGTGCCCTACTATTTCTTTACAAACGATACCTGCCGGAGCATCTCAAGTAAAAATGTGAACTCAAATTAAGATCATAAGACTTATAGATGAATCTGAAGTTCCAACTTTTGAAATGATGCTGTAATAAATTCAGAATGTGATTTCTGTATAGTGATGCCAATTTCCAGTCAAGCCTTGCATTGTAATGAACATAAAGGCACAGGCCGATATTTGAGATGAGATCTTGCTTTGCTCAGATTGAGTTGCTTTGGGAAATCGGGACCAGGTCGATGATCATGCTAAGTTAAACATAAATATCGGTGTATGAACAACTGATGAAGCCTCCGGTCATGTTACTAATACTCAAACTACTTACTTACTATTTCTTTGTTGCCTATGGGTGTGCCGTGTAATTACATATTTCCAAGTGTGTTTCTAGGTCTGTGTGTGAGCATTGGTTCTTTCAATACTCGTCGTTCACCTACATCAGTCTTTGGCAATCGTTTTCATTTCTCCCCATGATAGTCGGTGGGGCTTCAGCTCTGAACAGCATCACTGCTCCAGTTTGTTCGAAAAGGTTTTAAACTTGACAACTTTCGGTTGAAATTGTGAAATCACCACAACCCTCCTAAAGAGGTAGTGGATTAAAAAAAGCTTTGCTAACAGAAAAACACACAACATAGCTATCTTAATTTACTCTCACTTACAATGATATGTTTTAATGTTCACATTGATCAAAACGTGGAATGTATGCACTCTTAAGTACTTAAGCCTGAAATATTTTATTTTATTTCTTATCGGTAAGCTAAATATCAACGCATATACAAATGTATATGAATGGCTTTTAAATACTTCCTACTTACACATGTGCATGTAAAGTGTTTGATTCTTATAGTGTCACCCCAGTAGAAAGGACCAGTCAATTTGACTAAGAGACACCTATTTTTCTTGCATATAATGCCTCCCGAATTCCATCTCGTATTGCCGGATTTCTGGCAGAGATGTTTACGGTAATTATCCTTAACTAGCTAGTTTATTATGCTAAATGTGCTTTCTAATTTTACTGCCTGTTCTTTATGCTAGATATTATTTTAATTACATGTATTAGAAACAGATGACAGTCGCCCGGCAGTACGAGAAGGGATTCGGGAGGTACTGTGCGTATGAAAGGTAGGTGTCTTATAAGTCGAATTGGCTGGCGCTTTCAATATGGGTGACACTATATTAATAAACACACATTTTACCTGTACCTTTATACTTAGATAGAACTACTGGTTGAGTTATAATGAATGTGTATTTTCTTATATTTCAGAGTAGAATGCAAGACATTCATCCAGGAAGGTTGTACGATTATCCGAACTATTCATTGTTGTGATGGAAGTAGGCTACGCATGCGCGTGAATATGAAAGAAAACGAGGATTGTCCTCCGATAACTAATTTAGGTTTTACAATTATTTGTTGTGTGTTGAGTGGGGTATGCGTACTATGTATAGTCCTATTAGTTGTGATAATTAAATCTTCGTTGAAAAAGAAACGAAAACCTTCAGCATTTCGTCACCACCAATCTTCTTTAACCGGAAATGACATCAATACGCAGGAATTCCAATATGGCGTCCATTATTCACAAAGACCGATTGCGTTTCCAGGCAACCCAGCATCGTTTGCGCACAGACGCCATCTTCGAGACAGTACTGAACATTTTTCAGACGTTGGTGTGCAACGAAACGCAGAAAGTTTCACTTCCAGACACATTCCAGTGGCAACATTTTTAAACGAGGCCAATGCCCGTTCTGACGTCAGTTATGACGTCAATCGAAGTTCTCCGGTAACTGTTGACGACAACATAATCGGCCTATTTGATCATGCTGCTACACAGGGGCCATTGAAGGACCTATACAGTGTAACAGATCGAAGTTTTACACAAACAGTATGTGGTAAATTGCTAGTCAGTATTGCCCGACATGTTTACCATAAGGGAGATGTGCTATATTTAGACAACATGGGGATTTCACTGCATGTACCTGAAGGAGCGGTAGACGTTGGGAAAAAACAACTGATCGTTTTAGTCTTAAATTGGGATCTCTCGGACAATCCCACCATGCAGAAAGAGGAGAGTCTAGTCAGTCCTGTGGTATACGTTGGACCTCATGGCATGAAGCTAAACAAACCATGCACTCTTACATTCCGTCACTGTGCTTTCGATCCTCGCCAAATTAAAATCATGCGAAGTGAAACGGAGCTTAACGACATGAAATCGTGGGAAGCGATGTGTGACCGTGATGACGTCACAGGGTCATGCTATTTGACTCCAGATGAATGCCAACTGCAGATTGACACGTTCACGCTTTTCACGTGCGTACAAGCGCCCTTAGACAATGTGATTGGAAAGAAATGGTTACAGTTAGCAGTGTTTGCTTGTCCCCTACGTCATGACGTCAACCATCACCAGGTAAGCGGCGTGTATGACATCATTAAAATTGCCCCCCCCCCCCTTACGCCATCTAGATGTTTAAAATCATTACCCGATTAGCTATGTACATGCGTAGGCTAAGTATGTTACATCAATATCGTATGAAACAAACCCACGGTATGAATCCTGTTACATGACTTTTGAGCTCCGTCAGAGAATTGTTCTGTTTTCATATTTCTCTGACGGAACTGAAAACCGACGTAAGGCTCTGACGGAACTCAGGATACATGACATTTGAGTTCCGTCCGAGCGATACATCAGTTTCAAGTTCCCATATGAAAACAGAACAATTCTCTGACGGAACTCAAAAGTCATGTAACAGGATTCATACCGTGAAACCGTTAATCATTATCACGTAAGCTACGTATATAGTTGAGTTTTAGGACGCCAATTCTTTTTTAAAATATGTTTACATGCCCTTTGCGCCATGACGATAACCAACATTAGGTATACTACGTGAAATATTCTGCGGACTCGCCATCTACTATTGATATTGATGCAAGAGCTATTGCAGAAATACTGCCACCACAGAATAAAACACATAGTGTCTAGAAGCGCAATCACTCAAGGTTTAATCTGTCAAAGTTTCATTACGTTCCGATATTGTTTGTTTTTCCTCTCGACCAAAACCGCGAACTACCTAAAGGCCCCGTTACACATAAAGCTTCTATAAACAATGTAACCAAATCTTAACGATTGGCCTAATGTGTGACGTCTTATGTTATCTGACAAAAAATGTCAATGGACACAAAACGCTCAAAGACACACACATACGTACACACCATTTAACTGCACCAAAGATGGACAGCTTACACATACCAATTATTAGTTAACGAATTTAGAGGAATGCCTATTTGCCAGTAATTCAAATTGTCGGGTGGTAGTCGTTATGGCATTGTGCAACGATCCCTTTACATACGGATTTGCCTGGCATATTCGTTGACAAGACCTTGACACAATTTGAGCCATACAGTATTATACTGCTTATCATACAAATATTTATTTAGAGCGCTGATAAATGGAAAGTTTGATAAGAAAGAAAAATGTACTATTCTTCTTGTTTCAAAATAAAAGTTTATTCATCTTTGATAACGTCACAATAAATTTTCAGAAAATTCATTAGATCTATGTTGACGTTATTGTTGAAGTTGGGTGCAACTTGATGTACTATGAGTGCCTGTCTGATTCCCTCATATCTAGTTTGATGTACTGCGATACAGGTATCCGTTGCCTAAGCAAGGCGGTACGTAGTGCTATCATCGGGAGGTAATCCATGCCTTCTATATTTAATTGAACGGGGGGTAACTGAATGAAGGCCAGACAGGATAATGTGAGAGTTAAGCTTTATTCATGTGTACCCAAAATGTTATAAAACATTGTTTAAACATGTTGTTTAGTTTAGCATTGAAATTTTAGATATTTGATCCATAAGTTTGAATGTCCATCAAGACATTGCTTTCAAATGTGGCATACTTGTTACCCATCATAAACTCAATACATTACCATAGTCACGTAACACTATCAAACATTTCAACAGAATTATTGTCCCTGAATGGCGCAGCTATTAAACTTTGTAACGGCGTAAGCGTAAACTGTTATGAACGCAGTCTTGTTACTATTGTTTTTACACCGTGATTATGCTCAATTTCTGCGCCACTCTATTCATGATCCTAACAAGACAATAGTTACCCTATTCATAGTTATGAGTAGCTCTCGATTGTACGGAATCCTGTTAGGGACATCGCATTCTTGCTTCGCGCCTTTTAACAACCCCGTAGAAAAAACCCCACGAGATTCGTTGGTTACATACTCGCAACTTTTTTATATCGAATTGAATGGTTTTACCACAGTATTGTATTTCCATTGGGAAATCATTTTAGAAAGGGCGAGATTTGTATTTTTCCTTTGGCGCATTTTTCTCTATGTTTAGAAACAACTTGGGTCATAGAAAAAACCCACGAGATTTGACGTTGCTTTGTCGTGTTTTTTCGTATACCAGCAGTTGGAATTATAGTACCTTAACACCGTTAATGATCGAGTTTCACCCCTAAAACAAAATGATTGTAGTATTGTACAAAGTTAATGGGGGCTATATCAAATAGTGAGAAAATAACATAGGGAACAATATCTTGTTACTTGGACATAGTCGATCTAAGTACGTAGCTCAGTGGTTACTGTGCTTGTCATCTTATATGGCGATCCGGGTTCAAATCCGGGTAGAAGCACATATATATGCCTACCATATATCACTATGATCACTGTGGGACTCTGTCTAAACGACAACCGGTATCTGTAGGTGGTAGATCTAGTCAGGGTTCGATCACTATGACCACTGTTGGACTCTGTCTAAACGACAACCGGTATCTGTAGGTGGTAGATCTAGTCAGGGTTCGATCACTATGACCACTGTGGGACTCTGTCTAAACGACAACCGGCATATGTAGGTACCTTCTTCGTGTCCCGCCATTTTTAACCGGTGACTGCCTTCATTTCTCTTATGCAAATTGGTATGAAAAAATAGTCCGGGATCATTGAATCGACTTTTAAAAAAACGCGAGGTTGTTCAGCAAATCTCGCGTTTTTTTTCTATCACCCAAGTTGTTTCTAAACATAGAGAAAAAAATTGCGCCAAAGGAAAATACAAATCTCGCCCTTTCTAAAATGATTTCCCAATGGAAATACTGTCGTAAAACCATTCAATTCGGTATAAAAAAGTTGCGAGAATGTAACCAACGAATCTCGCGTTTTTTTTCTACGGGGTTGTCAAAAGGCGCGATGCGAGAACGCGATGTCCCTAACAGGATTCCGTACGATTGATATGGTACATGAGTACCCTCTACTACATCGCACTTGGCAATGTTCCAAACGAATAGAGCCTGTATTTTAGGAACTTGTCCACGTTATCCATATTTTTATTTTGGTTGGTTGAACTTCATAGATATTCAGGCATTTCTATTTATTTCAGATGCGAATATATTTTTTAAACAAGACGAATTGTGCGCTGCAGTGGGCGATTCAGAACGAGGCTAAATTTGGCGGGAAACTTGTATGTCCAGAGAAAGCGTTTCTATTTGATGGAAGCGAGCTTGATATGATAACCGAATCAATGTACGTATATATGCGATACATCTTTAATTGAATCTGTCATAGACGTTTGTAACTCACCTGGCACATAGCGACAATGTGGGCTTTTGTGACCACTCTGTGTCCGTCGTCCGTCCGTCAACAATTTCTTTAAATGACTTAAATGCCAAATTTGCTTAAACATTTGCTGGAATGTTCCTTGGGCTGACATCTACCAAAATTGTTCAAATGGTTTCGGTCTGTTAATTAATTAGGTCATGAGACCCTAAAAGGGTTTTTTAATGCAAACTTAAAAAATCTTCTTGTCTACAACCACAAGGCCCAGGGCTTTCATATTTGGTATGTAGCATCAACTAGTGGTCCTCTATCATGATTGTTCAATTATGCCCCTTGGGTCAAAATTGGCCGACCAGGGGGGGGGGTCACCAGTCCTATATAAACTTATATAAAAATCTTCTAAAACTACAATGCCTAGAGCATTGATATTCGGTATATAGGACCAACTACAATGTAGTGGTACTCTACCAAAATTGTTCAAATTATGCCCCTGGTCACAAGTTATACATAGACGTGTATAGGGAACATATGAAAATCTTCATGTCTTAAACTACAATGCCAAGAGCATCATCTATTCTTAATTCTTAGACGGTGTAAATGATTTCTTAGGTCATAAGTTATAGTTGCATTTAGACAGGTGAGCGACCTTCAATGGGCTTTTGTGCCCTCTTGTTTGTTTTGATGTGTTTATGCAGGGACCCATTCAGTCACATGTCACTTAGACTCAATATACGCGTACCTCTGCTTCTTCTTCTGCTTCTTCTTCTTCCATGTAATTTGCAAGACCCATTTTGGGCATTATCGCAATTTTAGAGACAGAGGTGAGATACCAGGAATCCGGATGCGATACCCTAGCTCGTTTCGAATAGATTCTTTGGTTCTTTAATGTGCCTGGTGTAAAGCATTAATGCACGCGAGACTACGTCTGTGTTTCCTACCAGTTCATCTCTAGTTGCTGGGTGGGAAACACTAAATAGCGCGGTTTCTGAAGTGCCACGGCCAAGAATCGAATCTGTTTGCAAAGTAATGCAAAATCTTTAATTTTCGTGGAGGATTAAATTTCGTGGATTTTGTGGTTGACTTTCAGCCACGATAACAAATCCCATCGAACATTAATTTTTACCCTTATATTTATTTCCTGAAATGCAAAATACATGAATTAACGTACTATCGAATTGGTAGTTTTTACAGCAAGGTCTTTATATTACACCGTTGCTTTTATTTTACGTAGTAGCCTTTATATCGTACTTGGCCTTTATCTTACGCCGTGGTATGTACTGTACCGTGACCGTTATTTTACACAATGGCCTTTATTTTATACCGTGATATGTACTGTACCGTGACCTTTATCTTACACAATGGTCTTTATTTTACACCGTGCTATGTACTGTACCGTGACCTTTATATTACGTAGTGTCCTTTATTTTACACGTGCTATGTATTGTACCGTGACCTTTATATTACGTAGTGTCCTTTATTTTACACCTTGATATGTATTTATCGTGACCTTTATATTACTTAGTGGCCTTTAGTTTACACCGTGATATTTACTGTACCGTGACCTTTATATTACGTAGTGTCCTTTATTTTACACCGTGATATGTACTGTACCGTGGCCTTTATATTACGAAGTGTCCTTTATTTTACACCTTGATATGTACTGTACCGTGACCTTTATATTACGTAGTGGCCTTTATTTCACACCGTGTTATGTTCTGTACCGTGACCTTTATTTTACATAGTGCCTTTATCTTACGCCGTGGTATGTACTGTACCGTGACCGTTATTTCACAAAATGGCCTTTATTTTATACCGTGATATGTACTGTACCGTGACCTTTATCTTACACAATGGTCTTTATTTTACACCGTGCTATGTACTGTACCGTGACCTTTATATTACGTAGTGTCCTTTATTTTACACCGTGATATTTACTGTACCGTGACCTTTATATTACTTAGTGTCTTTTATCTTACACCGTGTTATGTACTGTACCGTGACCTTTATTTTACACAGTGGCCTTTATTTCACACCGTGTTATGTACTGTACCGTGACCTTTATATTACGTAGTGTCTTTTATCTTACACCGTGATATGTACTGTACCGTGACCTTTATTTTATAAAGTGGCCTTTATTTTACGCCGTGGTATGTACTATATCGTGACCTTTAGTTTACGTATTGTCCTTTATTTTACACAAAGGCATCTATTTCAGGTACGTATCTGAAGGATGGGAACTAGTAGATGATCAGAACACCGAGACTATCGCCTTTGTGAAAATCTGGCACGGCCAATGTCCGCATATTTCAGTTTGTTTCCGTCGTACCCCGAAGAAGAGTAAAAGCTCGCCCAGCAAGAAATCGGCTTTAGAAATTAACTTGAAACTATTTGCCTACCAAACCTCATTGAAGGAAATCGGCGAAATGATTGTTGCGCAGATGTTTGAAAATAAACTTGCTGGGGGAAATATGATAGGGGTCCAGTGTAATCACAATACGAACATACAGGTGATCAACTACAATAATAGCAGCAAATCAGATGACGCTGATACGCCGCAATGTGAAACAAGGTCCATACAAAGCGACGAATCTTCGAACACTGGTTCCATGCAATGCCATACAGAAAACCACAAACATACGCCTGTGAAAGTTGTAGTCGTGAACAAAACAATAAACACCGTACCCGAGCCACGAGCAAGTAATATTTGTGACACACGGGTCACCAAACATATACCTCATGATTTAAGGAAACAGTTGGCCATTATGCTAGACCCGACCAGATCTCCAATAGGGAACGACTGGAGGGATTTAGCAGCTAAACTTGGAATGGAAGAGTTTATTTCCAGTCTTGAATCATACGGACATCCAACTGACAGTTTACTGAACAAAGTGGAGGAACGTGATATAGGACTCGTTGAATTGAAAGTTTTGCTGGAACAAATAGAACGTGATGATTGTGCTAGAGAAGTATCCAAATATATTCAACAAAGTAACTCGGCTGATATTCCTATCGAATCGTCTAAAGAACCAACAGAAAACGAATATACTGACAGTGGTTTCCAAAGAAGTAGAAATCTTCATTCTGAAGAGGCATCTTGGAAGGACGACGGAAGGAGAAACCTTCAAACTGAAGAGTCATCCTGGAATGATGCAACTGGAAGGAGAAACCTTCAAACTGAAGAGTCAACTCGGGAGGGTACAACCGGAAGAAGAAATCTTCAAACTGAAGAGTCAATTCGGGAGGGTACAACCGGAAGGAGAAACCTTCAAACTGAAGAGTCATCTTGGAATGATGCAACCGGAAGAAGAAATCTTCAAACTGAAGAGTCACCCTGGACAGAATCTTCAGGGTTCAAATCGACGTCATTACCATCAGATAATCTCACACTAAATGTTCACTCACCACGTGACATTGATATGACATTAAGTAAAACGTTGTTTAGTAATGAGTCAAATTTATTTAATTGAGTTACCTCCCTTTGTTCCTCTTTCTAAAACTAAATGGGTCCTACCATGCGGATTACTTTGCATTTATCCATGTTTTTATATTTAATTACCTCCCCTTACTACTCATTAAACCGAAATAAGTCCTACCATGCTTTGCATTTATCCCTGTTTTGTTTGTTGTGAATGGAAGTAAGGAAGCTGAAAAAACGCATATCATATACGGTCAATGAAAGCCATAAGTGACCATAAATTAAGTTCTAGTATGTCAATGAGTGTCATAGTGAAGGGGCCATATTGACCTTCTGTTATTCTAAGATTTAAAATAAACGTTTTATAACTAGGCCTACTATACAGGTGGGTGTATCAGTAGTCAACGTATATAAAATGCTAGGATTGTTTGCTGTGCTGAAGTCTAAGTATCAAGCTATCTGCCACGTTGCGGGAAGTGTACCAAAAATAACAGTTTTCCAACAAAGAAGCAAACTACTAGACACATCTGCAGAGCTACAGATACTGTTTTAGTCCATTGGGTATTTTGCCCCCCAGTTTCAATTTTAATCGGGTTTTTACAATTTTTAATAGGGTATTTAATCAAACTCATAGGGTAAATGATACTTTATGTACTGTTTTTCACTTTATCATCCGTTCCAGGTTGGGTATTTCAGATTGGCTTTGCTTTTTCTTACTCCATCCTCTCAAAATCTATTGGGTTTTTAAGAAAATTAATTTGGTAATTACTCCAATACTCAGCTAATCTGTAGCTCTGCACATCTGTATGAACTCTTTTTTTTAATTGTTCACCCAGAGTCTTTTAAAAAATGGTATATGTGCATACCGGGAGCCAAGCTTTCAATTTCTATTTCAATCTTTGTAACATACATGTATGAATCAGCATCAACAATCACCACACCAGATCCCTTCTTCACAGGTCTGATTATTGTTTTAAAGTCACTTAGAAGTGTTTTGTAACAAGAAAAACAACATGTAGTTGTGAAAACTTTTTTATTTATTTTTTGAAAAAGCCCTCAGGATGAAATATTAAAATAGTGTTTATACAGAACATATTGATACGTTATTGTCCCTAAATGGACTTTATACTTTGTTTTGAATTCATTCAGTTTACGTGTATTTGAGAAAATACATGATTTGCATATTGATTTACATTTGCTGTATGTATTTTGCAATAGAAAATACGCTAGTCATATTTGTCATGTGATCAGTAGAACTGTATGTAATGCTTTTACGTGTTCATATTCAGTGTGTAAAATCACGTGATCAAATTATTTGAAATGAATACCGTTTTACACGCAAAACATTTGCGATTTCGTCCGGCTAACGGTGAGTTTTTTCTTGATTATAGCGATCATGCGCTTTATATGAATATATTATACAGCCTAAAGAACATCTTATTTATGTAGGAACACTAGACAATTACCGATTTTGCTGTTGTTAACTGATGCTCGATCAAATTATTATACTCGGTTGAAAACTGCATTCGGTCGAGCACCAATTAAAAACAGCTAAAGATAGATCGGAATCGGTACTTGCCGGGTATTCTTACATATACGGGATCTACTTTAGGCTATATAATATAACCATATTAAATGCACGATCGTTATAATCAAGAAAAAACTCACCGTTAGCAGACGAAATCGCAATATTTTTGAGTGTAAAGCGGTATTCATTTGATCACGTGATTCTACACACCGATTAAGTTAAGTTATCTATTTTATTTTATCTATCTGTTAAGTCGACCAAGTACCCTTTGACATTTTTGAACCGGGTGCTTAACCCTGTTCTGTGTTAGCGTTAAAAATACACTAGACATGATTTTGAGCTAAAAATAGCTCCAATTGCGCATTCCGCGGGATGACTTCGGACTTTATCGCCTAATCTTTAGCCGAGACAATATTTATAATGTTGCATTATGACTTAGCACTTAATTGCAGGAAGCTTGGTAAATATATCGAGACAGCGACTGTATTATGTTACGTAAGCTAGGTTACCATCCGGTCAACGTTTAAATACTGCGAGTAGTATATGCAGTAGAGGTAATAATGTATAAACTAGATGCTGGAACATACATATGGCGTTTGGGTGGCATATGTCCTCATATGCTTTGTGACTGGACAAATATTTTTCTGACGACAGGAACAATCCCTGTTCTTCCAGTGCCATCGGCGCTTTGATTATTGTGTTCACTGCGAAACCACGCTCACACTAACTGTGTATATATTAAACATGTATGGTCCCGGGTGTTTGATAGAATCCTTTCAATCTTATTATCCATACATTTTTGTGGGTCATTCAATTGATCGTGTGCAAATGCTGATCCTATTAATTACAAATCATTTGTCTTAGTTTGTGATAAGCTTAGTGTATACATATATATATTAATAAATAAATTGATATTGACGTTATATAAATTAACATGCTTTATAGTTTATACTAAGTTTATCTTAGACCAATTGTGAAACACGTTCTTGCAAGTTGATCGCTATTGAGTAATCTTACTGGCATCTCATACTGACGGTATCGTTGTAACGAGGGTGTGAGAGCCGAGAAGCGAGACACGCCTTCAAGCTGAGTGTCTACTAGACTATGCAATGTCGGAGGCACGACAGCGCCCGGGATCGAGCCCGGCTAGTATATCCTGCATTCGAAGCGGACACTCTACCATCGATATATCAAGTTATCATGTCGGTATCATTCATGAACTCGAGACACCTCGTAGCATGTACATGTACTAACACTCATGACACTAGTTGCAAACAACGTGGCTTATATTTCATCACTAACCCGCTATTTGTAGGAAAAACGATGACCGTTATAATATTTAAGAAATTTAAATTTGTGGAAAGATGTCTCTATGATCACAAAATAATAAATTCAAAATTAGTGTTGAAATCAATTTATCGAGCGATTTATTACAACATAGTCACTTATAGACAAAGGGAAACAACGCACTCTAGCATTTCTAACAAACCGACACTTTTTGCCTGTTATGCAAAATCATATATAATTTACGCCTAGTCTTGAAATGTAAGGGAGATAGACCAATAATACTACCAGTACTGTAAATGCTTCAGGAGTTATCTTTCTTAGTAACGTTCGCAGAACGACACAATGTTTGTTATAACTATAGTAGGGCTGACCAAGAACATCTTTGCATGCAATTGTGCCAAACTTTCCTTAGCCATTTCAGGCATTTAAGGCCATACCAGATCGTTTCTTCGTTTAACCACCGAGGACGGAGAGGTTTGAGCATCTTGGGAAAGAAAAAACAACAAGTTTGCAGTATTCTAGTCTTATATCTTCAAATCTATTGAGATATTGCTTCGATACTTGTTCACCATCATGTCACAGACCCTTTAACTGAAGTAGTTTTCACACACAAACAGGTGTTCAGTTATTTCATACAGTTATTTCTATCAGTTATTTCATTCGGTTATCATGATTGACAATGCTTAAAAGTCATATTTGTAAGCCATGTAATGATAAGGATAGAAGCTGCTGTTACTGTTTTCGTGTGTTTTTGTCTCAGGATAGCTAGATTGGGTTTCAAACTTAGGGTGGACACTAAATGAAAATACGATTTGGTATGGCATAATGCTGGTAATCAACACCGTTTTGGATCCGGTTCGGAGACACCAGGGAAACGTCAGTATATTTTGCCACACAGTTCATGATAATGAATCATACAGGAATATGAGGTTTCTAGTGTGATCAATATAAGCTGCTTTTTAATCGACCTAATTAAAAATTAAATAAGTTTATATAAACCTCACCGAATATACCTTATTATATAACAAAACTTGCAGACGTTTGGCCAATTCCAATAAATGAAACAATAACTCGATTTATGGATGTAACTAAAACCAAGACTTTGAATTTTCAAGCTTTTAATTTAGAAATTATTATACTTGTTTAATCTATTGAAATTTATATTGTATGTAACCCATGTATGCTTGTAACATATTGTTTAAACTCTTTCAATTTTTGGAGGAAATAAAGTTATATACAGGCACGGATCCAGGCAGTGGGCACGAGGGCCCGTGCCCCCCCCCCAGTTGGCTGAGATTTTTTTAAAAACTTAGAATAAATAGTAAAACAAGTATTGAACAGACATCTCTTAATAATATGGGTATTTTTTCTTATGTTCTAGATGAAAAAATATTTGTAAGATGGGCATTTTTCGTGCTCGCTTCGCTCGCAAAATATTTTTAATATATATACATGTTTATATATTTATACGTAGCTGTTGCATCACAGAAATCAATTACAAGAGAATTTTTGCCCTAGCTCATTATATTACCTTTTGACTGTTAAATAATCAAAACTAAACCATTAAGGTTAACTCTCAGAATAAAGAAAAAAAGGTATTTCAGGGCTCCCAGATAGGCTTAGAATGCACTAGATTCATCCATTGCTTTGAAAATTTTCCCGGGGGAGTATGCCCCCGGACCCCCCTACTTATGTTATAATATTCCAATGCCCAAAAGGATGAATGCTGTTATATACAAATACTGCATAAACTTACTAATATATGCACGAACATACACAATGAACATGTTGACCCTGATAACATAAAAAGGTAACTATATGGATCCCCCACATCTACAAATGTACTCCTTCCTCAAAATTTTCACACACATGTTAAGCAATCCCCCCCCCGGAATCCCGTACATACCTCGTGCCCCCCCACTCAGAAATTTCTGGATCCGGGCCTGATATATATATCATCAGAACGACAGTCACGACACTAGGTACTTTAATATAGATTGATACTATCCTCAAATGCAAATGTAACCTGAGGATCTAAGATAGAGATCTTTGTAATAGGTAATCAAATACGGATTTAGATATATGCACTCAATCGTGTACTCTATGTTCACGGTGAATGATTTCATGTCGCTTAATTCAGCAAAGTACGTGGTGTGTTTGTATTTATATGAATGTATACATGTATATAAAAATATTATTGACATTTAGTGAGTTTAATTACTTTACGTCGTGTTCAGTCCATTTTCTCAACAGTTTACAACATATTTTCAGTTAATATGCGATTGTAAGTTGATGTGGTCATTTTTTCTGGAATTACTGGAATAAGCAGCTTATTGTGTAATACGATAACCCGTTTTATGACTTTATTGGTGTAAAAATGAAAATAGACGAATTCATTATCCGAATGTTATGTAACTTTTGTTGATTGTAAGAGCAACACAGTGTAAAATGAAATATTTGTAAATTTGTATAAAATTATCTGAAAGGATGAAATTTTAACCAAGTTTTATATAACTTTTGTATACAAATACATATTGTATCCCTGTTGTACATGAAAACGGTTGAATGCCTCTATCTTAATTTTCTATTCAATTGGATACTAACGTTACATGTTTACTTTTAAAATTATGTTTACGATATTTTTATTATTCTGTCATTGTATCGTGTTAAAAACTGTTTAACAAAGCGTATAAACTCGACAATTAACTGCACTTGATGTTTGTAAAGTACTAAACACGGAATAACATTGACAGTGATTCTTCCCGGTGTCAATTAGCGTGAACAATAAAACACGGATTTGTAAGGGATATTAAATATTGGTTTAGAAAAGAAATACTAATTGTCTTAAGGGCAATGCTTTATTAAGACCTCTTCACATGAATCTGTTTGGACATTATTTACGCTTTACTAAGGTATATTCGCAACTAACTGTTTGGACATTATAGCGGCTACCCAACATGGAGTGGACATCGTATGTGGTGGGATTCGTGGTTGCCACTGTAAGTGGAGTATATATATGGCAGAAAAAGAAGTCGGCGCCTCTCATCGCGAGGTATTTATGTTTTAAGGTTTCTTGTTTTAGTAAATAACAATATTGCTATGATCAATGATGTAACAAACGATACTGGGTGACAACACACCGTCTTGTGTGGTGTAGTCTTGCTACAGTTCGTTCTGGGTGACATAAGGAACGGTTCTTGGCGGTATGGTTACAGGCTATGTAACGCACGGTCCCAGGCTACGTAAGACACGGTTATATGACGTTCTATGCAAAACGAAAGTAGCCGATTTGTCATGCCATATGTTTTTAAACTCTCAACGGATTGGATCCCCTTAGGACCGTTTAAACTCATTTAGATCGGTATCAATCTCGATTGTTATTTTATGTAAATGTATAAATGGGTGATTGCAACTGTTGATTCGACGTTTACATTTAAGCCATTTGCCTTGAATGTAAAATGTAATATAAAAATGATGTTTACCATATAAAAGTATATAGACACATTTTATGTTTACATACCGGAGCATTCATATGCAAATTGATATACAAGGAGTTATTGGTCAGTGACTAGTTTGTATTGTTTATTCAGCCAATAGATTTCTGGTGGAACTTTGGTGGCAATTAACATATGAATAGCCTCTTCATACTGAAATGTGTCTATACTAGTATTAACCTGTTAAACATTACCATCAGTCCCGGAAATCTTTCCGGATGTGTTGTAAGTATTGTATAATTACACATCCGTCTTTCATGTCCTGTACCAGTTATCTCTTTTGTCCCATAAACAGCTCTGAATAGGACCTACGTCTACACAAACTCTGAGTATTAAGCACCCTTTCTACTGAGCTCGGTCATTTCCGTTTGTCTCCGGGAAGTATGCATTTAAAAAAAGCCGAGGTGATCAGAATGGGCTGGTTCCCGTCCCAACTATTACAGCAGCAAAATAACTGCAGTACTTCAGTAGTTATGTAAACTGTGGATCAGCATAAATATATGCTCCACAAAACCGCTCAGTCAAAAAGTCCAATTATGCAGTTGCTATATTTACCCAAATTTAGAACCTGGAATCTCGACCAGGCTGTAGCACAACGGGCAGGGGTTTGCATCCTCTACATCAACAATTCTCACCATCGATTGAGTCCCGTTGAATATTGTGGATATTTCTTGCACAGAAAAATGACGCAGAACTTTAGCACAAACGGGATCGAACCCGGGGCCGTCTAGATTCCGATGCACACACTTTATCTTTAAACCGTCGCTCCCTTACGACCTTATAAGACGGATATATATTATTATATACAATCAGCACCACAAGGCTCTTATGAGTCTATTTTCGTGAAAATCGTAACTTAAGTGTCATATTGACCAAACTGAAGTTGAAACAGTTTGTTTCACCATAAGTTAAGAGTAATTTTCAGACAGTTTTTCTTATTTTCTCAAAAGATTGAGTTTATACTTACGACCTTTTCATTCCAAAACCAGCGATATATTACTAGATAAGACAATAATTGGGAATTTTTTCAACAACAACACGTACTCTGTAGAATTATTATTATTATTATTTTTTTTTTTTTTTTTTTTTTTTAGATAAGACAATGGAACTTTAATATTGGTACTTAGATTGATAATATTCTCAGTGCAAATGTAACAAATGCAAAGAGTTTTAAAAGCTGTACAAAAATATAGAAAATTGTTAGTGATTCATAACTCTTGAAAAAGACCGCCAGGTCGAAAATTTGAGTCTAGAGTTGTTTTGCTACAAACGATAGTGTGATCCCCTGTTAGGGATATAATTATAGTTAAGAGTATAAATTAATTATATATAATACAATAATATATTGCTCGGAATAGTGCAACTTGTATACATATATATACTTCTGGATGTTCCTTGTATTGTTACGTAATATCTGTCCTAGTATCTAATTACACTTCTTACAATAGCATTTATTAAACAATTCAATTTAAGTTAAGTTGCAATGAAAAGATGATCCACTTGAGGCGGTCTTATCACTGATTTTGCTGTGTTATGTGAGATTTTACCAACATGAATTGCATTCCTCTCACAGTATAAAACACACATAACAGGGTCTGTTTCAAATTAATATACATTTGTATAAGCACATGTATTAACATCGGCTGGACCGGTATATTTATACGTATAACCAGGGTAAAGATTAAAATGTCGGCTATCAGAGCACTGAAGTGAACAACTGTATCCCGTAGAGTCCGACATTTTAACCTTACGGATATCCACGAATTGAACCCTCGGATCCCCACGAAGTAAACACACGGACTTCCCAGAAGTTATCCTACTGTGAAATTGCTCCACAGGTGGACGTATCGTTATGTGAAGGGTGTGAGGAATGTTGATTACTAGGAATTCATACAAAATTAGTTGAATCCATTTTCTTCAGCGAAATGCACGACTTCACTAAAATGCAGATCGTAAGGGAGTGAATGGATGTCCGTGTGTTTACTTCGTGAAGATCCGTGTGTTTACTTCGTGAAGATCCGTGTGTTTACTTCGTGGAGATCCGAGGGTTTACTTCGTGGCGAGTGGCGCCTTTACTTCGTGGATATCCATGGACTACTTCGTCCTGATCAGCGGGTTTACGTCGTGGAGATTATGTAGTGGATATCCGTATGGTCCAGAAAATTATTCTTCAGTTGCTAAACTTAGAAGAATATCAGAGATTTGGCTTCTAAGCGAAACCAACATTCCTTACACCCTATACATAACGATACGTCCATCCGTTGAGCAACTAACTCTCTAACGCAACACCTTTAACATAATCGATGGGTTAGAACGAGAAGGTCGTAACTACCACTTACGACCTTATAAGACTCATACATATTTGAAATCTGCTTCACAAGGCGCTTCTTATGAGCCTATTTTCATGAAAATCTGAAAATGTCATGTTGACCAAATGGAGTTTTAAAAACGTGTTTTCCCATTGGTAAAGATTAGATTACAGACAGTTTTCTCTTGTTTTCTCAATATATCGATTTTGTAGTTACGACCTTCTGGTTCTAAGCCAGCGAATTATAAGCCAATATGAAGCTAATACTACACTCTGTATAGCAACAGCCTTTGCACGGCGGTCCATTGTTGTAGTTCTATAGAGGTGGTACTGCACTGATGGTTAAAATAAAGATGTACTGACCACAGGTAGCTGTATCGATCAAAAAACTATTTGTTTCGTTTTCAAATTGTCTTTATCGATGATACAGTTACCTGTGGTGCTGACTACCAGTTATCCGACCTTCACAAAAATGAAGGATATATCAAATATATTAAAAAATATCTGTTGGTGGTTAAAGGGAGCCAATTATTTCACCTATCTTATTTCATTAATCCCATGACTTTAGGTTATTACGTTTAAAGTCGACCGACAGCAGCACTTTTGAAGGTCGTACGGTGTTTTGCAGTGCCCCGTTAAAGGCAAAATCTAGGCTTTGACCATCAAAAAAAACAACACACACATAAAAACCAGGATAGCAACAACAGAGTAAAAATGACTCGGTGATAATACTATTGAGATGGTCCTATAAATTGAAATGGCTTTTATGTGGAAATACTCTGTACGTTTATTCACTAATATACGGGAATCACTGATGATTTTGCTCACAATATATCATACACATTTAATTGTGTACTAGATAGATCACAATAAGTAATACAGTGGTTAGGTTAAAAGGTTGTATGTTTAACACCATGACATACATTTTTCATGATTTCTCCCTAAATAATTCACAGTTTTGCTCAGAATTTTGTGTACTGATACCTCTTTTAACTGCGAATAAATGTACACACTTTGTTTTGTTCAGACCCTGCAAAAGGAATATAAAAACAAGCAATACTTACTTCCGCGAGTTTCGCGTACATAAACACTGACAACTGTCTTCTAAGTGCCAACTGTTTTCTATGTATCGGGTTGAACGGTGTGATAACTGCACCTAAGGGTGTGTGTAGCAACGTTAAATGTCGCATCGACGCTAAATGTCGCACTTGACGTTAAATGTCGCAAGGGTGACGCTAAATGTCGCAACCGACGCTAAATGTCGCAATTCCCCCTGACGCTAAATGTCGCATCTGTGACGTTAAATGTCGCAACAAACTGGCCTGACGTTAAATGTCGCAACACTAACGCTAAATGTCGCAATCCTTTATATACACTATTTTGTAGTATTACTGTTCTAGTTTTGGTTCAGACGTATCCACAGTTATTAGGGGTTTACTCAAAGGGGTTCGACACTTAAGCCTGCAGTGATTAAAAACTTTAAAAAAAAAAGTTACTTCTACTGTGTATATTGTATAAAATATAGACATTAGAAATTAATAAAAAAAATTGAAAACAGTTTTTAATTACTGCAGGTTTATGTGTCGAACCCCTTTAGGTTTACCGGATGAACCATATTTTACTCGTTATACCCGGTTCAGTGAACTCTCGTACAACCGTAACAACACTGGATCGGCAAGACGAACCGTGGTAAACCGTGATACTGTAATCAAACTGGCAAAAGAGGCCTGTTTTAAGCCTTGTGGAGTCATCAGGAGATACCGGGAGGAATGGTCAATAGCCGAATATAGATATTCACCCTGTACCATTACTTGGTTTATTACTACGTTCATTATTCTTGTCTTACATTTAACCAGAATGGTTTGGTAATTTTGTATTCTTTTGTGGCAATACACACGGTATTGAAGTTATGTTTACTAATTTTAATTTCCATACGTGTAGAAACATTAGTTTAATCATATTTTATTGCATGAATTTTTACAACAATTACAAAGGGTCTGCATATATACAATTAATTACAAGAAATAGAATCATATCATAAATGTAAACCATAGAAACTTTAACAATTTTATATTCATTACAAAAGGATCGGGCCACAAGTTATATCGTGTAGAAACATAGCTTTATGTAAAAATAAAAGTATAATTAGTATAAAAAGTTTCGTTCTTTACACGTTGTTTATTGTTGCAATTCTTTGTCGTATTATTCAGGATAGCAATACCACGTGTCTTTTGGCTACAGTTTCAAGGCGAAATTTGTCAACAGTGAAAAACAAAATTATACCATACTTATTTTATTCTATTTATCGATTTCAATGAAATATTCACCACGCTAAAGGGAATATTATTTGCTTTCCTTGAATATAAAATCTTTTTCAGCGACTGTGCTGTTTTGTCCAGCAACCTGTGGTTGTTATCCATAGATATTATGAAATCGAACAATTTAATTAAAGTCTTGAATACACTTCAGAGCCTGGCCAGGAGTTGATAGTCCGCCTGGAATGAATAATCGCCCTCGGGCTGAAGCACACGAAGTGATTACTGATTTTCCGGTCGGAGTATCGCCTCCCTGATCGGCTGTTTAGTGTCATGATTAACCTCTAAATACACGGTGTAGAGGGCGGGTCCTGATAATCGGCCCTCGGTTCGCATTATCACCCAATCGGAAAACTTCGGACAATCTTATGAATCATCCCGTAAAAATACCGTACAGACCGTTCCGATTGATAACGACCCTCGGGCTAAAGCCACTCGGGCCATTATGCTTCATGCGGGCTGATTATCTAGACCCCGCCCTAATCAGCCGTGCATTATCCTCTAAGTAACTCTTCGTGTGGGTTTGATTACTACTTTTTGTAAATACAAATAAACTGATTTGAACAGAATTTCAACTACGATTTACATAATTATTTACTGTATTTGGCATTGTTCGACAAATACTCGGTAACTGCAACTTCACACACCTTCGTCTATTCTGGTTCCCGGCATCCAATCTGTTCAGTATTAGATAGCGTAGCATCAAGGGGAGGGAACTCCAGACTAACCTTGGTCGTGATGAAACGAGTATAATTATGTATCATCCGTAACGAAACGGGGTTCTACCGAGCATTACCGTATAAAACCATGATTCGGGTATATACTAGGTTCTTCCCTGCCTTTTTACTTAAGGCAATCCAATATACCTGCTCGCTCAAGGCTCGCAGGTAATAAATACATAAAATAAAAAATACCAGACTTGGTTTGCACCTGAAGTGGATATCGAACCCATACTGTACGCTGTCATACGGTCGGATCAGCACAGTTCGTCAAGGTTAGCCTAAAACGACTAAGAAGTTCACGATGTCTCAAAGGTTCATACAACGGGACAAACCGGGAATGCCAAACCGGCACAGTGATAATAGGTCTCTGCTGTCAGCTCAGAACCGGGATACACCGAGATAATCCGTACTGATACATGTACCGGAATGCAACATCGCGTTACAGCTAAGGTGTAACCCCGGTTGTAACCCAGTTTTGACTCCATATTTCGATTCTGTTGAAATATTGACCATTCCTCCCGGTATCTCCTGATGACTCCACAAGGCTTAAAACCGGCCTCTTTTGCCAGTTTGATTACAGTATCACGGTTCACCACGGTTCGTCTTGCCGATCCAGTGTTGTTACGGTTGTACGAGAGTTCGCTGAACCGGGTATAACGAGTAAAATATGGTTCATCCGGTAAACCTAAAGGGGTTCGACACATAAACCTGCAGTGATTAAAAACTGTTTTCAATTTTTTTTATTAATTTCTAATGTCTATATTTCATACAATATACACAGTAGAAGTAAAATTTTTTTTCTTTTTTAAAGTTTTTAATCACTGCAGGCTTAAGTGTCGAACCCCTTTGAGTAAACCCCTAATAACTGTGGATACGTCTGGAATAAAACTAGAACAGTAATACTACAAAATAGTGTATATAAAGGATTGCGACATTTAGCGTTAGTGTTGCGACATTTAACGTCAGGCCAGTTTGTTGCGACATTTAACGTCACAGATGCGACATTTAGCGTCAGGGGGAATTGCGACATTTAGCGTCGATTGCGACATTTAGCGTCAGCCTTGCGACATTTAACGTCAAGTGCGACATTTAGCGTCGATGCGACATTTAACGTTGCTACAGTGTGTACTATAGCTTTTCACACCACAATAGATAAACATAAATAACGCAGACCTCTCATACATTTGTATTTAATTTCCTGTCATCCTGTACGCACTAATGCGTATACCGTCCATCAAGAAAATGTGAAAATATGTGATATTTACATCCCCTTAACTAGATAACACTGTACGCGCTGTACGTCGGGTACTATTCGCAACTTGTTGTTTTTTACTTTCGCTATTATTCGCGAAATAGTTCCTCGCGAATTCATAAATCTGCGTAAATATTCTTTACTTTATTAAAATAGCACGAATGTATAACCTACCCTTAAATCTATGATGACGCATTGATAAATACGCGAAATGAAGATGTCTTACACAATTCGCGAAATAAAGATCGCGCGAATGTAATGTGAATTACAGTAACTGGTTAAAGTTTGCTACAAAATAAGTGATACTGCGTATATTTTGTTGGTATTTTGTTTATTGGACTTGGTGTAAAGTTAGATGATGTAAAACTTAAGCTGAAACCTCCAGAATCGCAAAAACCTCCAGAAATTCTCAGCTGCAGCTCAAAGAGTTCACAAAAGCAGAGTTGCAGAAACACAAATATCTCTGGAATATAAATTCTTCGGAATATCGGATGCGTTTTATGTGTGGGAATTATAAAGCTGTGGTTTATTTTGTGTAATTTGGTGTAAACATAACTGGATATTGTAGCCGAGAGTAATGGCGCTCCTGAATAAATCAAAGTGAGTCAGTGATGATTTTGTGTTCGTATAATACCAGTTTTTTACCGAGATTTTTTACTGATTTATTCTTCTTTAAATATATGTGCATGTTGTGTATACGAAGCATCTCCAGCTAGCATTTATGCGTGTATAAAGGCGAGTTTTATCACAAAGAATCGAGTAGAATCAAGTTGCTTGGTTAAAGAATGAAGTGTTTCTTATAAGTCATGCCTAGGCCACCCAATATATTTGCACCGGCGATGTACTCCCGATTTAATAAATTAACATCGGAAGGCATCAGGAATCCCCGCGGTCTAGGGGAAACTTTAGGGAAGTCATTAGGAAATTTGAATCCCTGTTTCCGATGCCTTCGAGTACATCACCGAAGCAAAATATGCGCAATGGGACAAAGGCGTTAGAATCATGTTGCTGGGTTAAAGAATGTGGGGTTTCTTAATAATCAATTTCTGGGATATATAATCACGTGTTGTTAAATTTGTCGATTTTCCAGGTGTATACTCATGTTTAAGTACATGCACTTGTATGCAGAATCTTCAGCCAACATTTATGAACGAGTTTTATCATTTATAATACATTTCTTGAGTTAAAGAATGTGATGTTTCCTAACAATATGAATAACATTAAGACATGCATGTTCTTCTCTCGCCGGTCCAGATAAATGTGCGTTTGTCATTTTTGTATCAGCAGACTATAGAGCTATAGCGTCATATCTACAATATTCCCAATGCTCTATAATCGCTGACTTAGAATGAGAAGGTCGTAAGTACAAAATCAATATTTTGAGAAAACAAGTAAAGAGTGTCTGACAATCACTCTTTACTCTATGGTTGAACAAGACTTTTCAGCTTCAATTTGGTCAACATGACACGTTCCCGATTTTCATGATAATAGGCTCACAAGAAGCGTTTGATAATGGAGATTTCAAATATGCATGAGTCTCATAAGGTCGTAAGTGGCACTTACGACCTTCTCATTCTAAGGCAACGATTTGTGTAACCAACTAACTAACCATGTTGTAACACAATATATCCATCCTACATCAATGTTCACGAATACTTCATGATATAATCAAGTATTTCCTCAGTGGATGTTACAGGAAGTAGACTGTTATAATCATATCAATGGGATATTGTTTGGCTATTTTGACCTGAGCCTGACCTTTATGCAAGAATATATTACAAGGTTCTAGCTTAACTTGAATATATCAATTTCCGAAAGCAAATCATGCAATATCTGATTTTCAAATTTGTGTTTGTATTACATCTCCAGCGTCTTTGTGATACTCCCTGGTTATGAAAATATACAATCGGTGCTGAAAACGTAGACAATAAATCGACTGTTAAATTATGCTAATCAATAGGTCAGGCTCATGTCAAATTGGCCAAGCTATACGTGTACATGAATTACATTTGTACATCATTCATTTTGTACATCACGTTAACAGTATAGCCATACCACGTGACTTTTGGCTACAAAGCCAAGAAGAATTAGTCCTCACTTCGAAAACAAAAATAGCTGTTATATATAAGTACGTTATTTCTTCGCCGATTGTTATGAACTATACGCCACACTAAGCGGAAAGGTCGTTTTGTTCCACAATGATTCACAGGGTGTTAGACAAAACGGCCGAACTGCTGATTTGGGATCCCGAATTTCGTTGAAAGCTCACATATTTTCCCTTAGCGTGGCCAACATTTCATAGAAATATAATTCCAATGCTTTATATATTATGCTTTATATATAATTACTATGATATATTACTAGTACATTTATTTACCTTACCTATTCAAACACTAGTTATTACACTTTGTGTACTCATAAAACAAAACGCCACTTTCATATAACTATTAATTACGAGGGTTGTCCCAGTAAATCGTGTACTTTGCTAATAATTTTCTTATTCGGCGTCATATTCTAATTTCATAGTATAGTTGGTAACGTAGAGATTACCGGTATAGTTGTGACAATCATTAACATACAAAGTGTCGAGGGATATGCTATTATTGTGACATTTGCTAGAAAATAAGCGTATTATGTATACTATAATTGGTTACATACCAAAATTCCCGCCATAATTTACATTATACGAAGCGTAGCAGCCTGTATTTACCGAATGACACAAGCTGCATGCGTTTACATCCGTCATATCATTTAAAATTTTACCATTATTTATGATGGGACCAAAACAAAATACTATTGTGGTTCTAAAAACTAGTATTTTTTACCCTGTGCTAAACAGGTGATTATGGTTCTGCTGGAAACATTGGGAAAACACCGCTGAGTATTAATTTTCCATTACATGAAACCAATAACAGTTTTGAAAAATATACTTTTTTTTTCATTGAAAATAAAATTCTCCTTCCTCTTATTCTTTTTCTTCTGCCTACCAACCTGATCTGGGCAGAATTTTGGTTAAGTTCTTCAGAGAATATTAGTTAAAGCCGATGACTGTTAATATAGAGGCCTGTGCATGGGACGCTGAAAGCTTGTGGAGTTGATGTTTTGATTGTGTTGTTGCAAAAATCCCCAAATAATTTAACTATCAAATGTGTATCTATGCTTATTTGGGGTGGGGGGGGGGGGGTACGGTATGAGAGATATAAGTAATGAAGCTTGCAAAGCTGAACATCTGAGTATTACTAAATACATGTAGTCCATAAAAACTTCAAAATGCCAATTAAATGTAAATAAAGAAAATAAATATAACAGGTGTTAGTAAAACCTAATGTGTGTGAAGTTAGCAGCCAGTTGCCAGTTGCCAGTTGCCAATTCAACTTTTTGAATCGGCAACTGGCAACTGTCAGCTAACTTCACAACCCAGCAGCCGATTCGTCGATTTCGAAAGTTGAATCGGCAACTGGCAACTGTCAGCCAGCTGACGATTCAAATTTCACTGTAGACTCGAATTGGCAACTGGCAACTGTCAGCCAGCTGACGATTCAAATCTTTCGGGAAAATCGAATTGGCAACTGGCAACTGTCAGCCAGCTGACGATTCAAATTTCACTGTAGACTCGAATTGGCAACTGGCAACTGTCAGCCAGCTGACGATTCAAATTTCACTGTAGACACGAATTGGCAACTGGCAACTGTCAGCCAGCTGACGATTCAAATCTTTCGGGAAAATCGAATTGGCAACTGGCAACTGTCAGCCAGCTGACGATTCAGATTTGACTGTAAAATCGAATTGGCAACTGGCAACTGTCAGCCAGCTGACGATTCAAATTTCAATGTAAAATCGAATCGGCAACTGGCAACTGTCAGCCAGCTGACGATTCAGATTTCACTGTAAAAATCGAATTGGCAACAGGCAACTGTCAGCCAGCTGACAATTCGAAAAAAAATGTTTTTGTGAAAAATCGAATTGGCAACTGGCAACCGTCAGCCAGCTGACAATTCGAAAAAAAATATTTTTTTGTGAAAAATCGAATTGGCAACTGGCAACTGTCAGCCAGCTGACAATTCGAAAAAAAAATATTTTTTTGTGAAAAATCGAATTGGCAACTGGCAACTGTCAGCCAGCTGACAATTCGAAAAAAAAATTTTTTTTGTGAAAAATCGAATTGGCAACTGGCAACTGTCAGCCAGCTGACAATTCGAAAAAAAAATTTTTTTTGTGAAAAATCGAATTGGCAACTGGCAACTGTCAGCCAGCTGACAATTCGAAAAAAAAATTTTTATGTGAAAAATCGAATTGGCAACTGGCAATTGTCAGCCAGCTGACAATTCGAAAAAAAATGTTTTTGGTGAAAAATCGAATTGGCAACTGGCAACTGTCAGCCAGCTGACATTTCGAAAAAAAAATATTTTTTTGTGAAAAATCGAATTGGCAACTGGCAACTGTCAGCCAGCTGACAATTCGAAAAAAATTTTTTTTTTTCAGAAAATCGAATTGGCAACTGGCAACTGTCAGCCAGCTGACAATTCGAAAAAAAAATATTTTTTTGTGAAAAATCGAATTGGCAACTGGCAACTGTCAGCCAGCTGACAATTCGAAAAAAAAATATTTTTTTGTGAAAAATCGAATTGGCAACTGGCAACTGTCAGCCAGCTGACAATTCGAAAAAAAAATTTTTTTTTCAGAAAATCGAATTGGCAACTGGCAACTGTCAGCCAGCTGACAATTCGAAAAAAAAATATTTTTTTCAGAAAATCGAATTGGCAACTGGCAACTGTCAGCCAGCTGACAATTCGAAAAAAAAATATTTTTTTGTGAAAAATCGAATTGGCAACTGGCAACTGTCAGCCAGCTGACAATTCGAAAAAAAAATTTTTTTTTCAGAAAATCGAATTGGCAACTGGCAACTGTCAGCCAGCTGACAATTCGAAAAAAAAATTTTTTTGTGAAAAATCGAATTGGCAACTGGCAACTGTCAGCCAGCTGACAATTCGAAAAAAAAATTTTTATGTGAAAAATCGAATTGGCAACTGGCAACTGTCAGCCAGCTGACAATTCGAAAAAAAATGTTTTTGGTGAAAAATCGAATTGGCAACTGGCAACTGTCAGCCAGCTGACATTTCGAAAAAAAAATATTTTTTTGTGAAAAATCGAATTGGCAACTGGCAACTGTCAGCCAGCTGACAATTCGAAAAAAAAAATTTTTTTTGTGAAAAATCGAATTGGCAACTGGCAACTGTCAGCCAGCTGACAATTCGAAAAAAAAATTTTTTTTTCAGAAAATCGAATTGGCAACTGGCAACTGTCAGCCAGCTGACAATTCGAAAAAAAAATATTTTTTTCAGAAAATCGAATTGGCAACTGGCAACTGTCAGCCAGCTGACAATTCGAAAAAAAATATTTTTTTGTGAAAAATCGAATTGGCAACTGGCAACTGTCAGCCAGCTGACAATTCGAAAAAAAAATATTTTTTTTGTGAAAAATCGAATTGGCAACTGGCAACTGTCAGCCAGCTGACAATTCAAAAAAAAAATTTTATGTGAAAAATCGAATTGGCAACTGGCAACTGTCAGCCAGCTGACAATTCGAAAAAAAATGTTTTTGGTGAAAAATCGAATTGGCAACTGGCAACTGTCAGCCAGCTGACATTTCGAAAAAAAATATTTTTTTGTGAAAAATCGAATTGGCAACTGGCAACTGTCAGCCAGCTGACAATTCGAAAAAAAATATTTTTTGTGAAAAATCGAATTGGCAACTGGCAACTGTCAGCCAGCTGACAATTCGAAAAAAAATATTTTTTGTGAAAAATCGAATTGGCAACTGGCAACTGTCAGCCAGCTGACAATTCGAAAAAAAATATTTTTTTTTCAGAAAATCGAATTGGCAACTGGCAACTGTCAGCCAGCTGACAATTCGAAAAAAAAATATTTTTTTCAGAAAATCGAATTGGCAACTGGCAACTGTCAGTCAGCTGACAATTCGAAAAAAAAAATTTTTTGTGAAAAATCGAATTGGCAACTGGCAACTGTCAGCCAGCTGACAATTCGAAAAAAAAATTTTTATGTGAAAAATCGAATTGGCAACTGGCAACTGTCAGCCAGCTGACAATTCGAAAAAAAATGTTTTTGGTGAAAAATCGAATTGGCAACTGGCAACTGTCAGCCAGCTGACATTTCGAAAAAAAAATATTTTTTTGTGAAAAATCGAATTGGCAACTGGCAACTGTCAGCCAGCTGACAATTCGAAAAAAAAATTTTTTTTTCAGAAAATCGAATTGGCAACTGGCAACTGTCAGCCAGCTGACAATTCGAAAAAAAAATATTTTTTTGTGAAAAATCGAATTGGCAACTGGCAACTGTCAGCCAGCTGACAATTCGAAAAAAAAATATTTTTTTGTGAAAAATCGAATTGGCAACTGGCAACTGTCAGCCAGCTGACAATTCGAAAAAAAAAATTGTGAAAAATCGAATTGGCAACTGGCAACTGTCAGCCAGCTGACAATTCGAAAAAAATAATTTTTTGTTCAAAATCGAATTGGCAACTGGCAACTGTCAGCCAGCTGACAATTCGAAAAAAAAAATTATTTGGTGATATTATTTGGTGAAAAATCGAATTGGCAACTGGCAACTGTCAGCCAGCTGACAATTCGAAAAAAAAAGTTTTTGTGAAAAATCGAATTGGCAACTGGCAACTGTCAGCCAGCTGACAATTCGAAAAAAAAAATGAGTGAAAAATCGAATTGGCAACTGGCAGCTGTCAGTCAGCCAGCTGACTATTCAAATTTTTCCGTAGAATCGAATTGGCAACTGACCTCAGCTGACAATTAAAAGTTCACTGTTATATCAGATAAATAGGAAACTCAACAACTAACATGATTTTGAGGCTTGTTGTAACTTTATTTCTCTTGTCCGAATAATAGCTTGTTTTCAATATTGTGCGATGTGTATGCAGATTCGACCCTAGAAAAAGTATATGTTTATACCCGATTGTATATATTGCGAATTTTCAATTATTACATTTATTCTTACTATTTGACCACCCGTGATTAATAAATGTTGTGATTATTATAAACCCAAACATTAGCGAGATTGCCAATTCTACAAGTTCGCAAAAAAGGCTTGAGAATGGCACTAAAAACTAAAAATAAATTAATCAAATTCCTAAAAGTACCGTATTGAATGGTAGGGTAACTCCAAAAATAGAGGCCTGAACTGGCATTTGTTCCTCTACCACTTGTGGTCGATTCAATAAATAATACTAATGAGGGAACTATCACATTCGAAAGAATAACGGGAATTACCGTTAACTCAGATACATGATGTATACCCAGCTAAAGCTAGATAAACAAAGTTTACCTGACAGACGACTCGATGTTGACCAACGATTCTCAATTGACTTTGAAAGTACTGTAACTGGAGGAATATCAATTCTTTGTTTGGAAATATAAGCGACAGTCACAACCCAACGGACGTGTAACTACGTGAATCCGAGTCAGTAGGCATTTGTGATTACACAGACATAACGTTTGTAGCATTTGGCCAGCGTTCGGCCAACCTATTCATCCCCGCATTTGCGAGCCTTTTTCTGCCACCTTAATTCGTAAGGACAACGCATGGGAGCAGTTTGTACAAATAGATAACCTGGCCATAGCACGGAGATCGTAGGCTGTTAGAACTTTATAAACACGTAAAACTCACTTGTAATGTGCGCAACCTACAATGAACTCAATCACTCACGATCAGGGCGTACTCATATCCTCCGTATTTCAAACCTACGTTTTCAAAAGTTCGTAGTGACCTTAAGGTGCTTATAGCTTGGCCAATTTGACACAAGCCTGATCTTTTGATTAGCATAATTTAACAATCGACACTGATTGTATGTTTTCATGATCGGTGAGTATCATGAAGACGCTCGAGATTTAATACAAACACAAATTTGAAGTACCGATATCGCACGATTTGCTTGCGGAAATTGATATATTCAAAGCAAGAACCTTGTAATATATTCTTGCATAAAGGTCAGGCTCATGTCAAAATAACCAAGCTATACACACAGTAAGTTTTGATGTATAAGTCGAGGATGTACGCTTTGCCACTAGGTAACAACGAAGGCGTACATCTTGAGAAAATGCACGACAGAGGCGTACTTCACCTTACTACAAATAACATCTTGACTTATAGGCCAAGATGTATACATCAAAACTTACTGTGTGTACGCATCTTCCCGAAAAATACTCACGTCTGGTTATGATCCGAGTTAAAGGCATCAGCTTTCTTTTGGCCGTTATCACATGTCGTTCCTCCACTCCAACTTGACTCACCCTAACCTAAGGGAGCCTCAAGTGTAGCCGTAGTGACGGTCGAGTGGAGATTTGGTAGATCGACCTCCACTTTCTCGAGAGGGTGACCGTTATAATATATGGTAAGATAGTGTAAACAATACATGTTTAATTATTAAATCGGTTTTGGGGGATTCGGTGCATTTGCATGATAATAACAAAGTCAAATTTTAATTTTGATTTTAATTATTTGAACTCAAAAAAATAAGACCTTAGTTTGAATACACACTAATAATAATGATCATAAGAAAGTAAAATAAGTTTAAACTTAGATGTAATAATATGTAGCGTTAATTAAACGCATGCTAATTATCTTGACAATAATAAAATAAACATTAAATTAAATGTATGACAATGCACACGAGTTTTAAATGATACCGTGACATAATCCAGTATTGTTGTGGAAGCAGGCTCAATAGTATCATATCAATATGAAATCCACAGACCGCTGGGCAGGTAGTTTCAGATTAATAATTTAGAAATCATATGAGCTCGGTTACTGTTTTTTATCAGCAGCTCACTGTCCTGTGTCATTTTGTGAGCAACCTACTACAGATACAACGCAGGAAAGCCAGGTCACTTGAACGCCATACTTCCTAGAATATCATTTTGAGAGCGACCATGGTGTATAAAATAATTAAATACATACCAAGTGTGCATATAGATTATGCATGTACTAATTTATTTTAAGTTGATTGCGAGGCAATTTTTTACAATTCATTTCAATCATTCTCGACAAACAATTCCTGATATCGTCAAATTTGTATCAATTAACAAAAAATAGAAGAATTCCAAGTTTTTGCCTATTATACTGAACGTCTTGTATGTGCAATATTTATTACCATTTATATCTAATCTTTGGTATGGCGTGACATGAGATCGAACCCGTACCCACACACGCGAGCAATCTACCACTAGGATATCCAGGCGACATTCTTGCACATTAGTTATTGCAGCATAGTAAATAACATACATGTTTGTGTTACAGATGACCTCGTTTTTATTTTAATAAAACTATTTCAGTTATATTCACGGGATTAAAAAGCAATTATTAAAATCAATATATAAATATACATGCATTTCCGTATTCATGTTCCTTATACATGTATTATTTACACGAATACAATACAGCATGCAATTTATTAACATCGCAGTGAAACTACTATATTTAAATTCCACGTATTTCAGACTGTACTGCAACTTAACTTTATTTGTTCACAAATATACTTTAGGATTACAAAATGTATTTTACAAAATCTGCATTGATGGTTTCAAAACATTCTTTCAAAAGGGTTCGTTGGTTTATTTATTTTGAAAATACAATAACTTTAATAGTCCAACGTTCGTGCGCTAAATCGGTATTCACATAACCTTACTTGAGAGTAGCTGGAGTCACTGTCAAGTGACCGTTTCGCCCACTCGAGAAACCCCACTCCGTCGAGTCAACTCCAGCGACACTTACCGTTGCGAATACCATTTTCTAGTTAGGTCGGATACCCACTCAAACGCACGGACGAAATGATATTAAAATTATCTCAGTGAGTGACAGTGGAGGGACTGTCGAGTAGAGGAAGTGAATGTGGCCGAGGCATTTGGAAATGCCGTCACGGACCAGTTTACAGACCCTTTAAAAGCCTTGACATTAATAATAAAAACGAAGAATTAAAATGAAATTATACCATCATAAAGATGATGTGTGAAGTTTGAAACTGCCGATTTTCAGTAGGCGGCTTTATCGGCGGGATTTCCCTTCTACCAAGCCCTTCAAAATTTCACCCCGGGGGAAACTTTTTCCCATGAGCTCCGATACTAGCAAGTTTTGGTGCGTTGGGAAGCTCTTTTCGTGCTTGTTCATTTAACACCTAACTCAACCGGCTAGCTTGCCTTTGAACAAAAACTGTCATCCAGCGTCTAACGGCCGATCTTCTGAAGGTTGTTTATCGGCAGGATTTCCCTTCTACCAAGCCCTTCAAACTTTCACCTCGGGGAAAACTTCTTCCTATGAGCTCCGAACCGGCCAAGTTTGGGTGCGTTAGAAAGCTCTTTCCATGCTCATTTATTGAACACTAAACGCAACTGACTAGCTTGCTTTTTGAAAAAAATGCCACATCGCGTCTATCGACCGAGCTTTGCAGGCGGCTTTTCGGCGTGATTTCCCTTCTGCCAAGCCGTCCAAATTTTCACACCGGGGAAAACTTTTTCACATACATTCCGATCCCTACAAGTTTGGGTGCGTTGGAAAGCTCTTTCCGTGCTCGTTCATATAACACCAAACTCAACCGGCTAGCTTGCCTTTGAACAAAAACTGTCATCGAGCGTCTAGAACGAGCGAGCCTCTGAAGGCTGTTTATCGGCGGGATTTCCCTTCTACCAAGCCCTTCAAAATTTCACCTCGGGGAAAACTTTTTCCCATGAGCTCCAAATCGGCCGAGTTTGGGTGCGTTAGAAAGCTCTTTCCATGCTCGTTAATTGAACACTAAACTCAACTGGCTAGCTTGCTTTATGATAAAATGCCACAGCGCGTCTACCGACCGAGCTTTGCAGGCGGCTTTTCGGCGTGATTTCCCTTCTACCAAGCCGTCCAAATTTTCACACCGGGGAAAACTTTTTCACATGATTTCCGATCCCTACAAGTTTGAGTGCGTTGGAAAGCTCTTTCCGTGCTCGTTCATATAACACCAAACCCAACCGGCTAGCTTGCCTTTGAACAAAAACTGTCATCGAGCGCCTAACGAGCGAGCCTCTGAAGGCTGTTTATCGGCGGGATTTCCCTTCTACCAAGCCCTTCAAAATTTCACCTCGGGGAAAACTTTTTCCCATGATCTCCGAATCGGCCGAGTTTGGATGCGTTAGAAAGCTCTTTCCATGCTCGTTAATTGAACACTAAACTCAACTGGCTAGCTTGCTTTATGAAAAAATGCCACAGCGCGTCTACCGACCGAGCTTTGCAGGCGGCTTTTCGGCGTGATTTCCCTTCTACCAAGCCGTCCAAATTTTCACACCGGGGAAAACTTTTTCACATGATTTCCGATCCCTACAAGTTTGGGTGCGTTGGAAAGCTCTTTCCGTGCTCGTTCATATAACACCAAACCCAACCGGCTAGCTTGCCTTTGAACAAAAACTGTCATCGAGCGCCTAACGAGCGAGCCTCTGAAGGCTGTTTATCGGCGGGATTTCCCTTCTACCAAGCCCTTCAAAATTTCACCTCGGGGAAAACTTTTTCCCATGATCTCCGAATCGGCCGAGTTTGGATGCGTTAGAAAGCTCTTTCCATGCTCGTTAATTGAACACTAAACTCAACTGGCTAGCTTGCTTTATGAAAAAATGCCACAGCGCGTCTACCGACCGAGCTTTGCAGGCGGCTTTTCGGCGTGACTTCCCTTCTACCAAGCCGTCCAAATTTTCACACCGGGGAAAACTTTTTCACATGATTTCCGATCCCTACAAGTTTGGGTGCGTTGGAAAGCTCTTTCCGTGCTCGTTCATATAACACCAAACTCAACCGGCTAGGTTGCCTTTGAACAAAAACTGTCATCGAGCGTCTAACGAGCGAGCCTCTGAAGGCTGTTTATCGGCGGGATTTCCCTTCTACCAAGCCCTTCAAAATTTCACCTCGGGGAAAACTTTTTCCCATGAGCTCCAAATCGGCCGAGTTTGGGTGCGTAAGAAAGCTCTTTCCATGCTCGTTCATTGAACACTAAACTCAACTGGCTAGCTTGCTTTATGAAAAAATGCCACAGCGCGTCTACCGACCGAGCTTTGCAGGCGACTTTTCGGCGTGATTTCCCTTCTACCAAGCCGTCCAAATTTTCACACCGGGGAAAACTTTTTCACATAAATTCCGATCCCTACAAGTTTGGGTGCGTTTGAAAGCTCATTCCGTGCTCGTTCATTTAACACCTAACTCAACCGGCTAGCTTGCCTTTGAACAAAAACTGTCATCGAGCGTCTAACGGCCGAGCTTCTGAAGGCTGTTTATCGGCGGGACTTACCTTCTACCAAGCCCTTCAAAATTTCCCCTCGGGGAAAACTTTTTCCCATGAGCTCTGAACTGGCCAAGTTTGGGTGCGTTAGAAAGCTCTTTCAATGCTCGTTCATTGAACACTAAACTCAACTGGCTAGCTTGCTTTATGAAAAAATGCCACAGCGCGTCTTTCGACCGAGCTTTGCAGGCGGATTTATAGGCGGGATTTCCCTTCTACCAAGCCGTCCAAATTTTCACCCCGGGGAAAACTTTTTCACATGAGCTCCGATCCTAACAAGTTTGTTTGCAATGGAAAGCTCTTCCCATACTCGTTTATTTAACACTAAACTCAATTGGCTAGCTTGCCTTTAAAAAATGCCACAGCGCGTCTAACGACCGGGCTTTGCAGGTGGCTTTATCGGTGGGATTTCCCTTCTACCAAACCCTCCAAAATTACATCCCGGGAACAGCATTTTTACATAAGTTCCCATCCGGCCAAGTTTGGTTGCGTTGGAAAGCTCTTCCTGTTCACCATCATTTGGCATCAAACTCAACTGGTTAGCTTTCTTTTAAAGAAATGGTCACAGCGCGTCTAACGGCCTATTGTCTGCAAGCGTTTTTATTAGCGGAATTTCCCTTCTACCAAGCCCTCCAAAGCTACACCTCGGGGGAAACACTTTCACAAGTAGCTTGGATTCGACCAGTTGTGGGTGTGTTGGAAATCTCTTCACATGCCTGTTTGTTCAACATGTTAGCTTGGATGTGAAAAATCTGCCATCGCCCTGGTCTATAAACCTAGCTTCGACAGGCAGCTTTCTCAGTGGGGTTTCCATTCTTATCCAACCCTCGCACCGGGCAGCTCAAAAGTCGCGCTCAGTTATGGACACAACGTCCCTACCCCCGGGCAAACCACTTGCCGACCAGATTGAGCTGTCATCGGGTTCCATCCTAACACATGTACCGTTCGGGTTTCTGTCGTGAGGTTTTGATGGTTCTGTACGTCCGACTGCCGACTGAGTTTATTTTGTGATACATGTGCTCGCTACTTAACGACTAGCTAGCTAGCCAACCGAGACGGTACGCCAAATTGCGCCACTGCCTACCGGTCATGTGTTTTTTCGCGACGCATGTGTTCGCTATTTAACGGTTCGGATAGCTGGCTAGCTAACTGATGGGCTACCTATACACCGGCCCGTCTTTCCGTGTCGACTCTGACGGTACTCGGCTGGCTATCTTGCTGATCGTCTCGTGGATGGGGGGGGGGGGGCTTATTGTTTGTAACTCTTAAGAGATGCGAGGGTGTTAGTATATTGTGGTAAAAGAATTAAATGTATTACGAACTTATCAACAGATTTAATCATGGGCAATTTACTTGACATCTACATTTTGTATTTAGTATATACATTGGATATTTTGAAAACATCAAAATATTATTAGAAATAATAATAATCATAAATGTCATAATAATACATTGAAACAATTCAATCACATTCAATTAAACTTTGCATTAGGACAACCTCAATAATCCAACCACCTTAGAATTAAGACCATTTTCACTGTTTTATAGTGATTCAAACTCAATATTTACACTATCTCAAAAGTCCAACGAATCTCATATTTTGAAACCCAAGTCTATTTTCAAACAATATATATGTTAATGACTGAATAATTATTGCATGATTTGCGTATTTATAAATTGGCTGGATGTGCAAATTTAAAAAATGTATTAAGCATGTAAATGTACATGGATATCTACGCCAACAAACCTCTAATCACCTACATCTCATCTTCTGACGTTATACGAACAATCTTGCGACGAATGTGAACATGAAGTTCGTCGGTGTATCTGCATTGACTAACTGGAGTCGTCCGTACCCTGACATGTTCTCGGCATATATCAGATCCAGCCTATCAATGAGCAAGACAGCAGAGGTGCGATTGTCCCCAGACCTAGCATGGTAGTTAGACGGAATACGCAGGTACATACTGTGTTGATCCGAGATTATCCGTGTCTCTCGTCCGAGTTATTCCGTTGCTCTGAAGTGTCTATCCGGGCATTCCTTAGTCATCCGAATGGGAGTCTGGTAGATTGTGTGTTGTTGTCGTTATGTAGCTATGATTATGACATTATTTAAAAGATAAATATTGTATCAAAGAATTTATATGATAGTTTGCATTATATATTGAATTACCCTCGTGTGTTATCACGTAGCTGTTGCATTATAGAAATAATTAAAAGATAAAGTTTGTACTAGCTCATTATATCATATACAGTAACACCTCTCGGACGACAACTAATCGGAAACACACATATTGTTGGTCATTCAGATACTGTTGCTGTATGTAGGTAAGAGATATATTATAGTGAGAGACAACTTCTGCAATATATGATAATGCTCATACTAGAGTTGCTAAATATGCATAGGTTGCACTGCGTATAACTATGGATGCGTTTGTATCGGTTTTAGGTAATTGTTTAATACATGTCCTTGCTGTATATGGTCATAGAATTTTAATTTGTACTAATATATAATTATATGTTTGATATTGTAGGCAATCCCATTGTAGACACGAGAGCGCTTTCATGTGTGTTTCTCCGACTCCGGCATGTATCATTGCTGTATAAAAGAAATGATTCCCGCTGATTTATGTTTAAATGACATGCTTGAAGCTACCCGGTACTAGAGATAGCGAAAACGTAGGCCTATCATGAATATTCCCATGTACCTAGTGATCAGTCCATGTGATAGAAAGTGTACATACCCGACAGGTTCATGCACTGAAACCGCACTTGTTGATTATACCTCGCCTGTGGTCGGGTGATTTGAGCGTTTGCATTGGAAGGGAGTCGATTGTTCGAACACAGGCAGATAGAGTTGTCTATATAAATCACATATCATCACATGCTAAACATGCCTCACCCGGGCTAGGCATTGCTATTTATTTCTTTTTACATCACTTTAATTTTGTCAGTTATTCCAACTGCGTATGTATCTTGCGTATTTGCGTATGCCCAGCTACGCCCCTGCACACTTTTAATGAGTCAGTTTATTGGTATGAATTACATAGTGTTGTTAATAATGACCTATTATGCTGAGACCACGGAGATCATAGGTAGCTTCACTGGAGCTTTTTCCAGACCAAAGTAGCTGGGAGTATCAACAGTGAAATTCGAATTGCCAGTTGCCAATTCGATTTTGGAGTAAAATTTGAATCGGATGCTGGCCGCCAGTAGCCAGTTGCCAATTCGATTCTACAGAAACATTTGAATTGTCAGCTGGCTGGCAGTTGCCAGTTGCCAATTTGATTTTTCACATTTTTTTTTCGAATTGTCAGCTGGCTGACAGTTGCCAGTTGCCAATTCGATTTTTAACAAAAAATTATTTTTTTTCGAATTGTCAGCTGGCTGACAGTTGCCAGTTGCCAATTCGATTTTTCACAAAAAAATATTTTTTCGAATTGTCATTTTTTTTCGAATTGTCAGCTGGCTGACAATTGCCAGTTGCCAATTCGATTTTCTAAAAAAAAATTTTTTTTTCGGAATTGTCAGCTAGCTGACAGTTGCCAGTTGCCAATTCGATTTTCAGAAAAAAAAAATTTTTTTTCGAATTGTCAGCTGGCTGACAGTTGCCAGTTGCCAATTCAATTTTCAGAAAAAAATAATTTTTTTTCGAATTGTCAGCTGGCTGACAGTTGCCAGTTGCCAATTCGATTTCTAAAAAAAAATAATTTTTTTTCTTTTTTCGAATTGTCAGCTGGCTGACAGTTGCCAGTTGCCAATTCGATTTTTCACAAAAAATTTTTTTTTTCGAATTGTCAGCTGGCTGACAGTTGCCAGTTGCCAATTCGATTTTCTAAAAAAAAATTTTTTTTTTCGAATTGTCAGCTGGCTGACAGTTGCCAGTTGCCAATTCGATTTTCTGAAAAAAAATTTTTTTTTCGAATTGTCAGCTGGCTGACAGTTGCCAGTTGCCAATTCGATTTTCTAAAAAAAAAATTTTTTTTTCGAATTGTCAGCTGGCTGACAGTTGCCAGTTGCCAATTCGATTTTTCACCAAAAAATTTTTTTTCGAATTGTCAGCTGGCTGACAGTTGCCAGTTGCCAATTCGATTTTTCACAAAAAAATATTTTTTTTTCGAATTGTCAGCTGGCTGACAGATGCCAGTTGCCAATTCGATTTTGAACTAAAAAATTTTTTTTTTCGAATTGTCAGCTGGCTGACAGTTGCCAGTTGCCAATTCGATTTTCTAAAAAAAAATAATTTTTTTCGAATTGTCAGCTGGCTGACAGTTGCCAGTTGCCAATTCGATTTTTCACCAAAAAAATTTTTTTTCGAATTGTCAGCTGGCTGACAGTTGCCAGTTGCCAATTCGATTTTCTGAAAAAAAAATTTTTTTTCGAATTGTCAGCTGGCTGACAGTTGCCAGTTGCCAATTCGATTTTGAACAAAAAAAATTTTTTTTTCGAATTGTCAGCTGGCTGACAGTTGCCAGTTGCCAATTCGACTTTTCACAAAAAACAATTTTTTTTTTGAATTGTCAGCTAGCTGACAGTTGCCAGTTGCCAATTCGACTTTTCACAAAAAATTTTTTTTTTCGAATTGTCAGCTGGCTGACAGTTGCCAGTTGCCAATTCGATTTTCTAAAAAAATAAATTTTTTTTCGAATTGTCAGCTGGCTGACAGTTGCCAGTTGCCAATTCGACTTTTCACAAAAAACAATTTTTTTTTTTGAATTGTCAGCTAGCTGACAGTTGCCAGTTGCCAATTCGACTTTTCACAAAAAATTTTTTTTTTCGAATTGTCAGCTGGCTGACAGTTGCCAGTTGCCAATTCGATTTTGAACTAAAAAAAATTTTTTTCGAATTGTCAGCTGGCTGACAGTTGCCAGTTGCCAATTCGATTTTCTAAAAAAATAATTTTTTTTTCGAATTGTCAGCTGGCTGACAGTTGCCAGTTGCCAATTCGATTTTCTGAAAAAAAAATTTTTTTTCGAATTGTCAGCTGGCTGACAGTTGCCAGTTGCCAATTCGATTTTCTAAAAAAAAAAATTTTTTTTCGAATTGTCAGCTGGCTGACAGTTGCCAGTTGCCAATTCGACTTTTCACAAATTTTTTTTTTTTTCGAATTGTCAGCTGGCTGACAGTTGCCAGTTGCCAATTCGACTTTTCACAAATAAAAATTATTTTTTTGAATTGTCAGCTAGCTGACAGTTGCCAGTTGCCAATTCGACTTTTCACAAAAAAATTTTTTTTTCGAATTGTCAGCTGGCTGACAGTTGCCTGTTGCCAATTCGATTTTTTACAAAAAAAATTTTTTTCGAATTGTCAGCTAGCTGACAGTTGCCAGTTGCCAATTCGATTTTACATTGAAATTTGAATCGTCAGCTGGCTGACAGTTGCCAGTTGCCAATTCGATTTTCCCGAAAGATTTGAATCGTCAGCTGGCTGACAGTTGCCAGTTGCCAATTCGATTTTACATTGAAATTTGAATCGTCAGCTGGCTGACAGTTGCCAGTTGCCAATTCGATTTTCCCGAAAGATTTGAATCGTCAGCTGGCTGACAGTTGCCAGTTGCCAATTCGATTTTCCCGAGAGATTTGAATCGTCAGCTGGCTGACAGTTGCCAGTTGCCGATTCGATTTTACATTGAAATTTGAATCGTCAGCTGGCTGACAGTTGCCAGTTGCCAATTCGATTTTACAGTCAAATCTGAATCGTCAGCTGGCTGACAGTTGCCAGTTGCCAATTCGATTTTCCCGAAAGATTTGAATCGTCAGCTGGCTGACAGTTGCCAGTTGCCAATTCGCGTCTACAGTGAAATTTGAATCGTCAGCTGGCTGACAGTTGCCAGTTGCCAATTCGAGTCTACAGTGAAATTTGAATCGTCAGCTGGCTGACAGTTGCCAGTTGCCAATTCGATTTTCCCGAAAGATTTGAATCGTCAGCTGGCTGACAGTTGCCAGTTGCCAATTCGAGTCTACAGTGAAATTTGAATCGTCAGCTGGCTGACAGTTGCCAGTTGCCGATTCAACTTTCGAAATCGACGAATCGGCTGCTGGGCTGTGAAGTTAGCTGACAGTTGCCAGTTGCCGATTCAAAAAGTTGAATTGGCAACTGGCAACTGGCAACTGGCTGCTAACTTCACGCACATTAAAACCTAATACACTAATATGCGTCTATAAACGAGACGCAGCTATAAAATGCACTCGACATGAACCCCTAGATGTAAACTGTGACACTTATAAACGATTGCAAGCATATTACTATCGCATGGGTTTCCACGTGCACCGCCATGAGACTATCGTATGGTCACCGTACGAGTGTCCTTCGAGCGCCGTACCAACATACGAGCGCCGTACGAGCAACTTCAATCACCTGTTTATTTCCTACAGACGGTTGAAAGGGCTTGATTTTTTGGTGTCATTTACTAGTATCCTAACCGTTTCATTTTTTTGTATTTTACAGAGAATCTGGCAAAGATTACCCGAGTGACACAGTTATATTGCACCAGTTCCCTCGTGGACCCTACGCCCCTAGCATGTCACCATTCTGTATCAAACTCGAAACATTTCTACGGATGGCAAATATTCCGTATCAGGTAAATGGTTTGTTTGATTTCTTTAAGTCTTGAGATATTATTCTGATAAGTTTGTAGTTTGGTGGATACCTCGTTCATTCTAAATAGCAACAATACCATCAGCATCAGCAGCATCAACATGAGCATCGTCAACATCATCAACATCACCATCACCATCACCATCACCGTCACCGTCACCGTCACCGTCACCGTCACCGTCACCGTCACCGTCACCGTCACCGTCACCGTCACCGTCACCGTCACCGTCACCGTCACCGTCACCGTCACCGTCACCGTCACCGTCACCGTCACCGTCACCGTCACCGTCACCGTCACCGTCACCGTCACCGTCACCGTCACCGTCACCGTCACCGTCACCGTCACCGTCACCGTCACCGTCACCAGCACCATCACCATCACCAGCACCAGCACCATCACCATCACCATCACCATCACCATCACCATCACCATCACCAGCACCAGCACCAGCACCAGCACCAGCACCAACCAGCACCATCAACATCACCAGCACCAGCACCAGCACCAGCACCAGCACCAGCACCAGCACCAGCACCAGCACCATCAACATCACCAGCACCAGCACCATCACCATCAACAGCACCAGCACCAGCACCAGCACCATCACCATCACCATCACCAGCACCAGCACCAGCACCATCACCAGCACCATCACCAGCACCAGCACCAGCACCAGCAACGTCAACGTCACCGTCACCGTCACCGTCACCGTCACCGTCACCGTCACCGTCACCGTCACCGTCACCGTCACCGTCACCGTCACCGTCACCGTCACCGTCACCGTCACCGTCACCGTCACCGTCACCGTCACCGTCACCGTCACCGTCACCGTCACCGTCACCGTCACCGTCACCGTCACCGTCATCATCACCAGCACCAGCACCAGCACCAGCACCAGCACCAACCAGCACCATCAACATCACCAGCACCAGCACCAGCACCAGCACCAGCACCAGCACCAGCACCAGCACCAGCACCAGCACCATCAACATCACCAGCACCAGCACCATCACCATCAACAGCACCAGCACCAGCACCAGCACCATCACCATCACCATCACCAGCACCAGCACCAGCACCAGCACCAGCACCAGCACCAGCAACATCAACATCAACATCACCAGCACCAGCACCATCACCATCACCATCACCAGCACCAGCACCAGCACCAGCACCATCACCATCACCAGCACCAGCACCAGCACCGATTTTATCTCTCGTCAGTCCCATGTTCAGAGAGACCAAGAGTCAACACACAGCACGTTTTGTTCTTTAAATGTACTGTCTTAGCATAAATCGCTGGCTTAGAATGAGAAGGTCGTAACTACTACTTACTACCTTATAAGACTGATACATACTTACAAGCAGCATTAGAAGGCGCTTCTTATGAGCCTATTTTAATGAGAATCGGAACTTGTCATGCTGACCAAAATGAAGTTGTAAAGCTTTCTTTTCCATAAGTTCAGCCAGTTTTTCATGTTTTCTCAAAATATCGATTTTGTACTTACGGCCTTCTCATTCTAAGCCTGCGAAATGGTTAAGTTTTATTGTAATATGTACATTACTTAATTACAGAATGTACACGCCTACAAGACGGGACCTAAGGGGAAGATACCGTGGATTGAATATAATAATGAAGTAATTGGAGACTCTGAAATCATCATGTCAAAATTAAGTGAAACTTTAGATGTGGATTTAAACAAAAACCTCTCAGGAGAACAGAAAGCAACAAGCCGAGCATTTCAACAAATGGTTGATGAACACATGTATTGGTATGTCAGATGTTATATTTACTGACACGTATTAATTGTGTCCCTCCTTCTTTGATGAGAGGGTATATTGCTTGGCACATGTCTATCGGTTTGTCGGTAGGTCAGTCGATGACCAAATGGTTTCCGTTCAATAACTCAAGAACGATTTGTCTCAGAAATGACCAGGCGCATAGGCTGAGATTCGAACTAGGGTCCATCAGTGTAATAGAGTCGAGAGTGTTACCCACTCACACACCATGGCAATACAGTATAACCTCCCCTGCCATGCTCTCTTAAAAGCAACTCCATGTCTATAACAAATTAACAATACATTCAACATTTCCATCAGCCGATCCTTACACTGAAAGTATCTCCTGTAGGGCGATGACCTCTCCACAACTGCCTATATTTATACATGATTCTTTTACAGTATCCGGAGATCAACGGAAATGACCGAGCTTTCACGATTGTATTGATATTATGTGGTTATATATTAATTTGTTGCGTGTATTCCTTCTTAACATACAGGTGTGTATTAATGGAGCGTTGGGTATTCCACAGAAGTGATACAATAAAAGCCAAATTATCGAAACTTCCATCTTTATTCGTATGGGAGATTGGACGAAGAACCAAAAATATGGCGCATGCGCAAGGTATTGGTAGACATGCGCAGCCGGAAGTTGAACGAATCTTGTTGGAAGATATGACGGCACTTTCGGAATTTCTCGGTATGTGTAACTTTGTATAGTTGTTTTATAACACATACTGTTCCTTGTATCCTGGTTTGTATAGCGAGTACGCATAGTCTTATATCACTCATGTGTATTATAAAGTTATACTACATGAGTATATTTTTTCCGAAATACGATGCGTGTTTTACGTTTGAAGTGTCATATGATATAATGAATCTATCACTCGTTGTCAATTGATATATTTATATTAAACTCGTTCAGGAAATATCATAGAATTTCCAAAAACTCGTTTAATATAAATTTAGGCCATACCTGAAGCCCTGGAGGGCATTTTTGACTTGTGACGTTTGACTTGTGACTTGGGACTTGAGGAGGCCCTGGAGGGAACTTTTGACTTGTGACTTGCAACTTGTGACTTTTGAGTTGTGACTTGTGACTTATGACTTGGGACTTGAGGAGGCCCTGGAGGGCACTTTTGACTTGCAACTTGCGACTTGCGACTTCGGACTTCGGACTTCGGATTTGATTCATTATATAAATTAATATACGGGCATTTGCCTGGACGCCGTGAATGGTGACGGATGTTCTTTGAATTGGTATTAACTGTTGATATTCTAGTAAATCAGGTAAGTAGGCATCATGTTTGTATGATTTAAATCGTCGTATCTACATTTACCGAGCAACTGTCCATCTCATTAACTAAAATAGCGTTCACGCCATAGTGTACTTATAAAGTAAATATGTTTTACGGTGCAGATGTGTATTATAAGTACACATGTACGAGTTTGCTTCCTTGTCTTTATCATATGAGAATCTCTTTTTTATCATACACTACTGTCGATGCAATAAGTAATCATAATGAGGGAACTATCCCGTTCGAAAGGATAGCGTGGACAACAGTTAACCCAGGTATATCCAGTTAACTTAAATAAACACAGTTTACCTGACGGGCGAGGTTAAGTCAACAACCGTCATCATTTAACTGTGAATGGGCTGAATTATGCAATAATTTTTATATTAGGTTTTAAACTTTGTAATCGTAGTTTAGGTATACCATAGTTACCAATCAGCGTCTCAATCGACGAATCTGTTGGTTAAGACTTTAAGTATTCAGTGTTATTTAACTGTGTTTGTTTTATGTTTTGCAGGTGGAGAAAAATGAAATGTCTGCTTTCATCGTGATGGAATCCGGAAGATAACATCTCTTGTGGAATACTAGTATTGCACCAACGGAATCTACAACCCTAGGCCTGCTATTCTACTACAATAGTAAAAAAAGAAGGCGTACACTCACAATGAACACTCACATGTTGAGCATAAATTGTCTCGTTATACATGTATGTCATAGTAGAAGTTATCGTTGATATAGTCGACATAGAAATACAAACTGACCTGACATGGGTTGCAAAAATAAATGAATAATTATGGTCAATGTATCATGCTTAAGTACAATTGTTACACCCACACATTGGTGATATACACGGACTCATATATTGAGATTGTGGAATTTAATTCCAAGCAATAGTTCATCATTTAACATACTATTCAAGAATTTAAACCATTTTGTCCCTCGGTATAAACTAGCTCATCCTGCTCTTTTACAGCGGGGACTTGGTTAACTGTGTCGAATCGCAGCTACTGTTATTCGGTCACTTCGGGTCACCGTTATTTTGCATATCTCTTTGAAACAAGGTTATCCTGCCCTTACAGCGGGGACATGGGCTTTTCATTTTTCGTTAGGTAATGTATCAATGGGCAATGCTCCGCGTAATTGAGTTATGCGATGATGTTAATATTTTCTATGCTCGGCTAGTTAATTTGAGTGCTACCTTCACTGTCCGATTACCTCATATATTTATGTAGTTAGCCCTGTATTGATGAGCCATTTCAGTATAATAGCATGTACATTACACTTTTAATTCTGATCAAATAGCTTATTCAAATAGTAACATGCTAGCCGGGTTTATTTGTATAATTTGATGTCAAGTAAGAATTCGATTTTTGACTTTTTACTTGCGACTTGTGTTGTGACATGTGACTTGCAACTTGTGAAATGAGAAATATACAACTTACATGTTGTTAATTAAACATGACAGCGTCTGTTTTCATTTGTTTGTTATTAGTATCCCCTGAAGATATGACAAGTAGCCAAGAACCTAGGAATTATATTGAATCATGAAATCAACAGACTATAAGCGAACTTGTTCTTTATTTGCTTTATTATATACTTAACAACTTTTCTAAGTCCTCATTTTCAATGATTAGTTACTTTTTTGTTGTAAATAATAAAGTGGCAAAATTTCTCAAGTGAAGTTTATACATGACAGTCAAAATAATCCGTGTCAAAAACTGGCCATATGTCACATGGTTTGTTCGATCCGTGATGCACGTGCGTTTTTCGTTTTTCTGTCTCTAAGCATTTACACATGCATGAATTTTTTTCCAAACACTTCGAATTTATGTCCAAAGACTCATCACTTTTGAAAAACATTCGAAAATCAATCATGCTGTCACAATTATGCGTCAGCTGATGTCAGAACCAAGACGTCACGTGACGTTTGTACGATGCAAAGTTTTATTTTCTGCCGACGTGTAAGAAAAAATACCCAATATATCACTGGTTGATTGATTTTTAACGTAAACTTATTTATGAGTATATAATGAAAGATTAAATTATTGTTTGTCAGATTTATAATGGTGGTTGTGAGAAATTTTGGTATTGAAGTGACGTTATGACGTAAAATCGTGCTATTCGGAGACGTGACTGTAATTAGCGTTCAGACGTTAAAATCACTTAGACGATACATACAACAATGTTCACGACTCGTGTCAATGACCGCAAAAGGAAAAATCAGATAACATGGTGGTCATCAAATATATCAAAATATGAATATGTGACTTTTACCTCCCTTGGTTGATATGTTAAACTTGTTTTAATTTTATAAATGCATATCAAAGTCAAATGTTTGTTATACAATTTTGCTAACTTATAATTGACGCGTATTATAGCCAAATTGCGTGGAGATATAAACATGGTTGACAAAGTTATCTATGAAAATATAAGTGAGGACTTAGAAAAGTTGCTAAGTATATATTCCAAGTTAACACCAATTATAACTTAGAGTCTGTAATATTGCACGTATTTTAAAACAAACGTATTATACATTTTTTTCTAGAACAACTTAGTTCATAAAAGAATTCACATATTCTAGTTGCATTGGTGTCCGTGATTTGAAGCTGTCCACAAAACGCTCATAATGTTCTTTATCCCCACATGGTACACTATACAGTCACACATAAAAAGTAATTCAAGCTTATAGCGTCACACACTAATTGCAAAGTTTACATTTGAGTTCGTTGTTTTGCAGGATGCGAAGACAATGACGGTAACTGTATATTAGGCAGCGGTGTCACAGTATATCGGTCCAATCACATCGCACAAACTCACCAAATAGGCATTCCATTTTTCGTCGCCTGGAACAATATAAAAGAACATATTACGTTAACAAAACAAACGCATCTACATTATCTATGAACCTAATCATTTGTCGCAAACAACTTATGTTGCCACGTCGAGTGCGAGAGGTCCAGGGGTCAGTCCCAGGACGCGTCATTACAAAGACAAAACATATAGCACGTATTTCCCTTGCTCGTGAAACAGCCTTTTCTCCTCGCACACCCTCGTGGATATATATATCGGGAATGATGTGTTCAGAGTGGTTAATATAATGTTGAGTTGGTTTCTGCTGTTGTTGAGTTGCTGCTGTTGTTGAGGTACTGATGTTGTTGAGTTACCGATGTTGAGTTGCGGCTGTTGAGTTGCGGCTGTTGAGTTGCTGTTGTTCTTAAGTTGATGCTAGTGTTGAGTTGCTGATGTTGTTGAGTTACTGATTTTGAGTTGCGGCTGTTGAGTTTGGTGTTGAGTTGCTGATGTTGTTGAGTTACTGATTTTGAGTTGCGGCTGTTGAGTTGTGGCTGTTGAGTTGCTGTTGTTCTTAAGTTGATGCTAGTGTTGAGTTGCTGATGTTGTTGAGTTACTGATTTTGAGTTGCTGCTGTTGAGTTTGGTGTTGAGTTGCTGATGTTGTTGAGTTACTGATGTTGTTGAGTTACTGATGATGAGTTGCGGCTATTGAGTTGCTGCTGTTGTTGTTTAGTTGATGCTATTGTTGAGTTGCTGATGTTGTTGAGTTACTGATGTTGTTGAGTTGCGGCAGTTGAGTTGCTGATGTTGAGTTGCTGCTTTTCTTTAGTTGATGCTATTGTTGAGTTGCTGATGTTGTTGAGGTACTGATGTTGTTGAGTTACTGATGTTGAGTTGCGGCTATTGAGTTGCTGCTGTTGAGTTGCTGTTGTTGAGTTGCTGATGTTGTTGAGTTACTGATGCTGTTGATTTACTGATGTTGAGTTGCGGCTGTTGAGTTGCTGCTGTTCAGTTGCTGTTGTTGAGTTGCTGTGTTTGAGTTGCTGATGTTGTTGAGTTACTGATGTTGTTGAGTTACTGATGTTGAGTTGCGGCTATTGAGTTGCTGCTGTTGAGTTGCTGTTGTTGTTTAGTTGATGTTATTGTTGAGTTGCTGATGTTGTTGAGTTACTGATTTTGAGTTGCGGCTGTTGAGTTGCTGCTGTTGAGTTTGGTGTTGAGTTGCTGATGTTGTTGAGTTACTGATGTTGTTGAGTTACTGATGTTGAGTTGCGGCTATTGAGTTGGTGCTGTTGAGTTGCTGTTGTTGTTTAGTTGATGCTTTTGTTGAGTTGCTGATGTTGTTGAGTTTCTGATGTGGTTGAGTTGCGGCAGTTGAGTTGCTGATGTTGAGTTGCTGCTTTTCTTTAGTTGATGCTATTGTTGAGTTGCTGATGTTGTTGAGGTACTGATGTTCTTGAATTACTAATGTTGAGTTTCGGCTGTTGAGTTGCTGCTGTTGAGTTGCTGTTGTTGAGTTGCTGATGTTGTTGAGTTACTGATGTTGTTGAGAAACTGATGTTGAGTTGCGGCTATTGAGTTGCTGCTGTGAGTTGCTGATATTGTTGTTGTTTAGTTGCTGTTGTTAAGTTGCTGATGTTGTTGAGTTGCTGCTGTTGAGTTGCTGTTGTTGTTTAGTTGCCGAGTTGTAGTAACTAAATGCGATGAATGTTTGCATTTATATGATGATTGATTTAGTTTTGTTTGCATAGACTGGCCACATCGCTGTCAGAAATTGGCGGTTCATTTTCAAATTAAATAATTCATCAATTCGGGGACGTATAACTTTGTATGTAGAATCGAAACTCGAAATTTGATCACATTATAACAGTGACTAAATTGAATTTCGTAAAATTTACAGACTTCGCTAACATCCACAACAAAATGTCAGAGAACTAAAAAGGACTGTCTCAGTTTAAACAATAATAACTCACCTACCACCCAAGGCCCTACCACCCAAGGCCCTACCACCCAAGGCCCTACCACCCAAGGCCCTACCACCCAAGGCCCTACCACCCAAGGCCCTACCACCCAAGGCCCTACCACCCAAGGCCCTACCACCCAAGGCCCTACCACCCAAGGCCCTACCACCCAAGGCCCTACCACCCAAGGCCCTACCCCCCAAGGCCATATCCCCAAGGCTCTACCCCCAAGGCCCTATCACCAGGCCCTATCACCAGGCCCTACCCCCACCTGGCAGGAACTTAACCCCCAAGGGTAGAACCCTATCCACCAGGGTATGACCCTACCCCCACTAACCAAAACATTATTTCAATTTGATGTGAAGGACGGGTTCGTTTTTATTTTCAATTGTGCTTTTAGGCATTTATAAGTTGCCAATATTATCTGAACATATTTCAAATTTTAATGAAGATGTATTTAAATTTTGAAAATATTGAAAATTTTATCAGTATAATAAAACAACGTCCACTCGGTCCTTGACACAAAAATGTTATGTGAAAATGTAGGACTCGGACATGGAGCATATATTGACGGTGCAAGCTGAGACTTATCATGTTATTATATTAAGTGAATTTGTATAAGCAACGCTTACTCGGCCCATAAGACAGAATTGAAATAATGTTATATGGAAATGGATAATTGTTGGGACTCGGACTCGGAGCATATCATGACCGTGCGACCACATACACGCTTCATGTAGTTTGTTCGTCTCTTACTAGAAACAAACAGATAAAAGGTGCAATGGCAAGTCCGCTAAGACAGAGACGAGCTCCTCGGCCACCCCTTCTGATCTAGCCCTCCTTGTCTAGGAGAGAAGAAGGGGTGTAGGGAAATAACCGAAGTGCAAGCCAAGCAAAGCAGACATAGCCAAATGCTTGATAATGGATGCACCCAATGCCCAAAAGTAACTTTATATATGACTGCTAAGTGACTAACTTAAAACTTCTTTATATGTGAATACAGTATTGTTAAAGTATGTCAAACAACTCGAATCCTGCTCTGTATGAGGTAAAGTTTGAGTGAACGCTTGTGCATATATTATATTCTATGTTGTCTAAGTTTCGTTGCAATTGGCTTTAAATTTAAATAGATAAATCACAATTAGAATTGCTAAATATATATATTTATATTTTCATTGTTATATGCGTACCCTGGGGCATAATGCGTAGACCAAACGTTGTCAAACGGTTACATTATACTAGCCCAATCATTTTCACACCATTTCACACTTGGCGTTACATGCCATAATGATACATCTTATACGCAGTGATCTCCCCTTACAGGTCTATATTATATGGAACAGTTGTAACTGTCAATCATTAACCCTATGCTTTATCCTATCATTGTATTTATTCTATATAAATTCAATAATTAGACATATTATTATTGGTAGCTTTTTCCAACACACATTACATCACAAAGCTAAAGAGCCTAAGCTCTTATATGATAATGTCTGTAGTCTGAAGCACTTATGATACAATAATACTACTGATAAAATCGAAGCAGTATGTGTTATTGTTTCAAGAATGGTATAATATCCTATTAGTCTAAATACACGACTAGTAATGTACTGCATTGGTATCCAAAATATGAAGCTGTCCACAATACGCTCGTAATGTTCCTCTTCACCATTTGGTACACTACACAATCACACTCAAAACAAACTCAAGCACATAGTGTCACTATCTAGCAACTATCACTGCATACCAAAACTTTCAAAAATTCCCTAATCTGATATTTACTATAAAAGCTATCTATCCACTATATATCAACAACATTTTTAAAGCAACCAATATTTACATATCCCAATTAGTGTTGCCTAAGCCTAGGTCCCATTGAGCAGTTTTTGTTTCCGCGTTTTACTCCCGATTAAAATAAATGAGCTTAGGCAGACATCGGGAACAGAGATTCAGGGGTAAAAGTTTTCAGTCTAAATACTGATTTCAGTATTTTTAGAAAAAAATGCACTATGTAATTTATAGTAAAATCATCTAAGTCAGTATATTAACAAGCAGTTTCAGTATTTCGAAAATTTTGAACTTTTACCCATGGAGATTGCACAAATGTTCTATCATAATGACTTCACTAAAGCTTCCAGTAGACCACGATTACCATTTTCTTGATGCCTTCCAATGCTCATTATAAAATCGGGAGTACATCGCCGATGCAAAAAATGCTCAATGGGACCTAGGCTTTACAGTCAGAGGTTGCATGACAATGTTATTGTATTACTATTTTAGGTAGTAAACAGTACATGTTTGGAGATGAACCGACACTTGTAGACTGTGCCGTGTTTGGTCAGCTGACCCAGGTCAAATATCACGTGCCCGATACAGTTACAGCTAAACAGACATTAAAAGGTAAGATAAATATCCAGTACAACCTCTCCAGAGCGACCGTCTGTAAGCACCAACCTCTCTATAACAGTACCTTCAAAATGCTGTATTAAAGTTGATATTCACTTTATATTTGACCCCATGAGTACATCAACCTCTGAACAACAGTCAATCTTTGTACTTCACAAACGATGTTGCTGCACAGAGGTTGTACTTTACTATAGTTCGATTTCGAGCATTGAGCCGTGACTGCACTTTTAAAGTTTAATAAATTCGCCGATAAAGCTTGTTGCGGCATTGACTAACTGCGCTAAATTGCCAATTGATAAATTACACATATTAGTAAGTATCATATCTTTAAACCATGACTATTGAAATCAATAAATCACGGGTTACTCGCCCAAATAGACTCGTCTTTAGAAAAGGTCATGGCTCAGGGTTCAAAATTGAACTATACATTATCATGTTAACTTGTATAACACGCACAGTTGCTATAGATACGTTCGTAGGCATTGTCCTTCACGACCTTCTCTTTCCGGAAGTGGCATGATTGTTACAATCAGTGTCCATTCTGATTACCTCCGTTTTTATGCAATGCAAAATACTTACCGGAGACCAACGGAAATGGCCGATCTTTCACGATTGAATCAAAGTCAGTATTCTTTTAGTGTTGACATCGTGTGACTTGCATTTTATATTTATAAAACAAAAACATGTACACCATAATTATACTGAATAGGCTAATCATTTAATTTCAATGGGACACGAAATTAACCTCTCGAATTTTAATGAGTTTACAGTCCAGTTGTATTAAGTTCACCTTGATACACAAAAAGTTCTCTCTGTATAAAAACATCGATTGAAGCATTATGGAATATCAAACTGTATGTCACGTGCGTCTCTGGTTAATGTGAATATAAAAATTGAATAAGTAATTAAAGGGAGACAATCATTCAATAATAATATAAAGAAATTGAATACTACTAGTCTCCCTTGCACAATTAACTCTTCAAAGGTTGCATTCTGACCAACTCGTAATACGTGTATTTACCGGAGACAAACGGAAATGGCCGAGCTTTCACGATTGAAAAGATTGATGTCACAGTAGTGATGTACTTATTAAGTAAGGATTCCACTAGATTTCTATTTATGTTAGGAAATTCCATCAACTGCAAGGTTTAACTTTTTTTACAATATGCTATGTTCAAATCCATCAACCATATTACATTTTTTTTAAATATACGCATTACATATTATCATGATTTTGAAAATACTTTTTTATGTTAATATATTTATCCCAATGTTTTATCCTAGCTAGTAGTCATATGAATGCAATCCCCATGAATTATTATAATGTATAATATAGTACATAATACCTAGCACCACCATAACCGATACCATTGTACCATTATTATTCACATGTAATTACTCTGTAATCTGTGAAATGTATACAAATAAAGTTAGTGTTCTGTTTTGTTTTGTTCTGTTTTGTTCTGTTCTGTTCTGTTCTGTTCTGTTCTGTTCTGTTCTGTTCTGTTCCGTAGCGCTTTCCAAGTAAGTTCTGTTCTGCTTCGTAGCGCTTTCCAAGGGAGATAAACCATGCCTTCTACATTGCATTTCAATATTTACCTGATCTATTAAGTTCGTTAAAAATCATGACAGTCATCTTTGACGCCATATGTCATTATCGTAACAAGTCTGATAAGTTACCAAAAAAACCATAAACGTTTATAATAAATGTTTCATGGTTGGAGCTTTGCTTTTGCATACTTTTATGTACTGTACTATTATTTCCCTTTTTTGTTGATGTTGATTTTATTGAAGCTCAAAATAAATTCTGCCGTGAAGAAAACATAATAATAATAATAATAATAATAATAATAATAATAATAATAATAATAATAATAATAATAATAATAATAATAATAATAATAATAATAATAATAATAATAATAATGATAATAATAATAATAGTAACGTTAATGATAGTAACGTTAATAATAATAATAACGACTTAATTTAAAGAGGCAACACATTTGGGCAAGCCCAGTCGTCCCTGTGAGCGTCTAAATAATAATCATAATGTATATAAAACAAGCACATTACTACTGACAATAATTCTAATCATTTACTAATATAATTATGCATAAACCTGCCAATTTATTGTGACGATGAATATATTCAAGTTCTAGTTTGTGACGATGGATGCAACCGACACAACGTGTCTGCGCAATCATATATATATAAACCGTCCCTGCTATTGAACCGATGATTTCTTGATCTTGATATTGTACTTAATATTGCTACTGTATTTTACCTTTTTCATAAAACTGGTGCTCACTAACTTATTTTACATGTATAAGACAACAATTGTAAATAATATTCCAGTTCAGCCATCTTTTGTTTTATCACTTAACATCCAAATATAAGTTTCAAGTTTCTTTATTTCGTAAATAAAGGCCACTGGCTTAAAATACATTTCATATGCATATTCACAAATTTATTTATACACATATGATATATGGTTTTGTCCACTGCAAATTGTAATAATAGCAATGATAGACAACAAAAGTAATGATAGTATTATAGCGATGTATAGCTTGGCCACATTGACACGAGCCTGACCTATTGATTACCATAATTTAACAGTCGATATATTGCCAACGATTACAACATCGATTGTATGTTTTCATGATCGTGGAGTATCACGAAGACGCTCGAGATGTAATACAAACACAAATATGTTTTTATATACCAATAGTGCACGATTTGCTTGCAGAAATTGATATATTCAAAGCAAGAATCTTGTAATAGATTCTTGCATAAAGGTCAGGCTCAGGTCAAAATAGCCAAGCTATACCATAATCACATAAAATATGAAATACATGTACATTTATGTATACATTTTCTCAAAGTCATAAGATGACATGCGACTGCTTTGAAAATTGCTAAAGCTATTTGAATCATCATTTCAAAGTCAAAGCCACTTGGTCAACAATTTATTTGCTCTGTCCTAATTCATATACCACAGTTGTCTACAAACATCTTTCATTGAGATTATTACATCCCTTGCTTCCTAATTATGTTGAGCTTTTTTGTATGTCTTGCTAATTGGCGGATATTGAGTGAGAATATCATATCTAAATATTCAAAACGTTCTGTCATGAAAAGTGAGAATAATTTCGTTAGCACAAGTTAATAACTAAAGCAGGGATCTGTGTTTTTGTTTGTTTGTATTTTTACTATTAAATATCGGATGAACTTCTAAGTGCTATGTTGTTGTTGCAATAGTGAATGCTCAGGTATTTCTACTTGTCTCCGGTAAATACTTATATAGCATAAAGTCCCTGGTGATCCTAATGCTATTGTTGCAATAATGAAAACTCGGCCATTTCCGCTTGTCTCCGGTAAATACATAAACTTAAATAGCATAAAGCCCGATGTGATGAGAATACTGTTGTTGCTGAGTTTGCTTAGTGCTGCTTTCCTTTCCCGATTTATAATTAGTCTATTTTTTTTATAAAAACGCATAAAAGAAAATTATTAAGACTATGAAAAAATCGCAATTTTCGTGTGCGGCGATATGACGTCATAGGTATATTTTAAATGTACATGTACTCCAATTAGGATGATCGAATAATGCAGCACATTGTATATTAATCAGAATTGAATAACTGCTCATTTTGATATCATTTTTATGCATATCGGCCAATAAACAAATAAACCACGGGAGGAGTGACATTACTTTTGGATATACCCACGTAATTATTTGTATTTTGCAGAATCACTCACCAACCTAAATGATTATTGTGACAGAATGAAAGAGAAATATTGGCCAGACTGGGACGATTGTATAACTGAAGGCTTTACCAAGGAAGCAACGAAATAACATCACGTGGTCTGAATATCACGTGGTATGGACGTCACGTGACGTCACTACACGAGTCAACGGTTGTATTGTCATCTATACTATGGAACTCGAGTAACAAACGAATTACTCGAACATGTTCATCGCGCTGAGCACTATACGTATGCACTAATAGCCAAGTTTTTGAAACACTAAAATTGAATAAATAAAAATGTACACTTCAAATTTTAAGTATATTTTGAAAACTTGTTGCACTACATGAAACATAATAATTATTTTACTAACTTGCCTATTACTATTATGTGATCTACTTCAAACTTTCGGTACTGCATGTATTATTCGTAAGGCCAGGGTCCATCGTATTAATCTATTATATGTATATGAATACCCTTCTTCATGTATAGTCCATAAGTAACACGCCCGAGCCCGCCCTCTATTGGACACTATATGCTTTGGGTAAGCTTACGACCCGTAGTGAACTTACCCCCCCCCCCGGAATATGCTCTTCAGCCACCGGATGGTATACAAAAACATCAACTTTTATAGGCGCGGAAATATCATATCTTACAAAGCTACGGACATTTCTAGCTTTATCAACTATAAGAACGTATAATGTCCAAATTTCCCTTTATATGGGGAGGGGTTCCAATGGTTGATCCGCGGTGAACAAACGGCGATCCACGGTTTACTTGTTATGAATAGTGTGTGCATTAATGAATGTATTGTATACATGCTCGCTCATGTAATATAAAATGTCAAAGTACAACATGTATGTCTTCTTCATTTATAAATAAATATTATCACTTTCATTTTAATGTAATACTCACACCACTGCTATTTGTATTGCTTTACATGCTGCATGTTTATTATCTTTTTTTTTAGAATTGTATTATTTTGTACTATTGATAAAAAATGACCAAACTATGTTGTTACTACTATACTGTTTAGGTTGGTTTGTTTTTATACATTTATAAATTGTCTATGTACATGTATAGTATAATAACATATTAAACCACTGTTTTCGTTTAATTTTCTTTTAATACCTTTAATTGCCCGAATCCTGTGTGGTGGAGTAACGATCGTTTGAACTGACCGGACTATGGAAAGCCTTGGCTGTCTTATACGTACAAAATGAACTTTGTTGTGCCCAAATAGCAATATATTAAGCCACTTTGTCAATATATGAAGTCAATATATCAATATATTAAGTGAGAATGTCATTATATTATGCCGATGTGACCTTATATTGAGCCAATCTGTCATTATACGATGTGCATTTATGAATATATTAAGTGAAACAGTCGTTATATCGATTCAACAAGACAATATATCATGCCGATGTGACCTTATATTGAGTCAATCTGTCATTATACGATGTGCATTTCTGAATACATTAAGTGAAACAGTCGTTATATCGATTCAACAAGACAATATATCATGCCGATGTGACCTTATATTGAGTCAATCTGTCATTATACGATGTGCATTTATGAATATATTAAGTGAATATTATGTTCAGAAATGCACATCGTATAATGACAGATTGATTCAATATAAGGTCACATCGGCATGATATATTGTCTTGTTGAATCGATATAAGGACTGTTTCACTCAATATATTCATAAATGCACATCGTATAATGACAGATTGACTCAATATAAGGTCACATCGGCATGGTATATTGTTTTGTTGAATCGATAAAATGACTGTTTCACTTAATATATTCATAAATGCACATCGTATAATGACAGATTGAGTCAATATAAGGTCACATCGGCATGACATATTGTCTTGTTGAATCGATATAACGACTGTTTCACTTAATATATTCATAAATGCACATCGTATAATGACATATTGACTCAATATAAGGTCACATCGGCATGATATATTGTCTTGTTGAATCGATATAAGGACTGTTTCACTCAATATATTCATAAATGCACATCGTATAATGACAGATTGAGTCAATATAAGGTCACATCGGCATGATATATTGTCTTGTTGAATCAATACAAGGACTGTTTCACTTAATATATTCATAAATGCACATCGTATAATGACAGATTGACTCAATATAAGGTCACATCGGCATCATATAATGACGTTCTCACTGAATATACTGATATATTGACTTAATATATTGACAACGTGGCTTAATATATTGCTATTTGGACACAACATCGTTCATTTTGTACGTATAAGACAGTCAAGGCTTTCCATACCGGACAGCTTACGGAGTTAACTGGACTTCAAACACACAGTGTTTAAAGAGGCGTTCCCTATAACTTTGGTCGTTTAAATTAATTCAGAAATATTATACATTAAATGAGAATCGTTATTGCTTAAACTCCTCAAATCTTCAACAAAACGCTCCCACCAATTACCGAGAAAAAAATGAAAATATATTCAGTTCGTTAAGTGCCAAAATAGTCCCGAGTTATTTCCCTTTGACCACATAATAATAAATCGCTGGAAATGATAAATTATTATTGTTGATTTGACCATACTTTTGACCGTATAGATACATATTTGCGCATATTTTTTCTGACAAATTTTGATAGTTAATAGTTCTTTGTTCATTTAGCTCATTTAATGTGAGAGTAGAGAAAAATATACTAGTCCTAGGAAATGCCTCTTTAATATTCGTATATACTCTCGTACCATATGTTTCGCTAACTTAAAAATGAGAAGATCGTAAGTACAACTTACCACCTTGCCCGACCTTATAAGGTAAAGAACCACTTAATGCCTCCGCGGACCAAGTGGTCCTTAAAAAAAACGTTGTGTGCCTGTAAATGGTGATTTTTCTTGACAAATGTGGAGTTGAATAATGAAATTGAGTTTAGACGGTTGGTAAATATGCATGTGGTGTAGTAAAACTGTAATATTTGTATTATTCCGCTATTTTGTTCTTGATAACAAAGTTAAAGTAGACTAGGGCAAAACCCAGAACTTATAAATCCAGACATGCGTAAAAACGGATAGACAATGTTTGAAGGACAAAAACTTCCTTAGAACATGCATGATCCCCCTTTTTATTGCATTATTTTGAAGCTTAAATGCCCCTCTTTACAATACGTGGTCCAGGTGGCCATAGACTAAAAAAAGTTGAAAATTGGGGCCTACTATGGGCACTTTACATTGAGCTTTAGAGCAAATTTATTTGGTGGTTACTAACCTATAAGACTGATACATATTTAAAATGCGCTTCTTCTGTGCTTTCGTTCATACTTTTAGTGCTTATAACAAATGTGTGCAGCATCATTTAATATTGCATACTTTAATGACACAGATATTAACTTATAAACAAAAATGCTAAATCTTATCAAGGTGTTAAGGCGCAGTATAATTATACAGATAATTCAAATATATCCTACCCGAACGTGTTCGGTTTGAGACTGAACCGTTTCTAGTAATATAATGAAACAATGTTCTTGAATATATTAGAAACATTCGATTAAAGGACGATATACGGTGTTGGTCACACAGGAGCCTTATTCACAAACATCATAAGTCTAAAACTCAGACTTTGACATAACATTGTCAAATAGAAATGTGATATTATCTCTCATGTTGTTATAAAGGTTGTACCAAGTTTGATATAAATGTGCATAGTTACATGTTCAGAGGGTAACAACAAATAATCAAATTGAGTTTCACATGGATGAAGCTATTTGCAAAGAAATGGTCGATGGCTTAGAACCAGAAGGTCGTAACTACCTCTTACGACCTTTTAAGACTGATACATATTTGAAATCTGCTTCACATGGCGCTTCTTATGAGCATATTTTCATAAAAATCTGAAATTGTCATGTTGACCAAAATGAAGTTTTAAAAACATGTTTTCCCAAAGGTAAAGAGTAAATTACAGACACTTTTCTCTTGTTTTCTCAATATATCGATTTGGTAGTTACGACCTTCCTGTTCTAAGCCAGCGAAATGTTGTCAATCTTAAGTCTAAATCTAAGTTTCATTCTAACAATGTTGGTAGGTGCGAGCGTTACACAAACACATTCGCGAAATATGACTTCACAGAATTCAGATTTGAGTAAAAATCCATGCATATTATTGTCATACAAATGCATATTCCCGTGTTATATTGAATCATCAACTGTTACATAAATTTTGCGTCATTCACTTGATTTGAAAGGGTTTACAGTCCGTTCTAAGTTAAACGATAACGGTCATCAACATAAGCTCATCCGTCAGATAAACTGTGTTTATCTAGGTTTAACTTGGTATACCCGAGTTACCTGTAGTTTCCACTATTCTTCCTTCATTGACCTTAATTATTGAATCGACAGAACATATTCCAGTTTTGTTGTTTGTTTCGGCTTTTGCGCCATTTCTCAAAAAACTGAGTGGTTATACATGTATTGTTTTGCCGACTCACCTAACCCAATGACTGCATTTCGCGTAATTACTCTTTCACAAAGAATCAACACCTTTTTAAGATTTTGAGGAAATTCTGTTATGATAACAAATTGTCGGTATGAGTTAAATCAAGATCATCGGGTTACATAACAAGTGCACTCACCAATACACTGACTTATAATAATGATGACGATGATGATTTTCATGAATATGGGATTTTGTCATGTTGACCAAACTGAAGTTGAAACAGCTTGTTTTACCATAAGTATAAGAGTAATTTTCGGACAGTATTTTATTGATTCCGTGCTTACGATCTTCTCTTTCTTAACCAGCGATTTGGCCACGACTTTGACAGTCTCCGTTGTACAGCATGATAATAGATTGTGAGTATTTTTACAATTGAGCCAGTATGCATAATGTCACTTTGTACACTACACATGTATACCAAAACCATTAGTGAACAAACGGATCGCTTTTCCATACGCTTTGAGGTGTTGCAAATTCAAGACTCAAAAGCGTGAAGTCATCAAAAATGCCATACTGAGTTACCTATCCCAGGGCTTATGCAGTCAGGCGCTTTGTCAGGAATGGATTGCCTCTATATGATGCTCATATGACAGCCAAATGCAATCAGTGGGGCTCAGATTGAAAGATGGACAGATGATTGATGGTATTAATATTCACTAGGTCAGCTGTTATTGTATTGTTCTATGTAAATACACCTTTAAACAGACACGTTCCAGATTGAGCCTGTATATGTACCCATATTATAACAAAAACGGTCCTACTTATATAATTTATAGGACACCATGTATATATACACCACTCGTTGCCTATAAAAGCACCAGCCTGATGTTCATAAATCAGTCATTTGTTGTTATGTGGATTATATCTTTGTAATGAGTACTACACCAGATATTCAATAAGTCGGATTATTTATTGGTAAGTAAGCCTTTAAAGGGACTAAACTCCAGTTGGTAAATTGAAAACAGTTATCAAAAAGCTCTCTTAAAATCGCATTGTTTTGGACTGACCGACCTAATACATTTATATTCGAATCTGGACTTATTCATCTAGAAGAAAGAAAATCGCATAAAGTCGGCTTATTACCTTTTAAAACCTTAAAATCTTTTGCGTGTCAAACGCAGTAAATTATTCATTTAACGTTGTTACAGCGTAGAAGTGTATAAATACCGTGCTTGCATTTAATAATATTATAGCCTAGATGTAAAACAGTGGATCTGTATATGATGCTCATATGATTCTAATATGAAAATGGGACCATATGGTTCTCTTATGAAAGGTTTTATACTAGAATCATATGTGGCTAAATTACCTGTGTACGATATAAACACGACACATAATAAACAACCAAAACTTTCTCTCATGAATTACTCATTCATGTATTCTAATGTGTGCAAATCTTATAGATCTATAAACGAATGTATGCTTGTTCAGTTTTCTTCATAGAAGCCATATATAGCCGAACACAATGACGTCAGAGACGAAGGAACCAATCAGAGACGAGGCTGACGTGGAAGGGAACATCAATGGCGACATTGCACCTTGTATAGACGAAGATGATGATCCTAAAACACAATGTGGCATAGGTTCCTACAGACCAGCGTGTCTTCAGGTAGTATTTACATTCCATTTAAGATGTAATGCTCAGATTACATGTCATGACGTCATATTTAGATACAATGATAAAAGAAGTCGCCCTTTCTCCTATACCTATGCAAAGGCATACTTATACAAAAAAGTCATGCGTCTAACGCTTTCAAAACTGGCATCTTTCGGTACGACATACATTTTACTATTTGCTAATAAACTTCATTAAAACTTCGTTAAGACGAGCATCGATATTACGAGCACCCTACCTATCTCGAGCAAGTTTCAAACCATTATCCGTTTGTATCATTAATACATGCTATTTGATTATTTCGAGCACCTGGTTTATCTCGAGCATTTTACCTGTCCCGATCACTCCTAGAGATAAAGAAGTTTTACTGTATACATTTTTTGTATTGATATTACAGACATCCCACCCGACGACCACTACACTGACTGCTTAATATACAAATTTATTTAAGGTCGATTGTGAACAATTTTCTTCTTATTTTCTTAATCACTTTAAGCATACCTGGTGTTAACCGTCGCCACGAGGGTATATTAATAATATAATAGAACACAATTTCTCTTCTTTATGCTGAGCGTCTAGTTATATATAGAAGCTGCTTTACATATTAAGTTGCCGTATCCAGTTAAACACTTTGAGCAATATGTTTTTATTGGCATATCTATACCAAAAACTGCCTACGTCACGATAGGTTAAATGTTAGTAAAAGGAGTCCGTTTGTTACAGAAGAACAAGATCATTAATAATAAAGTTACAATTCTTACATCTTTGAACACACATAATATTCCAAAAGAAATATACTTAGGTTCCATGCTAACACACGTTTCCTTTCTGTAAATAGGTGTTTGCAAGAATTGGCGCATTTATTGGTATTTACAGTATTTCTGGGCTGGTTACGTCAACACTCTCTGTATACGTTACTTCACAGGTAAGTAACACAATACATGGTAAAAATGTTGTCACGGTGACTGATTTCATTTAATTTCGTTAGTTCTGGTGATTTGCGTCCTATTGCTAAGATTGGCGTCGTATGGCTATTGAGTGGCTGCCATATAGGAGCCATGTCGTTATGATTGGGCTGCAAGATGGGCGACGTATGGCTGTTGAGTGGCTGCCATATAGGCGCCATGTCGTTATGATGGGACTGCAAGATTGGCGTCTTGTGGCTGTTGAACGGCCGCCATATAGGCGCCATGTCGTTATGATGGGGCTGCAAGATCGGCGTCGTATGGCTGTTGAGTGGCTGCCATATAGGCACCATGTCATTATGATAGGGCTGCAAGATTGGCGTCCTATGGCTTTTGAGTGGCTGCCATATATGCGCCATGTCGTTATGATGGTGCTGCTAGATTGGCGTCCTGTGGCTGTTGAGCGCCCGCCATATAGGCACCATGTCGTTATGATGTGTCTGCAACATTGGAATCCTAAGGCTGTTGAACGGCCGCCATATAGGTGCCATGTCGTTATGATGCGGCTGCAAGGTTGGCGTCCAGTTGTTGTTAGGCGTGGTGGCACTATCTTTTTTTAAAATTTGTCAAGTGTACATCGTTAGAAACATTTGAATGTTTTCTCGGAAATATACTCTAGTAACTGACTGTTTACACAGGTGCCAATGTTAGAGAAGGAGTTTGGATTTAGCAGTTCACAGACTGGGCTACTAATGAGCTGTAACGACATTGGTTATCTGGTTAGTGTGATATTTGTGGGGTACATAGCAAAAAAGGTAAGCTTGTTATCATCAGTTTGTGTTAATTTCAAATGATCTTGTAGTGTGGACACTATTCACGTTATTTTCATTTCCATGTGGTATTCTTTTAATTTATCATATGACTTTCCTTGTACCAGAATAGTTAAAACTAAATTAATGATGTTTAAGTTTAAACTAAAATATGTTTAAACTAAAATACGTTTAAGCTTAGTATATATTCTGAGTACAATGGCTTGAACAATTCTATGATATATGAAGCCGTATAGGCGAAACGTCATAACATAGGCGAAACGTCATAACATAGACGAAACGTCATAACATAGGCAAAACGTCATAACATAGGCGAAACCTCATAACATAGGCGAAACAGTAATAAAGTTAACGATATACTTTAGTTTATACGTGTTGGTGGATATTGTCCTATGTTATATTCATACAGGTACATATACCTGTGGGACTTGGACTCACCACGATACTGTTTGGTGATTATTGTCCTATGTTATAATAATACAGGTACATATTCCTGTGGGACTTGGACTCACTACGATACTGTTTGGTGATTATTGTCCTATGTTATAATTATACAGGTACATATTCCTGTGGGACTTGGACTCACTACGATACTGTTTGGTGGATATTGCCCTATGTTATAATTATACAGGTACATATTCCTGTGGGACTTGGACTCACTACGATACTGTTTGGTGGATATTGCCCTATGTTATAATTATACAGGTACATATACCTGTGGGACTTGGACTCACTACGATACTGTTTGGTGATTATTGTCCTATGTTATAATTATACAGGTACATATACCTGTGGGACTTGGACTCGCTACGATACTGTTTGGTGATTATTGTCCTATGTTATAATTATACAGGTACATATTCCTGTGGGACTTGGACTCACTACGATACTGTTTGGTGATTATTGTCCTATGTTATAATTATACAGGTACATATTCCTGTGGGACTTGGACTCACTACGATACTGTTTGGGGGATATTGTCCTATGTTATAATTATACAGGTACATATTCCTGTGGGACTTGGACTCACTACGATACTGTTTGGTGGATATTGTCCTATGTTATAATTATACAGGTACATATTCCTGTGGGACTTGGACTCACTACGATACTGTTTGGTGGATATTGTCCTATGTTATAATTATACAGGTACATATACCTGTGGGACTTGGACTCACTACGATACTGATTGGTGATTATTGTCCTATGTTATAATTATACAGGTACATATTCCTGTGGGACTTGGACTCACCACGATACTGTTTGGGATATATGGAGTTTTGTGTGCAGTACCATACTTTATACAAGATAAATCCAAGTATGATCTACATCTGACGTATTCAGGTAATAACATTTGTAATTTGGTATAATACATGTAACTATACACTCTATAGGTATATTCTTGGTATGATTTCTATACTCTAGTGAGAGGACCAGACTGCCTTAGTGCTAGCTGGTCGTTCGGTTGTATTTCTGCCTTTGGTCGCCGTTTTGCCATGTGTTTGTGCGGTTGGGTCGCCGTGCAACGGGACCTTGTGGAACTTGGTTGTGTCTTGGTTGTGTTTCATTCGAAGTCATGGAATCACAGCTATTCTATAATTTCTTTTTGTCATCCCGCATATTTTGGGCTTAATATGTGGGTATTGTTCAGTGTAGTTGTGTTGTGGTGTTACTGATTTCTGTGCTCGGCTGGTTAGGTTAAGTGCTACATTCACTGTCCCATTTCCTCGTACCTTTTTATTTGCCAGTTACCCCCAGCTTCGATGGACAGAAAGTTTGTGTGATACAAAGATCTGGCAATTTGGGCGGGTTGTCCTAGCTTCCCCAGCTGTTATAGCTATCCTAGGGTCTTTAACGTACGCATCATAGCACCTTAACTCGGGATAAGATAAGCTTGAATGTTTGGTATAGCTTGGCTTTTTTACATGAGCCTGACCTTTATGCAAGAATATATTACAAGGTTCTTGCTTTGAATATATCAATTTCCGCAATCAAATCGTGCAATGTCGGAATTTCTGATTGTGTTTATATTACACATCGATCGTCTTCGTGATACTCACCGATAATGAAAACATATAATCGGTGTTGTAAAGTTTTTAACGTAGGCAATATATCGACTGTTAAATTATGCTAATCAATAGGTCATGCTCGTGTCAAATTAGCCAAGCTATATGTTTAACACATGGCCTTTGGTCAATTAGTACTAATTAAGCTCAAGTTACCATTTTAATTCGTACTTTGGCCCATTCTTTTGTTTGGTCTCTACCCTACTCTTTCTCTGAAACATTGTTTTGCCCGAAACACCATGAAAAGCCAACTATAATCACTGGCATTTCGTGGATTTCGTTGGTCACCTTCAACCACGAAATCAAATTCCATTGAGCAATAACTTTGACTCAAGTATATTTTTTACCTGAAATGCTAACTAACGAATTAACGTCCCTCTTTTTACCATAACCTTGAAATTTTGTCCTATCGAAATTAGATGATTTTACTGAATTAAAAATGAGACAATTGCAGAACAGTGTTCCGATTAGATTGGTGACCAAGGTAAAATAGGCGCATTGTTTAGAATGTTAGAATTTCCTCAAAAATGGAATGATGTAGAAATATATTCCTTTAGAATACTTAGAATAATTAACCATTTATTAATGCTTTTACATGTTTCGAAATAAACTGAAATCAGATAAGCATATGTAAATCTAAATAAAAAAGGGGAAAAAAGGATTTCCTCGAAAAATAAAGTTAACCCACTGATGATGATTGTGAACTTGATCTATAATTCAGGGTCAAATTCCAACATGAGTATGATGTCAATGCAATCAGCTTCCAGAAAAGTACCAATGTGCGTGAATGTGACAGGAAATGATCTGGGCAGTTGTGACGTCACTTCCGATAGTGATTTAGCCCGGGAAAATGTTGCAAATCTACAAATCAAGAAAGTCGCATTTTACCTTTTGGCCATTGGAATGGTATGAACTATTTCACCTTGGGCTTTAACCTTTTGCTCGTAATGAGTATAATTTGCTGAGTGAGATACAGTCAACTAAAAATAATTCGAATTGACGAAAATTCGAAATACATTGTATATTCGAGATACATTGTATATTCGAGATACATTGTAAATTCGAGATACATTGTATATTTGAGATACATTGTATATTCGAGATACATTGTAAATTCGAGATACATTGTAATTTCGAGATACATTGTATATTCCAGAGACATTTTATGATAACACGTAAAGTTATTAGAAGAAACACAAATTTGTAAAGCGTGATTGAGAAAATGAGAAAAGGGTGATTTTTGCATACATTAGTTTTAATTGCAGTATTCCATGACATCATGTACGTTTTTACAGAGATATTACAGTGTCCCTATGCATTGGCTATGTTCCATTTGCATGCGCACACATCGCAATGTAGGCTGTTTTTGTGCAGGTTGAGGTGGAACGGCGTACTGTATTATCAAAGCATTTTATAGAGCCACATGCCCTCTGTAACAACCCTTTCAACATAATCCCTAAGTTGTTATTTTAATTTATTAAAATTATGTAGAATAACACCCTCTAAATAACGGCCATTAGTTGCAAAGATCTATGTTGTACCGTGTTTTCTAAAATCAGGTATTTCAAGGGATTGGAAAGTCACCTCGCTCTCCATTTGTGACCTTGTATATTGACGACGCTGTGGAAAAGAGAAAGACAGGATTTTACATAGGAATCATCATAAGCACAGGCATATTTGGACCTGCGTTGGCTTTCCTCCTCGGTGGCTTGTTCAGTAGAATATATATCACATTAGAGAGTAAGCATTTTGGTTTATAATGATCAGTACATATGTCGCAATACCACCTGACTATGACGTCACTACTGACGACATATTTAAGAACAACTTGATAAACCTAAATGGCCGTATACGTAATTAATATATTTCCATCGTTTCTATGAAAACATACAGCAGTCTAGCGGACAAGCTAGTACTGACAGAGACCCTATATTTCGTAGAAGCTTGTATTTCTGAATACTTGTGAGTGTTTCACAAAAAAAAGTAAAATAAATAACCATTCTTCAGACTATTTTCGTTTTCCAAAAATCGGAGCAATGTTGACATAATTTATGTTCTTTGAGTCATAAACACGCGGTATTGCTACACCGATAAATACGATTTATTTTCTCATGAAATAAAGTAACAGAAGTGAGAATTTACTCGGACCATATGAAAGTCATTAAATATGCAATGATAACTGTAGTTTAGTGGTCATTACAATCGGAACTCATCGGCGTTTATCTAACAAAAGTGCATATTTCTCAGTTACGGAAATGCCCGAGTAGTTTCGATTGTGGTCGTTGGTGTTCAAGTGTTTAGGTGCGTACACACAGTAAGTTTTTGGTGATAACGCTTTGCCACGTGTACGGCATGCCCATACATTTCCATCATACCACTTGGAAACAACGAAGGCGTACATCTTGAGAAAATGTACGGCGGAGGCGTACTTCACCTAACTACAAAGAACATCTTGACTTATAGGTCAAGATGTATACATCAAAACTTACTATGTGTACGCACCTTTAGGTTCCCGTAAAGGTGCGTACACGCAGCGAGTTTTGATAAGTCAAGATGTACTGTGTATAATTTATACTACACCTAATACATTTTCTCGAGATGTACTCCTTTATTGTTACCAAGTGGTATGAAGGAAATGTATGGGCATGATGTACAAGTGCTTAATTTACATCCTCGACTTATACTGTTCACCAAAACTTACTATAACTCTAACGCGGTATTTGGACCTGTGCCACCTAAAGTAAACAGGTAAATCAGGTAAAACAACATAAGGATATTGGAAAAGGGATTATCTTTTAAATGTGTACCGTAATTTCAATTTACTTGGTGAATAAACGTGAGCAGAAAAAATAAACTTCTGCTCTCCCTAAATCGATGTAATGGTTAGTGATTTCTGTTTATATTGACATTGCAGAATATCGCGTTAGAGTGAAGTTCATAAATAAAGATGACCCAAAGTAAACAGTAGCTGTCACGTAAAGTTCAGCTAGGATATTCTGACAGTGACGTCATCGTTAGTATTTACCCAAATGATTAAAGCCATTGCTTTTTAATAGGTAGAGTTTAGTTTGGTAATAAACTGTTGGTATAAGCTTTTATAGTTGTTTTTACACCGTACTAGTGAATTGTTCCGCTAGTCATTGTATTTTAATCCTAAACTGGACTGTATATGTTGTTATTATTTACACAGCTGTGGATATAACGCCCTCTGACCCCAGATGGATTGGTGCTTGGTGGCTAGGGTTCGTTGTGTTCGGCGCATGCGCAGTTATGTTCAGTGTTCCGTTGGTGTGCTTCCCGAGAAAATTGAAGACAAAACAACGTAGGAAGATAGATGCGGCGATGATGTTACAGAAAGAAGGGGAGGCTGGAAATAAAGCTTCTTCTTCCAGCTTTTTACATGAAATGAAAGGTAATTCTTTGGTGTTTTTGCCTCGGCGATGTACTCCCGATTTGATAAATAGGCATCAGCACGCTTCATGCAAAGGGTCCTCGTGACGTAGGGAATGCTTCGGGATAATCGTTGGAAAAATTGTGATATCCCTGTTCCCGATGCTCACCGAAGCTTATTTAATTTAAACCGGGAGCAAATCGCCGAGGCCAAAGCATGTTCAGTGTGAAGGAAAATATGAATGATTAGCCAAATACTAGTATGCCTAAATTTTGTTGGGGAGATATGGGTAGTATCTTCTCATTTCTCATCACTCACAGTTTATTAAAACACGAATTGGTACTTACCAAACACGTCTTTCATTTGTCTGTATCTTGAAACAATATCAATTGCATGTGTCCGTTTGACACTTAGCAAGTAGACAACTTAATTATAATTATTATTATTATATGCTGGTGTGTTTATATTTTATGATACATTTGCTCTTAAATAGCATGAAGACTACAATAATTTATGGCGTTCGGATAAATGTTATCAAGATAAAATGGTTTGGCGAGTTTATAAAGTCATGTAGGCCTAATACCTAAAGGGTAGAAAAGCGAATGTCTTAAATTCTTAATTTGTTTTGTCTTCTTTTGTTATTAATAACATAACACAACTTGATCAAACAAGCGAGCCTAGTTGGCCTTATCTCAGTACACACACCAACTCGTTTGTCTTTTTCGATTGGACTGTTTCAGGAGTATATTAATATAGCAGGTTAAAGACTGGTGCATATTGCTGTTCCAAAAATTACAGCATTCGATCTATCTTTTAAAAGTAGCACTGTAAGTTTGGGACGTGAACCTTGCTTTAGGCATTACCTGCTTCATGAAACACCCCAGTCAAAAAATGCCTTTTATCTAAATACTTGTATTAAGGTAGAACTAATTCAACATGTCTAAAGATGACAAAATTTCTAAATTTCCAGATTTCGGTACGGCGCTTAACATTCGAACTTGGAAGAGCTCATAACCTGCTCCATGAAAGAACCCAGTCGAAAAAGCCTTGTATTTAAATACTTTAATTTACTAGATCTAGGCAGATCTAAATCAAGATGTATATTTCTTAATTTCCAGAATTCGGTGGAACGCTTATTCGAATTTGGAGGAACCCGGTGTATATGCTATTGATTCTATCATCCGTCATCAATTTACTCGGCGTGTCTGGTTCAATATCGTTCATGACAAAATACTTGGCCGCACAATACAGTATTCCATTGTGGCAATCCAACATTATCATGGGTAAGTCCGAGGAATTAATATTGATGACGTCATTCACTGTGACGTCATTTTGAGTGAATGTAATTGTGATAATTATGTGTTTGTTCTAGCGCAGATTTATGATTCACTTATTTGAGATTTGATTTTTCTGTTGAATTCTGACAGATGCATCATCATTATACCAATTGTAGAATAGTTTAATATCGATGACACTATTTTAAAATACCGAATCAACAAAAACCTAAGTTATCTTATAGAGCTTGTTCTTTGTGATTTTTTTTATTGTATGTAACAGTAGGGGAGACCGGGGCGAGCTGAACCGCGGGGCAAGATGAACCACTTGATTTGTTTAATTGAAGATGATATTTGTGAAGCCCTTAAATTTCTCGGAGGAAACATCCTCTAATCCGCCATCTTTTTGTAACATAGGCCTACTTGGCCCGATAGAACGAAGCATATCGGTTTTGTCTGAGTTTATCGATTTCAAGGTCATGTAAGTAAATTTTCAGATTGGGCGATGTGTTCGGTATTTGAAAGAAAGATTCGACTGGTCTTTACGATTATAATAAAGTTATAATTACAAAACATTAAAATCGTAACTTTTGCAGCTTGACTAGACGCCGTCGATTTATGTACTATATCTTAAATATTCATGTACTGTATTATTTGTTGTTTGTTTTGGATAATAAATATCAGCACCAATTACAGTATATATAATATACTATTATCGTATTATATTCTAGCGGTTAGCTCGATCACTGCGGTATCGATGGGTACATTTGTGGGCGGAGTTATCACACGCAAATTTGACATGACGCCACAGACGACGGCAAAACTACTCATACTGTTCTACACCATCAGTACAGCGACCTTCATAACCGGATTCTTCCTAGGATGTGACCAGCCTGTACTCTATGGTAGCAATAGTTTAGGGTAAGCGCACATGTAGGCCTTCTATTGATCCACAATACTAGTAAGCGGAAGCTTTTTAAGTTGACTTTATAAGAAGAAAATAAGGAACCTAAGAAATCGTCCGGTTTTTTAGGATTCCGGTTTTGAGAGAGTCCGGTATTGAGGGAGTCAACTGTATAAATAATCATGATGCTTTTTTCTTATCAATATCAAGATATGGCCTAAACTCAAACGCACATTTTTGTAGATGATTTGTACCCATATGCTCGTTTTGTTTGAAACAACGCCAACAGAACTTACAGCACGCTTGAAAAAACTCTTAGTTCATATGTTTCAACGTGATCAGTCATTTGTAAATAACATTAAAAAGGCCATATAAATTTGATATAATAATAAATAATGTTTGCACAAGAGATGCACCCCATGCATCGTGTTATAAAATGGAGATGCGGCATACCAATCGGATCTCCTCGGCGTTTATCTGACGAAAGTGTATTTTCAGAAACGGAAATGCATGAGTCGTTACGATTGGCGACATGCAAGATAGAGAACCACGTAGTATTGTTGATTACCTTGTGTCAGTTGCCTAAGCAAGGCGCTATGAAGCACTTTCCACGGGAGGTAATCTCTACCTTCTATATTTAATTAATATGGAGGTAACTGAATAAAGGCGCTCAGTAGCGCTTTGCTTAGGCAACGGACACCTTGTTTAATAATGTTATTTTCAGTTAACACTTACTACGAGAATAGATAGACTGAAAGCAACTGATTTGGTGAACAAACACATATATCAAACGTTGTACACTAAGTTGTGATTGTGGGTATAGCTCAAAATATACTTTAACCATGGAGACAGTCAAAGTTTCATTAAGTTCTTGTATTTTTTACAGAGAGGAATCCAAACATTATCAACTGATTCAACCAACTTGTAATGAGAATTGTAATTGCAATGAAGACAAATATTTCCCAATCTGTGGTGATGACGGAAGGTCGTACTTTAGTCCTTGCCATGCCGGATGTAGCGAGAGCTCAAAACGGGTATATTTTGTTGTTGTTAAAATATGCGTTTTTGTTGTTGAACCGTGTTTGTTTGTTGCTTAACTGCGTTTTGTTGTTGAGTCTTGCTTTCTTATGGAACCGTGTCTTGTTGATATGTTTGTATTCTTAGATCAATGTTTATAAAGTGAAAGGGTATATGGGGAGTTGATATCTATTCAAAAGTATATCTCTAACATACCTAACGACAGAGTTAAATGATTCCGAATACTTAGCAAACAGTGTGTGATACGAGTGCACATATCTTAGTATAATATGTAAACAAAGCAACAAACTCAGTCGGAGCTGACGAAGAACCGGCGTCAAATCGCTGGCCGAGAACTAGAAGGTCGTAACTACCAAATCGATATATTGAGAAAACAAGAGAAAACTGTCTGTAATTTACTCTTTACCTATGGGAAAACACGTTTTTAAAACTTCATTTTGGTTACCATGTTCATAAAAATATGCTCATAAGAAGCGCCTTGTGAAGCACATTTCAAATAGTTTTATAAGGTCGTTAGAGGTAGTTACGACCTTCTGGTTCTAAGCCATCGAAATGTTAACCATACATATGATGATATAGGTTGATATGCACGTAGTTCCGTCATCCACGAACGCCTTGTCAAAGTGACTCAGATACATTTTGTATTAGGATTTTTACGAGAATAAAATTAAATTGTATTACTGTTGAAATGTACGGTATAATTTAGTACACATGTATGTTTTAATTAGTAAATGTATTTTTTCAGACGTTTACAAATTGTACGTGTATACCATCAGGTGGGGCAACGGCTGGGTTATGTGATCAAGAATGCACAAGCAAGTTGTATACATACGCCGCTCTAACGTTTGTTGGTCGAATTGTGACGGCATTCAAAATTATGCCAACATTTATTGCAAAAATTAGGTAAGCATTCTTGGAGATTTGTGTGAAAGGTTTATACACGGCCTGTCAACGTTTTCCATCAATTATTACCAGGGAAACAAATTACAAGGACGCCGGGAGATGACCAGTGCCTCTTTTATTCGAAGTTTTGTACATAGCTGATTTTGCGCCATTCATTTGCTGCTTTCCGTGTCCGATTTGTTGTCATACCCATCGGAGTTGGAAGTTGGCCTATATGTCGGTAGCACTGAATATTTCGAGTGATACTTAAAACTTCTTCGGCCACCTCGACGTTTGACCAGCACTACTTGTACCGGTATGGTGTTATATCGACACTTTTGCTTCAGCAATCATACAAATGTCATACATGATAATGTACACTGTGTCATTACATTTTGGTTATGTATGTGTAAGAACAAAGCATTATATGGTATGTCATACTTTTAATACCATTAAGTACGAAACGTTATAGGTTTCAGGCTTGTTTGAAGCATAAACTTGTTTGGAATATATGGATGGTCCGTTCTATGTCGGACTCTTGTGTAGATGGCTTTAACGACGGCGCCGTTCCTGTGTGTCTTTCGATTGTATATGCGCAAAAGCACTAGTATTTGTTTTCTTTTATTAATTATTATGCTCATTTTGCTTCTTGTAATAACTTATAATCACCCTTTTTGTACACGAACGTTGGGTTGTGTTTTCCAACCCATTAACCACAGATTGACGCTGTGTTTATATCATTGTAGATGTGTTGCAGAGAAAGATCGAGCTGTGGCAACGGCATTCTATGGATTCTGCACATCAGCTCTAGGTTTGTTGTCTGTTCATAGCTTGTTCCATCCCCTTGTACTTCGGTCTTACATGCAGTCACGTAGTTTCTTCTATTTTAATACTTATAATTATGTAAAGCACGTCAAACTAAAAATTATTATTAACTATAACATAAAGGTAGCCCAGCTGCCATTTCGTCAAGCAACGGAAGTGCTAACACATACGTTGGTACCCAGACGCGTACAAACTAGAAACCAAAACATTGCTTACTAGGGCTGGGTTTTGGCGCAAACTATAATCTGGTACGGTTTGATGATCTGCGCATATCAGGTGTCTGTAGTCTTCAAAACATACATTTTCGTTTGAATAGTTTCAAGGTGATGTTGTATAAACAAGAACAAAAGGGAACTAGCGATAGCTCGACCATAATTTATCCTTTAAGGGTTTGTTATGGTCTCTAGTTGAACCATGATAAGCATAGTTAGCGCCAAAACCCAGCTTAGTTTGTTCGGTTAAAACTTAGAAAAAGCATTTTGGTTTCCAGCGTGTATTGAATACCGGAAAGTAAGTTAATAAGTGAGATTTTGCTTTCGTGACGCGCTCAATTCTTTAAACAATGTCTTGTCTACCTGAAGTTGTCGACGCCTTTACATCAACGCACATGTGACGAAATGGTATTATACACAATTTGTTCATCCATAACATAGTAATCAGCGTTTGAGTGTGCAATATGTAATCAATATTGATGTTATTTTTTCAGCCTGGATGCCAGGGCCTGTTATTGTTGGTTCCATAATCGACAGTACATGTAGTCTATGGAAGTACTCGTGTGGTGAACGACAGTCGTGTGCTATATACGGTGCTCGAGAGTTTAGGAATACATTCCATAAGTTTGGAACTATAACTTACTGCTCGGCAACCATGATCATCGTCCTGTTATATATATACTTCCGGGTTAAAGGTCAGACAGCATGGCGCGAGGAGAAAAAACAACCGGATATCCAGATCGTGAAAGTGAGAGACACGAACGGCAAAGATAACGTAATAGTTTCTCTTTATATTCTTATAATAATAATAATAATAATACAATGTAATAATAATAATAATAATAATAATAATAGTAATAATGATAATTATGAATGAATGAATGAATTAATGAATTATAATAATAACAATAGGCCCAATAGAGCTATACATGACCCTTGTGCTTAGTAACATGTGTTATTATAATGCTTTACTATTCTACGTTTCAGATATACAAACCATTGAATAAAAAAGAAGAAGAATAAGTAATCACTGTTCATATTAAACGTTTATAAAAACGTAATCTACAACAAGAAGTGAACAAATTGAAATGGTGCGGCCGCAGTTTGCAAGAATACTCAGAAAGTGAATATTAGATTATAGTATTATAAAACCCATAGTGACTTAGTCGGAAGGATGGCGAATACTTTCACCGTGCCTTACATCCAAATATGTTGTTTGTCCCAATTAGCTTAATATACTCTCATCTATCATAATACATCACACCTGTTCCATCTTTGAAATAAATATATTTACATATTATCACAGCAAACTAGTGCTCTAGTTATTACCTTTGTACTATTCTTTGCCAAATGATATACAAACATTTCCTCGAACTACCTTCATCATAATGTTGTTAGACAAGCGTACGTTTAATATAACGGCTTAGTGAGTATGGCCGATAATACGCCATTCTGTTTCGGAGGCGAATGCTCTCTGTTCCTGCGAAAAATGCTCTCTATTCCGGAGGATGATGCATATTTCTGGATGCGAATGCTCTGGAGACGAATGCTCTCTGTTTCGGAATCGAATGCTCTCTGCATCGGAGGCGAATGCTCTCTATTCCGGAGGCGGGATGTTCTCTATTCCGGAGGCGGAATGCTCTCTATTCCGGAGGCGGGATGCTCTCTATTCTGGAGGCGAATGCACTATATTCCGGAGGCGGATTCTCTCTATTCATGCGACGAATGGTCTCTATTCCGGAGGCGGGTGCTCTCTATTCCGGAGGCGGATGCTCTCTATTCCGGGGGCAGGATGCTCTCTATTCGGGAGGCGAATGCACTATACTTCGGAGGCGGATGCTCTCTATTCATGCGACGAATTGTCTCTATTCCGGAGGCGGATGCTCTCTATTCCGGAGGCGGATGGTCTCTATTCCGGAGGTGGATGCTCTGACTTATTTCTGGATGCGAATCCTCTCTTTTATTGGAGGCGAATTGTTCCGGAGACGAATGTTCTACGCATTCGGTCATCGTGGATGGTAATATTACCAAATTAAGCGACACACATTAATGTTACAATCATAAATTGAAGTTTGTTCATATAAAAGTCAAGAATATGAAGCTTTGTGAGTTTTCATCAAATGTACATGGAAGCCGATATAAATTACCCACATATGAGTTATGCATCATAGGAAATAAAAGGTTGGTATAGTGCGCCCAGGATAATGTGATGTCTATAAACATTGATCGGTTTAGCCAACAGTAGCCAACGGTTAATTCAGTACTAATATAACACTGATAAATCGTGCACACTTGAATAATCGACCTACGTGGCTTATTCTGTATTTTCCCGCTTTTAACAATATCCTGGGCGCACTATAAGTATTTGTTTACGAACCAAACAATGACAGATCCAGACCATCCACAAACACCAAGAAGAGTCACTTCTCGGCAAATAAGACACATACTTTTAGCATAACAGGTGTGTGTAACCGGACTGAGTCCAAACTAGTACGATGTGAAAATCAAAATTTGCAATTAAGGCCAACTATTTTAATCACAATTATATAGCATAGAACTTGCTTGTTCATCTATAACAGTATAACCACCCATCTTTCCTTTACGAGAAAAATTATTTTAACAAAGTTACAAATGAAAAAGCCTGTCCAGGCAATCACTGATCTTGAGAGTTGAAATTAATCTCGTGCAACGCTGATGCTGACGTTTGTGGCATATGTGCTCGATAAACTCATATGTGAAATAGTTTTCAAAACTCCAAGAAGCCATTGCTTGTTGACGTCATTTCCCGCTGCGTTGATGTTAGGTGTAAAGTCAATAAAACCGTACTGGTCGGTAAAGAAATTTATTATTGAATTTCGGGTAATTTCTTTTACATCTTCAAAGTAGTTCTTTTGTTTCCGAAATAGTAATATTTTGAAGATCAGGTTTGTTTTATAAACAATTTGAATTTAGATTCCATAAAACTTTCTAGAAATACCATGTTAAATAGGCCGGTATTCAATTTCATTGCGCCAAATGACGTCACGCAATGGATTCTGTGAGTTTTGAAAAAATTCTTAAGAACTGTGGTTTAACGAGCACATTTGCGACAAACGTCAACATCAACTATGTAGGACATTAATTTCACCCTCAGTGATTGCCTGGACATGATTTTTCAGTTGTAACTTTGTTAAAAGGATTTTATTTTCAAAAAGGAAAGGTGAGTAGCATACTGGGGCATTTTGGTACTGGCAATTTATATTAAGATGCTTGTCAGTAACGGGGTCGTGGATAGTGTTTGGGGCCATTTATAAGAAAATATCAGGTTCCTGTGTTTAAACTGGGCAAAGGTTCTAGATCATAAGACTAATCTCCTGTCCATATCACCTCTTTCTCCATTTTAATTCAAGAACATGTTAGTAATACTTAAGTTTCGCCACGTTGAACTCTTCATTTGAAGATTATATCTTACATCATTCTCTATACACTACATGCACATCGGGTGTGTCAGGGCGATCATTACTTCTAGAACTTGATTGTTCGCTATGCCGTCTGTAAATGTCTGTCACAAATTTGGACGTTGACTTAAACTCATAATGGATCATCTAATGTGTACACGGTTTCCTGAAATAAACATAATAAATACTAGTATGTACAGGATGCATTTAGTATGTAAAAAACACATTTTTTAGTTTCTGAATTAATGGTGTTTGATTTATAGAGAATGTCACATCATATATTTTTGACAGCGGTTCTATGAATACACAAAACGTGATCTGATGAGGCGCCTTATTTGCATATTTATTATAGTAGTGAGTAGTGTAATCTGGTTTTTATTAATTGGCGTTATTAAACTCTCGTGCCGTGGTTTGTGTGATAAAGTATTTTTTAAAAGTCCTTCAATAAACTCAACAGGTAGACATTCTGGTACATATGCTACATGTATGTTGTAAATCATACTTATAATGCCCTTGTATAAATGCGAGTAGATCTTACTAAAAGCAATGTCGTCAATGCAATGAGCAATCCAAATGACAAATTATGATGGTTCTAATACAAATAGTCATGCTTCCCTAGCAGCCATTCAACAAAACGACATAGATACAGCATTAATGATGATGTTCCAAACTTCCATAGCTTCCCCTGGTGCTTATTCTTATCAAACGGATTAAACAAACCTTCCCTTCAGACATTTTCACTATGATCCATATCATGTTAAAAATATATTATAAAGAGGGCATCGTGTATATGATCGAAAGTTATTTGATTTGATTTTGTTCGTATAAATGTATTTCTCTGTAATTGTATATTTCAAACGCCAAATATTTGTGGCGACAAACATGTATATATGTTTATGCCAATAAAATTTCTTGAACTTGAACTTGAACTTGATGATAAACTGTCATTATATCCCAGCACGATTAATATAGAGATACCGATTGTGATGATAAACCATACTTTCCATTTTTGCTACGTTCAATCACCAGTAAACTGCTACCAATTAACATCAATCTTATGGAATTATTCATTAAGCGAGCCTCAGGCTATTCCGATTTGCAGTATAATCCGAATGAACATTCTATCATACGTATTATCAGCGTCAATTTTAGTTCCAATCACTAGTACATTAAAACGTACAAATAAACGACATACGTGTATGTACTTCTAGTTTGGTAATCTCAGAAATGAAAGATTTTAATGGGGGTATAATTGAATTAAAGTGCAGTTCTGTAATTGTGGTAAAATTCTAATACTCCTATCGTACATGGTTAGATGTATTCAAAAAGAGAACATATCTAACAAGAGCAATGACAAGGAATACAGGGTGTCCAAAAAGAAAGTATACAGTTTCGGGGTATTGTTATCAACTCTTAATGTTCTGCTATCGCAAAGAAATTTTGCACTTGGTTAGACAAAAGATGTAAGTTTTTTCTATTACCAGAAAATTGTAACGCGAATATTTTTTTTAAAAATGTCAATTTTCAAAAATACCTTATTTTGACCGTGACGTCATCTTGACGTACTTTACGACGTTTTCACAATTTCTGTCTGTCTCATGTTTCCCATTTTGCACCCATTCTCTAAAAGTGTTGATTACATTTACACAGAATTCCACTAACTGGTCTTCTTAAATTGCATTTTGATGTTGATCAGAAGAAAAGTTGTGAATATTAGCATTTGATTGTACAAAAGCGATCTCGGATAGCCCAAAAGAAAAATTCCACATGAATTAAGACCCGGGCTGTGGGCGGGCCATCCCACTCTACAGTGGAATTTGCTAGAAATTATTTTTTGTCAACAAATGTTTCTTGTAATTCACCTTACACCATGCATTGCCATGTGTGACTCTGACTCCACTTGCATGAAACATACAACATTCAAAAATAAGGATTCGCTGCGGAGTTCAGAAAGAACTTGCTTAACAAAGGCAAGTAACACAATGGGTTTACTTCTTTCTATTTTGTTGTCGAAATCGCAAGTGAATAGCCTATTACAAGCCAACAAACATGCCCATGCTCGTGAGACACATCATATATAACATCAGTTAAGACATTTGTGAAATGCAATGCAAATTTTCTAAGAATGCGTGCAATACGGGAAACACCAGAAATACAGAACTTGTGAAAACGTCGTAAACAACGACAAAATGACGCCACGAACAGAATACGGTAATTTTAGAAAATTTGCATTTTTAAAAAAGATATCCAAGTTACAAGTTTTAAAATGATATCAGATAAAAATTTCATCTTTTTACTAACCATGTGATATATTTCTTTGCGATAGTAAAACGTTAAGATTGTATTAAAATGCACTGAAACTGTATACTTTCTTTTTGGACACCCTGTACAATCCAAACACAAATGGAAATATAATGGACAAACACCGTCACAGCCAGAGCGCAGAGTAAGTAGAAATACTTAAATATACAGCACGTATAGCAAACAACAAAACGGTAAAATCAACACAAAAAACAACAACCCAGAAGATGAAACGGACAAAAGGACAAGTACTGTCACAACCAGTGCGTAGAGCAAGAAGAACCACATATAACGTAACGCGAACAATGATGAAAATGCACAATCAACACCAAACATAACAAACACAAATGAGGAAACATAAAGTGCTAAGAGCAAGGAGCAACACAAGCAATACGAAAAATGAAAGATATACTTGGCGTAAAAAAAATTAACCATAAAATTTTATATGGAAAGAGGAAAGATGGACACAAATAACTAACGGCAGATCACACACACCAACAGCACATACGTAAGACGAAAATGAAAATTTGAATAAAACAACCAGAGAATAGAAAAATGAACGCCGGGCATGAGTCACAAACGGCAGAACACAATTATAAACATCACAGAGCTAGGCTTATAAAAAGAATAATGAAACGACCGGACTGTGAAGGCAGACATCAACCGAAACAGACCAGCAAAGAAAACATCGACTACAATCATACGATACAATGCCTAGAACAAAACCGAACGAGACAATAAAACAAAGCCACTGAAAGTCTTAATTTCAGCTATTAAAAACGGAAAGTTTTATTTCAGTTTTAAAAAAAGAAAACCCTTACTTCAGCTGTTAAAAAAAGGAAAACCCTAGTTTCAGCTGTTAAATAGTGCTCAAAATTTAACGAATCACTGACCATGAAAACAAATACTGTAGCTGCTAAAATTGTTATTGAAAGTAGATATGTTAAGAATTATAGAATTAAAAGAATTATACATACATGTATAGAGAAACAATCTGAAAAGCCACACCACCCGAAAGAACAATCAGAAATAAGGACAAATATAGGTTACAAGAACAACACAGCCTTATATCAGCGACGAAGAATTATAAAAAAGTAGAAGGGACTAATGATTTTCAATCTATTTGGATAAAGTATGCAACAAGCAAACATGATACATTGATTCTGCCAGTGTATACATCAAGTAATAACATGTATGTATATAGAATTTATCGGCTAGAAACAAATTATTGTTTAATGCCTAAATAAACTTTTGTATTGTATTGTATTATATTGTATTATATTGTATTGTATTGTATTGTATACGGTCGTGTCACCGTTGTTCGTTAGTTCTTTGTGAAATTGGGTCATTCGACATTTAGCGGCGTGGACTTGAGCTTTTAATCATTTCTTTGGATTGTATGTGGGCATTGCTGCATGCATCAACGGATACCCTCGGTCGATGCCTCGGCTCAGCTACGTACATCTCCCATGGGATTTTCAGTACCGATTCGATATGCCAAAGGCTCGCTTTATATTTTTTTATAACTCGTTTAATATGAATTCATATCAATTCACAACTCGTGATAGATCCTTATATAATTACTTGTGATCAGCGGTCATTTTATCTCTTTCAATTTATGTACAAAATGTGGTTTTAAATGCTAATTTATTTTCTGGATAACGCATCAGTCCATCTATTGAATGTACTACTGTAGAGTTAAACATAGCTTAATGGCAAAATAATGCATTATGAAGTAATCCTGATACAAATGCAATATAAAAATTATACTTACATTATTCCGAGTTGTTAAGCTGGTTTGGAAACAGTTTGCCTTTTGCAGCTGTACATACACTTCCTCCGATATCCTAATAAACCCAGGTTCTGTAACCATGGCATAGTACGTGGCCTGTTGTACAGGATCACCAAACACAGTCAAGTGGGGCATACTTTTATCCATCACACCAATTGTGACGTCACCACATGCTATACCAATCTGTAAATCCAAGTTGACTTCCATTCCTTGCAAGCGCTCACTTTTAAACTTTGATGTAAATTGTTTCAGTCGCAATGCAATATTTGCGGTAGTTTCAGTCGTTTGTGCTGGAATAAAAGACTTTTGTTGAAGGCCAACAATATACAAGCATTCTACACCATGTATGTGAACTCTATAGATGTCATCTTGTAACAATAGCTGTGTTATCCCCGTGTACAAATGGTTCATCATAGTCGTTATACCCCTTCTAGTCGTTTTCTCCATAACGTTTTCAATGCACGCGACCTTGCATGCCAACATACAGACGTTTGATATGGGACGGGTATCATAGTTTCCGGTCGTCTTGAGGGCATGTGCTACATGTTCTGGAACATTCCTATACAAGCATACTTCATGGGCTTCCTTTGCAGTATCCAGATCTTGTTGTATGTCTGAAAGACGATTCCACATAAATAAATACAAACACGACTACGAGAGGTGTTCAACTTATTTATAAACAAACATGAACACTGATTTTGCAACATTGAACAAAAACAATAGCAATAACTCTTTTTAACCACGTGAGAAAATGTTTTAAGTTCAACCAATGATCAATATATTATAGCATACTTTATTTGGTTAACGCTTAAAACAACAATTTTCTGTTTTACAGGCAAAATGGACCTTTTATAAACATAAAGAAAGTGTTGGTAATGTATTATTTTGCATTTTTAATCAGAAAAGTATTAGTATTATTTGGCGTTTCTGTTTCTGTTTCAAATGGTTAATATACATGTATACGCGGTGTTATCACGTTCATGCATTCACCCGCTTAGAATGAGAAGGTACGACCTTATAAGACTCATACATATTTGACATCCAAAGAGCCTATTTTCATGAAAATTGGAACGTCTCGTGTTGATCAAATTGAAGTAGAAACAGCTTGTTTTACTATAAGTGATGAGTAATTTTCCTACATATTTTCTTGTTACCTCAAAATAACGATTTTGCACTTATGACCTTCTCTTTCTAAGCCAGCGAAGCAAAGCATCAGGATGTCTCGGTCGTGACTAAAGTATAAAACACGTTCAGAATTCCTGACGGAATTGATCGAGGAGATCATTATAATCAGATTGATTGACAATCCAGAAACGTATTATAGTTCATTACTGGGTTTGCAACTACAAATATGATATATTATATTGTGTCCACACCTTGAACGAGTAGTCAGAATGAAGCTTCATGCAAAAATAATTGCCTGTAAATTCTACCTTTGAAGAACTTATACGAGGGTTGTTCATTTAATTCCCGGACGATCAATATTGCTGAAAAACGATTGGACGGATATTAATGAAAACTCTCAGTAGCACATTCACATCATTCCTTGATTCACATACAAAATTTCAACATGGTGCAATGGAGGGTTTTCATAATATTAGCATTTTAGTAAGCGCGTGTAACGTTAGTCGGCCCAAGTCGACGTCAAAAATGCATGATTAGATAATTATTTAAGGATCAAATAGTTGCCCGGACACATATGTTCGCCGTGTTAAGCTGTTCAGTAGTGATGTAATATGCTATATTAGTGTCTACCGCAAAACAGGCCTTGAAACTATGAAATTTACTGTTGATGACTTTAGGTGTGCCCACCCATTGATCATCACATAGTGATGCAATGTCATCGAAGAACAGTTTATTTCATATATAAACAACGCTCCACATTACGATTTTTGTCTAAACGGGGTTTCTTAAAGAGAGTCTTAAGTTTTACAGATGTACGTCCAATATTTTGATAAAATCGTTTAATTACCTGTTTTGTCCAAACGCATCGCGATAATCACAGAAGCACGCTCTTCGTCATTAAAACGCATAAAAACTTGGGAAACTATTATGTTAAATATTTCCTCAAGATGCTTTATGAATACCAGTCTCAGCCAATATCATTTAATGAATACACCGGGGAGCAAGAATAATGGAGGTCACCGGCTGACATGCATTTAAATGTTGATATAATAATTTACCTTTAACTTTGTCTTCTAGTGACCTTGCATACTGTTCCACCGAGCTAAATATACAGTCGATAAGTGGTTTATCTTTAGGGAAGGCACTAAATACACTAGTTTCTATATCAACCAGCGTGGAGCGAGCATCAGGGTCATTATCCCAACATCTTTCCATCAAATTCCGGAATGTGTAAGGAGTACTGGACGCAAACCGAGGCCGTATCCCGCTCCTCAGTATTGCATTCACCACATCTGATACGGACTTCTTCAACTCGCTGTACGGGGTATCCATTGTGAACATTTCTTGAAGAACCATGGAGAAACTATATACGTCAGACGCATGACTGGGAGCTCTGTTGAATTTGATGATCTCCGGTGCAGTCCACAGTAGCCTCTCCTCGTCTTCTGGATCTCGGACCGAGTAGCCATCCACCAGAGACAGGACACGATTATTATCATTGTTTTGACATATTTTCATTTCTTCCCACGAACCAATTTTCAAAGTCCACGATGTATCAATGAAACAACATTTTCCTGTCAATCGTCCATGAATCACGCCTTTCTTATGTAAATGATGTAGTCCCCGTATCAACGATTTCATCAGTGCAATTATTCCATCCTTGTAGATCATGATTTTAGGATTTTTTAACACTTCAGTCAGAGTGCCCCGTATATATCCACTATGAACCGTGTAGTATATGCTGTTTATGTGTGTTAGGCCAACAAACGGCATTACATTGTTGTGTTTGATATTATCCCTCATCCAAAGCAGCAGCCGACGATGTTTCAAAGTCAAAATAGGGTTCTGGCTACTGAGTTTTGTTAAAGTTATCGGCTGGTCATGGTAAAGACCCATTAATATAGCATCATCATTCCAAGCCTGTTGAACAAACACAATATGTGATCTTGAAGTTTGTTTTGTACCGGAACCATTGCTCATGTTATCTTCCTCGTGGTTACTGTGAAACTCACTACTGTCTTGTCGTGTGATGTCAATAGCATCGGCAGGAACTTTCCAGCTATCTTTTAGCAATTCTTTGTGTATTTTGTACTGTTGTTTACCCAAAAGAGCTACAACAAGGATCATTACCACAAGAAATAATGCCATAGAAATAAATGTCGGAACTTTCCATTCTTCATTCGTAGGCACAATAGCTTCATCGGCAATCTGGCGTTGTAGTAACTGCCATACATTGTTACGTTGACACGTCATTGTTTTTAAGTAGGTCTTTACAATATTCTCAGCGTTGGATTTTTCCAAAGGGACCATAAAAAGTCCTTTGGCAGCATCCTGTGCTTTCTGTGAATTTAGGAACCAATTCACGTATCTAACAAACTCTACAGCTACATCACAATCCCTATCACGTGACTTATGCACAATGAAATACGTAAAACTTGCTATTGGGTATGCATACTCGCCAGGCGTGTTTACAATACTTATTGAGCCATTGGCTGACAACATTGCATTCTGGACGGTATCTACAGACGCATTTACAACATTACCAGCTGAGTTCCTCATGGCGGCAACATTTAGCTTTCCAGAAGAAGCGTCAGCAATGGACAGGTAACCCAATGAGAAATCTATGGACATGATAAGTCCAGAAATACCCGAATTTGTTTTTCCGTAGAATGCAACTACAGATTTGTTCCAATAGTATGGCTGTCGTTTCTCGGAATCGTAGCCCAGGGAAAACGTGCCATATTTTGATCTCCATTGTTCACTTCGAGCAGACAGCGCAGAGGTGAAGACGTTGGTTGTACCAGACTTATCTGCTCGTGCTATTGGTATAATTGGTTCATTTGGTAGTAGAATATCCGGATTTAAGTTAGCGATAAGTGGATCGTTCCATTTCAATATTGCACCTGAGTAGATGCCTACAAGAACGTCTAGATCGAGAATAAGACCGTGTATTCCTGGAATGTTATGTGCGATAACCACGGAACTGCAAAATATTTCACAAAATATTCAAAGATGATTTACACAATCTGTCGTGAAACTAAATTAAAGTGGATAAATGACGTTGACATGGTAGCAATATTTATCGAATCATTAAACTTTTGATTATGTTACAGTCGGTTATAGATCACATATTAGAATATTAAACAAAGTAGGTACAACCGTCGCTGTGCTCCCGTATACGTATTTGTTTATAATCCTAATATATTATCTATAACCTATACGTAACGATGCATTCCTTCAGAATTTTGCAGGTAGTGCTGTTTCTAAAGCAAACTTAAATTGAAACCTATACCTAAACACGTTCGGGTAACTATATACTTCACAATATTTGGACAAAGACTATTTCAACCAAAAATACTCGTATAATATGTATTGTTGTAAAACACCATACCCTGCCATAGTAGGGAACATGATGAGATCTGGGTGGTCTACAAATTCTGAGTCAGACAAAGGTGTGTCTGATCCGGCATAGTGAATTACTCGTTTCTCTGCTTTGATCATGGTTTTACCATTACCACTTCCAACACTCTTATATTCCATGTCCACATGCACATGACGAAATCGAGTAGTCCTGATAAATAAAGTAAATACAATTGATATTATGCCAGAGAAGAGATAGCTCCACCAGGCTGTCTGTTGAAGGCTGCTTGACGAAGGTATTCACAGTCAATCCATTGGATCATGTGATTAAATTTTACCGCTATAATTGATTTAAAGTGTATAGATTGACAAGTGGCGTTATGTCAATTACGCCGTTCTTCAGGAAAACCGGGCTAAGTGACATTATTACAGTAATCATGTAATAAGAAATAGAAATACGTCTAAAATGAGAAAAAAAGTCATGTTCATTGATTTAATTTCAAGTACTTGGATAATATAGTATTATCTCTTAGAATTAATTTTTCTCATGTGTTATATTACAATTATTTTCATCGTTGCTAGGGTGACCAATTACTGAAATACCCGTATTGAGAAAAAACAAGGGGTTCATAGTTGGAAGCAGCAGCAGCTACCGTTCTGTATACTTAACCGATTTAAAAACGCGACACCGGGGTATGTTGTTTGGTAGCATACAAATCAGGTTTATGCTGATATTTGAATGGTACAGATTAAAGGTAAATTTGTTGCCGTCATTTTGGTACCAAGATAATAAAAATCAAATGAGTATTGTAAAATATATTGTACAATTAGTACGTCGATCCAGAAAACAAAAGTCGCATTCTGGCCAATTGGCAATACGTGTAAGGGCCTATTGATGAATTGGAATTGCGCTGGACTCCGGCACAAACTTCTATTCATTTCATGCATCCAAATTGGTTACAGTTATTAGACAAATGACCGACTATGTACGTTGCTTTAAACCCAATTGAAAATTATGGGACTTTCTGCGGCGACAAATGCGGCTACGCCGACTGAACACCGTACTGGATCTTCAAGTTGTTCGGCAAGCGGGCATTTTAGAACATTAGTACAGGTCTATGCGACAACGATGTGTTGCTGTTAGGAATGCTCGAAGACACTGTAACACTGTGATGGACTGTATACATTCTAATTATGTTGAGTCATGTTTTTGTTGGACGTGTGTGTATTGATAAGTGATCCTTTCAATGAAATAAAATGTGTGCAGTTTTCATGGAATAAAGTCAATGAAATCATACCATTAGTTAAATCATCCATAATAGCCAAGTGTCATATAGAATGATTTCTATTTCTGGGAACATTATACCGTATGGTTCCCGCAACAATATCAACACATTTTGAATAATGGGATATCATATTATATGCCATTTATGATATCCCATTTAATATAGAATGTGTATATAGCAGGTATGCTACCCATACGTATGTATTCGACCTTGTTATACAGGCTAGTGATAATCAATGCTGAAATCAATCAGCTGATAAATATGTTACTTTCGTTTTCTAGACAAGTGTCTTATTTGTGCAATAAGTTGTTCAATACACTTTGGATTTTGTTGCGTTTGGTATCAAAATAACGGCATTGAATTACCCTTTACAAATATATAAATATATGTTTCATAGAAATTTTGTTTCCTCAAATATATCAACATTACCAAGTGTCGCGTTTTTAAATCCGTTAACCATATAAACAAACTCTCTTTTTTTCGTATTTTATTAAAAAATGATAAAAAAAAAAAAAAAAAAAAAAAAATTTCAAATTTGTTGTTGAAAAAATTCCCAATTATTAAAAAATGATATAATTCGAAAAGGTGGCAACATTTGGAAAAGTTTACGTAAAAAATCTATCAATGGTGAAGTTTTGAAACGTCACTCAAACTTTAGGCGGAAACGGTAAGTTTTAAAAGTCTATAACTTTGTTAATGCGTGTTATAATTCTATTAATATATTCATTAAAAATTTGTTATCAGCTTCAGTAAGAAGCATATTATGACGAATAAATAATGTTGTTTATTTGATTTGCCATTAATTTTTTTTCTTTTTATTACTGTTGATATGGATGTACGTGTCTACTGTGTGTAATGTATTAGATAATTACAGGAATGAATGTAAGTTGTATGTACGTATGTATCATTGAATTGTTTTGTATTATATGTTTTCTTATAGTAGACCACATTGCAAAAAAAGATAACAACTTTGTATAATTTGTATATTCTTAATGTGTCATCTTCTTAAGATAAAGATATTATTATTATATTATCATTATAATTTGTTCAAATTTTCAGAACTTCAGAACAGAGTCTCGTCTTTCTAACGATACATTTTCATAAATTTCGCAGTTTTGTCACTTAGCCCGGTTTTCCTGGAGAACGGCTGAATTACAATAATTTTATTATTCTCATTATCGAACCCTGTCATCTTCAGATGGATGATATTCGAAACATGTCAAGTGAAAAGTACTGATTGCTTAGTTTATGGTAATGGTCTGTCTGGATTATATGAAGAGCAAAGAACATTTAATTCGCCTAAGTGTTCAGTCTTTACATTAGATGTTGCGTGTTTTGAGCAATTATTTGTACACAGCGAGGACAAAAATAAAGACAATTGACTAGCTCTTTTGTTTCTGTCTTTTTCTTTAAGATGTTTTATGGACTCATTTACTTGACTGTTTGTTTCTATGTGATCTTTGAACTTTCTATTTAAGTAAATGAACCTAAATACTAGTACATTAGCAAAACAAACAACACTCTTTTGGATATAGTGCATATCTTTTAAGGGAGTAATTTCATGACAATCATTAAATACCATTATATTGTTTATAGTTAATATTCGTGAATATTTATTTTAAACTTAACTTGTGAAGCGCTATTTCATTTGTTAGTGTTTAATTATTGTCTTTAGATTATTAATGTTTGTTTCATGAGTACAGTATAGAGTAAAGGGTTGGAGTTATACGCTCGTATTACCTCAGACCTGCTTTATGAGTACAGTATAGAGTAAAGGGTTGGAGTAATATTACCTCAGACCTGTTTTATGAGTACAGTATAGAGTAAAGGGTTGGAGTTATATTACCTCAGTCCTGTTTTATGAGTACAGTATAGAGTAAAGGATTGGGGTAATATTACCTCTGTCCTGTTTTATGAGTACTATATAGAGTAAAGGGTTGGAGTAATATTACCTCAGACCTGTTTTATGAGTACAGTATAGAGTAAAGGGTTGGAGTTATACGCTCGTATTACCTCAGTCCTGTTTTATGAGTACAATATAGAGTAAAGGGTTGGAGTAATATTACCTCAGACCTGTTTTATGAGTACAGTATAGAGTAAAGGGTTGGAGTTATACGCTCGTATTACATCAGTCCTGTTTTATGAGTACAGTATAGAGTAAAGGGTTGGGGTAATATTACCTCTGTCCTGTTTTATGAGTACTATATAGAGTAGAGGGTTGCAGTAATATTACCTCAGTCCTGTTTTATGAGTACAATATAGAGTAAAGGGTTGGAGTAATATCACCTCAGTCCTGTTTTATGAGTACAATATAGAGTAAAGGGTTGGAGTAATATCACCTCAGTCCTGTTTTATGAGTACAATATAGAGTAAAGGGTTGGAGTAATATTACCTCAGTCCTGTTTTATGAGTACAATATAGAGTAAAGGGTTGGAGTAATATCACCTCAGCCCTGTTTTATGAGTACAATATAGAGTAAAGGGTTGGAGTAATATCACCTCAGCCCTGTTTTATGAGTACAATATAGAGTAAAGGGTTGGAGTAATATTACCTCAGTCCTGTTTTATGAGTACAATATAGAGTAAAGGGTTGGAGTTATACGCTCGTATTAACTCTGTCCTGTTTTATGAATACAGTATAGAGTAAAGGGTTGGAGTAATATTACCTCAGTCCTGTTTTATGAGTACAATATAGAGTAAAGGGTTGGAGTTATACGCTCGTATTAACTCTGTCCTGTTTTATGAGTACAGTATAGAGTAAAGGGTTGGGGTAATATTACCTCTGTCCTGTTTTATGAGTACTATATAGAGTAGAGGGTTGCAGTAATATTACCTCAGTCCTGTTTTATGAGTACAATATAGAGTAAAGGGTTGGAGTAATATTACCTCAGTCCTGTTTTATGAGTACAGTATAGAGTAAAGGGTTGGAGTTATACGCTCGTATTACCTCAGTCCTGTTTTATGAGTACAATATAGAGTAAAGGGTTGGAGTAATATTACCTCAGTCCTGTTTTATGAGTACAGTATAGAGTAAAGGGTTGGAGTAATATTACCTCAGTCCTGTTTTATGAGTACAGTAAAGAGTAAAGGGTTGGAGTAATATTACCTCAGTCCTGTTTTATGAGTACAGTATAGAGTAAAGGGTTGGAGTAATATTACCTCAGACTTGTTTTATGAGTACAGTATAGAGTAAAGGGTTGGAGTAATATTACCTCAGTCCTGTTTTATGAGTACAGTATAGAGTAAAGGGTTGGAGTAATATTACCTCAGTCCTGTTTTATGAATACAGTATAGAGTAAAGGGTTGGAGTAATATTACCTTTGTCCTGTTTTATGAATACAGTATAGAGTAAAGGGTTGGAGTAATATTACCTCAGACCTGTTTTATGAGTACAGTATAGAGTAAAGGGTTGGAGTTATACGCTCGTATTACCTCAGTCCTGTTTTATGAGTACAGTAAAGAGTAAAGGGTTGGGGTAATATTACCTCAGTCCTGTTTTATGAGTACAGTATAGAGTAAAGGGTTGGGGTAATATTACCTCAGTCCTGTTTTATGAGTACAGTATAGAGTAAAGGAGTGGAGTAATATTACCTCAGTCCTGTTTTATGAGTACAGTATATAGTAAAGGAGTTGAGTAATTTTACCCCCGTCCTGTTTGGAGATCCTATAATCAGCTATTTGAGTATGTTTGATTCTCGAGATTTTGTCACGTGTTCACAAGTGATTAGTTTTCCAGGATCAAATGCCAAATATATGCCTTTTAAAATTCTTCATTGTTATTTTGAGAGTTAAGTAAAGGGTCGCAAACCATCTGGCTGTATGAAGAACAAGTCAAAGTACAAGTAGGTTTAATTATTAGTAATTGCTATAAATCGTAAATTTGGACACGATCCTGGCTTATATGACGATATAATTTGTATATTACCTTGCAGTATTTCCATGCATAAAGGTTAAGAACATGGCAAATTCTCCAAGCTATATAGCGCATTAATAAACATAATAATATTATTATGATTACCTATATAGTGAAATCCATTCTGCGTAAACTTCGCCAGGGAAAGAGGCTCCGGCACCCAAAAGTTCTACAATTTTTGTCCCTTGTATTAATGGGTAGATAATGATGAGTATCACCAGACACTTCATTTGTCTAGGTGTCGCCAAACCTTAAACTAAAAATATGCAAGCATTATATCGAGAAGAGAAGGGCGTATGAGAATGCGTAAGCTACTTAAGTTACGGCCTTATGGATAAATTAGACTCGTACACAGTACACAATTTTAATTTGAAATCTACATTGCAAGGTACTTTTCATATAAGAATCGGAACTTGTCATTTTGTTAGGAGAATTCAAACCGCAACCATGCCAAGAGCTGCCAGGTACAGACACTCGACGTACAAATTGTTTTCACGCAACCTCCCTAGATTTAATTGCAACTTATATATGCATCTCGAAATCGTAATAATACATCGGAAAACATCTATAAAGGTAAATCCTTTCAACCTTACACATGCGCTCGTCTAAAGGCCATTCGTCAGAAGTCGTTGAACATCTAAGTTCCGTGTGATTAGACAATGTCGTTTCTTTTGAAAAATAAATTGTGCAAAGGTCGCACTAAAATGTTATTACGTTGTACAGCTTGGCCAATTTGACACGAGCTTGACCTTTTTATTACCATAATTTAACAGTCGATATGTTGTCTTCGTATGCAACAACGAGTGTATATTTTCATAATCGGGGAGAATCACGAAGACTCTCGAGATGTAATATAAAAACAAATCTGAAATACCCAAATGGCACGATTTTCTTGCAGGAATTAATAGATTCAAAGCAAAAACCTTGTAATATACTCGTGCATAAAGGTCAGGCTCACGTCAAAATAGCCAAGCTATACTACACTTGTAGTATGTTCACCGGAAGTATGTCAAAATTTAATATTAATAACGAGTGTATAAACTAAGTACACACATACTACACCACAATGTCACATGCTTCTCATGTGTCTATTTGTAATGCGAAGTTTTTAAAAGCATTAGCAAACCAATGTCTAATTATCTATCAATATTACTCACTGATTGCATCTTGATGGTCATCGATCAGATGCTGGACGAATTCACTCTTTTAACGACCTCACAAACAGTCATAATAAAGGTATCCAAATGAAAAACAGATTCATCATTAGTTGATTACTTATCAGAGGTGATCAAATGCAATTATATATTTGTTATGTACAAATCAGACGCTTTGAAAGGTAATTAGTTCCAAGTGGGCATACCACGTGGTTTTTGACGCAATCTTTGATCAAGATCGTAAACGGAATTATAAAATTAAAAACACCAGTTATGAAACCGCTTTCCTTAAAACTTCAGACAGTAACAGCACTCTGTACTTTCACACCCGGCTGAAAAACGTTGTTGTTTTTTTAGTTGACCCAATCCATCTTAATTAAATACCAATCATGTAAAACATATTATTATTATAGATGTGCATGCAATCATTTCATCTGACTTCACAAATCGGAAACATTGGAACTTTTCGCCAGCCATGTACAAGCAAATATTTGTTTTTGCATTTATAATTATCGCTGTGGAGGTCACTACGAACACCGTTGTTGTTGTTGTTTACCTCATGAAGCCTGTGTCACAATACGGCCAGGTCGCAAACAAAATCATAGTCGAAACCAAGACAAATTTGCGAGCATCGCAACGCTGCATGGAACTGATGTCGGTGTAATAAGAGGTCGTTAACTCTTTATGTAATCGATAGAATCGTAACATCCCCAATGAAATGAATCAGCCTGAAATGTTGTATTATGTTCCTAACAGCCTTATTTCTTTTTGCAAAACCTCATTTATGTGTATAGAAACTTTATCATGTATACGTACATGCGATATATAGGAAATTACGAATATTTGCGATTAAATATCGTAGTAAAAGTCATGGTCACGAGTTCAAATGCGTACAGTAATCAAAACGGGGCATAGCATCTGAACAAGTGACCATGCTTTATTATAGATAAGACACAGGCACATATTTATTATTTCGAGTCTAACACACAGGTAACTGTATCATTGATAACGACTAAACCTAAAAATAGTAAAATTTATGTTTTTCTATTAAAGTGTATAGAGCTATATTCTAACATCCATTCAATGTCAAAATAATTACTTGCATCGTAATTAGTATGATACTAGACTACCTTAATTGCATATTAAAACTTTGGATGGGTTCCGTGTACTTTGATTCAGTCGTCGAAAAATAGACAATTCTTAAAGTTCCATAGGGTGTTCTAGAACACTTTCGTATGAAAAAGGACAGTTTGCATCTCCAATAAATCACAGAGAGAGTTTCTGTTAAAACTGAAGCGAAAAATGATCTAATGGATATGAAAGCATAATTGTTTTTCAGTTTTTGAAACTTTTTAAAAAAATATCTTCCGATAAAGCTCTATACGCTTTAAGAAAAATATAAATGTCACATTTGTTTTTATTTTGTTTTCGGTATCATTGGTTACTTGTGGTCTAACAGGGAAAAAATAATCTGCATTTAGCAACACAGCAAAACAAAGTAGCAGTAACCATTAGTTTCTTCCTCGGAACACTATACATGTATAGCGTTTCTGGCCAACAGCTGGCCCCACTCTCCCCCAAACACCTCAATCTGAGAATAAATCCCATCTCAAAAATTGACACGTGTCATTAAGATAATGTCCTTGTGATACAGGACTTAAAAAAGGCATCGCGAACAGAAAGCACTGTTTTTTTGTTTAATTCTGGAAAAATTTAACTTGAGCTTCACACTTATTATAATCTCAAATGCTGACTCTGATTTGAGTAAAATCTCAATTGAAGATGAGATTACTATCTGAGATGTTTCAGGAGACTGTGGCCTGATTAAATGGTAATTTATGCACACATTTGTGTCGTCAATATGTTAATAGGTAAAGCTACAAGTTGGGTAAGAATAACAATTAAAGGAACTCAACCCCAGTTGGTAAATTGCAAAATTTATCAAAACATTCTCTTAAAATTGCAGTTTTTTACTTCATCGACCTAATACATGTATATAAGAATCTGGACTTAATTATTTAGAAGAAAAATAATCGCATAACGTCGGTTTATTACATTTAAAACCCTTAAAATCTGTTGCGTGACCAACGCAAGAAAATATATATTCAATGTTGTTCTATAGCGTAGGAATGTATAAATTCAGTAAAAAACCGTCACTTTAATAACGGAGGTAAAACATGTTCGTTAGTTTTCATCAATAGAGCCTTTGTTATGTAAGTGGTAAGATTATTTCATGTATTCGTAAAACATAGTTTTGTGATTAAAACGTCTACAACACGTGTTTTTCTCATCGGAATGGAGTTTAGTCCCTTTAAAGCACAACGATTTGAAATAGATAGTAATTGAAAAGTCAAAATAGCATGGATATAGCATACCATGATGAATGTACGATAGATAAACTCTCACCGTGATAATCGAAGATCAAAGTCCATTTCAAATTGATACTCGAAACAAGACGTAATAGAAAACCATTTGTAAGGTAAATATAACAGTGTACCAATACCATATGACATTTTGCTACAGCGCCTAGACTAAATGTTCCTCTCATTGAGAACAAAAATGGTTGGTAAATATTTTATTTATATACTAATTTATATGAAACATATGCCACGCTAAAGAAAATATGTAAGCTTTCACGGAGCTGCAGGACAACTGTGACTCTTTCCTCGATGCCTTTCGATGCTCATTTGTTAAATCGAGAACTTGTCTCCGAGACGGATACGCTAAGTAGTACCTATGCTAGGCTTTACCAACCTTCCGTTGCAGAAGTAAGCTCTCCAATTCCTTACATGGATTATACAACGAGCAATGTCATAGCCAGAAGCCTAAGTGATAAAAATAGATAAATTGTTAGATATTGCACTAATCACCCATTATGAGCTTTTGAATAAAATAAACAAATGTATGAGAAAACCCGACAGGGAAGGTAGCACTCAACCTAACCAGCCGAGCACAGAAATCAGAAACACCACTATACAACTTCCCTCAGCAATGCCCACACAAACCTATGTCAAAATGGCGACCAAATGAGGCACAACAACCCCGGGGCGTGACCTAGTTTAAAACACTAAGGACAGTGACCAAACATTATGCGACCTAAAGAGGCACAACTACGACTTGACCTAGTTTAAAATAATGAGTAAGTTAGGAATTGGGTGTGAAATAATATAACATAATCCTAGCAACTACACTGAGCCATGCCCACACATAAGCCGAAGAAACAATTAAAAATCCAACTTCCCGTCGAACAATGCAGGATGACCTAGTTTCACAAATAAATTATATAATAGCGGTTATTGCATGAGACCGAATGAAACGCAACCAATATTCGACCAAATTCCCCAAGGCGACCTAACCGCACAAACCCGTGCCAAAACGGCGACCAAATGAGACACAACCATCCCCTGGCATTGTTTAATACACCAAAGACGTAACAATAACGTAACGGCATGTCTAGAAAGGATATACATTCATTCACGTTCAACCTGAGTATGTTTCCTCTGCAATGTAGTACGGAGACTTGACTATGACTACTGATTTGGGAGTACAATATACATTGTGCAAATTGATTTTCCTGTGTCTAGCAGTTGTTGTGAAAATTGGTTGAGATTTTACGAAGCAGTTTACTCGATATTTGGGAATGTAGAACGTATGTTATCTAGATTGAAGTGTTTTAACCTGTAGAAATAATCGAATGCCTTTCATTACATAGTATGTTGGTGCACTGCAATTCATACGTTTGTACTCGCGAAGCAATTATTGTAAAATCTTGTAAATAAGAGTGACATAAAAACTTTTATCATATAATCCGTCGTTCAGCATTGCCGGAAATATCGTTCGGCACTCACAGAGTTTGCAATAAATGTTTTAATTAGCTTGGTGTACCGTTGGCTTTTTCATGCCGCGATCGGTCTCTGACGTCAGGACACATTGATGTACATTTAGTATGCCCTTATTTTTCATTACGTGTAATACCTTGGTTTCACTGAGCATTAGGTGGCATCGGCGATGTACTTCTGAATTGAATACATTAGCTTCGGGAGGCAACGGGAACATGGATATCACAAATTTACTAATGGTTACCCCGAAGCTTTCCCTAGAACAAGAATACCCTTTTCCCGATGCCTTTTGACGCCAATTTATTAAATCAAGAGTACTTCGCCGAGGCAAAAAAGCTCAGTGGTACCGAGGCATAACGGTCAGCTTATTTTTTTATATGCGCAGATTTTCTCACACTTGACAAACCATTACACCTCGAGGCAAACATGGACAGCAATACAAACTGCAGGAGTCTGAAATATGACGATACCGTCGGCATAATCCACATCAACTAATTAGGAAATGAAAATGTGACACATTAGGTGTATCATAGCAGAACTATGATACTATCTAGATGTATCCAAGATACGTGATACACTGTGTAAATTATTGTACTGCGTTTTCTCTATACAATTCTAATGAAGCGCCTTGATTGATTTTGCAACAGTGCACGTGACAGAAATACTAGTAGAACCCATTATTATATACGATGTATCAACATTTTAAAGATATTGCTTTTAATAAAACAATGAAAAATCGGATATGGAAGGCAGCACTCGGAGAAACACACATGACCACGAGCACCGATAGAAATCAGAAATTCAGTCCGTAAACACACGACACAAGCACTATACCAACCTGAACAAGTAAATAATAAACGAACTCGTTAAAAGTCTTAGTTTGAATCCCTGTTCCCGATGCCTCGAGAACGTTCATTTATAACCATCGGGAGTATACATCGCCGAGGCAAAAATGCTCAATGCAACATAGGCGTTACTTATCCTTGGTTTTGAATTCGTGATTTACCAGGGCGCATAATGCGTGCTCTTGTATCAAAACACGTCTTGTGGTTACGCTCAAAATTCCTTATAAAGCACGGTCACTTATTCGGATGCGAACATTAAATCACTCATGCTACACATTCCTGACTTTATACTACACATTCAATAGTTCATGGCCTACGATAAAGCCCAAGTACATAAAATATTATTTTTCAAACACATTTGCTTAATGATGAATATTCATTCAGGTTTTTTATCGAAAACACTTATAACATAAGAAAGATGATAACAAAAAAACAAACCAGGGAATCGCTAGTGATTGAGTGTTCATGGCTTGGGTTAGATCACAGGCCGCATCATACCAAATGGTACATGCACCAGAAATTCCCTTGCAAGACGCTCAGCATATAAGGGAACTTGGAATCTCTTCTCTTATACCCTCGTGCCGATGTATAACACCAGCAACGAGGTGTCGAGAGTGATTAATATAAGTTGGAAAAACTTGTTTCACAATCGACCTTGAATACATTATTAAACATTCAACAGCAACATCAACAACATAGCACGAATTGTACATCAAGTTATTAATGGCTCGGTCCCACTAACAAGTTTGGGCCTTGGTGATGTGCTCTCGATTTAAATGAATAAGCTTTGGGGGGGGGGGTTTAATAGCGAACAGGTTTGTCACACATTTTCTAATGGTTACCCCGAAGCTTCCCCTTGATTACGAGGACCCCTTTCCCTATGTCTTGCATTGCCCATTTATTAAATCGGGAGTACATCCCCGAGGCAAAATATCTCAGTGAGACTAAGGCATTGCTCTATAAGAATTACCAGTTCTATTTACAGTCAAAATGAAAAACTAAGTTTCCTATTATCAATTATCATCATTAATATTTTCTAATTATTTTTATGATTTTATTGCTACATTTCATTATAGTATAAATAACAGTATCAAAATGTACTTACAGAAATATGATATAATTTTTCTCCAATGAATGCACGAGCAATCGTGCAAACGTCCGCACCACTCACAGATACCTGCTGATTGGCAAATGAGCGACCGGTGTTAAAACAGTTATTGACAAACCAAATAAGCCGCCAATGAGATGCTTCCGTCTACGATCGAAGACTATATACAGGTATACAGGGAAAATGCAGGGATGGCGTACCAGACCCGATATATTCAGACGCAGCAATATGAAAATTGTGAATAGAGTGTTTTATTGTAGAAAATGGTAGCAATTACCAGGGACTTCAACATACAACATACGGGACTACAGGGTAAACAGACTTAACACAACGCACTTCTACTTTTTTATATTATCACCCGATACATAGAAAACAGATGGCACTAAGAAGACAGCTGTCTGTGTTTATGAGCTCAAAACTCGCGGAAGTAAGTATCGCTTGTTTTTAAATTATTTTTGTAGGGTCCGAACAAAACTAAGTTGACAATTTATTCTCAGTTAAAAGAGATATCAGTACACAGAATCATTCAGGGAGAAATTACGAAAATGTGTTCGATTTTTGACGAAAAACGCGATGTTTAAAACTTTGACCCCAAAACAGTATTTTTAAACAAATCCTAACCCTTTTACTTATATATACCATGATGAAATTACATCCATCACCCGTCTATATGCATATTTCCACACTCTTTTATTCGTCCTTTTCGCTGATATATTGAAGTTTAAACAGGACATGGTGTCATATTTTTGAGAGCAATGGAGACAGCTGATGATTAAAAAAGATCACATAGAAATCAGATGCAACGGTACAGATGATAACAATGAAGACAGTCTAAACGCAATGATTTTGCAACGCAATAATAATGAGAAAGTATACTTGCCAATGTGTATAACTTGATTTCTATAATTTTCTATTTCTAAACATTTAAAAAAAATAGCCAATGCTTATTTATGGATAAACCCATTCTCGGTAACTGATCGAGGTGATCGCCCCAGAGCTGACTCAAAGTATGAAAAGAGACAATGTGATTGGTTTTGTAGTTTCAGATATCATGCATTTGACATCGACTGCAATCGCAAAACCAAGTGCAAAGCCTATATCCAATTGAGCATTTTTGGCCTGGGCGTTGTTCTCTCGATGGTAATAAGTTAACACCAGTAGGCATCGCGAACGGCGAAATCATGTCCTATCAGTAAATAAGATCGGTTCACAACAAACCAAGGCCACCTTCATTTATTTGTTCATCCACCAGAGACTAGTTTATTAATTTATATACTTTGTTTCTTTCAAACATGTTGCAGGTCATCTGTTTGAGGATTTGTTTTATAGTTTTTATCAATAACAATATAATTAGTAAGTTCTAAATATGAAACTCAAATATACTAAGGGCGGTTCGGATGACACAGGGGTGAAACATTTTTATCGTCACAAGTTTCTACCTCATTCTGAAATTGAAAGTCTGACACTAGTGGTATGTTTTAATCAGTTTTTAAAAGGTGGCTAAAAAGCTCCATGTTTTAACAGTGTAGGAACGTTCATTAAGCTTGTATGTTACTACTGCTGGTTTCCATGTTTTATTCTTTAGGTTTTGAACTCTTGTAGGGTTTCCAATTTCAATTGGAGGGAGGGGTTTTGAGTGCAAGTCATAATTGAATTTAGCTTTCTGTTTCTTAGTTACTAACCTTTTCCGGACAACTTGTAGTGAAATGTACCATGGAATCAAACTTTGTTTTGATGTAGAAATGTTTGATCTCAATTGCCTACCTGTTAAAAATACCAAGAAGCGGATCTTCATAGGATGATTTGGCTTTTGTAAAAATCCGTTTACATACATCTCTGCAAAACCGTTTGTTTGTAGATAATATGGACTGGAAGTGATATGCTTCAAGTCAAACAATTTTGCATATTCAGCAAACTCTGAACTTTGATATCATGGACCATTATCTGAAATGTCCAATCTGGAACTATTCCTTTCATGAAGTTGACTACTGTTATGCTTCTCAAATTACTTAATTCCTTAACCTTAAAGTTATGAGAATATGAATCAACAGTAACTATGAAGTTTCTGTTGTCTCATGCAAATAAATCAGTGGCAACTATTTGCCATTGGTACTCGGGAACGTCGTATGATCTGTAATGATTCCTTTACATTTGAACGCATATGTTCTAAATAAATGGGACACTTCGATCAATACCATATCAGTAATATCTTTAGGTATGGGAAGTTGGCAGTTATCTGTTAGCTGTTAACTCAGAAGTTCAGTCAATGTGAGTTACCATCTACCAGACGTTAACTCAGAAGTTATCTCAGAAGTGAAGTGAAATCGAGTTAATATCTGACAGACAGGAACACAGAAGTGAACTCAGAAGTGAAGTGAATTCGAGTTGACTTCTGATCTAAGTGAACTGAGAAGTGAACTCAGAAGTGAAGTGAATTCGAGCGAACTTCTGCCAGAAGTGAACACAGAAGTGAACTCAGAAGTGAAGTGAAAAAATATACATTTTCACTTAACTTCTACCAGAAGTTTTGCCTGAAGATTTGCCAGAAGTGAACTCAGAAGTGAAGTCAAAAATATTATTTTTTCACTTGATTTCTACCAGAGATGAACCCAGAAGTAAACTCAAATATATTATTTTTTCACTTAACTTCTTCCGGAATTGAACCCAGAAGTGAAGTCTTTTTCATTTTTCATTTCTTGTAGAAGTGAAAACATAATTGTTTTGACTTCACTTCTTAGTTAACCTCTGTGTTCACTTCTGGTAGAAGTGAAGTAAAACATTGCATTTTTCAATTCACTTCTGAGTTCACTCCCGAGTATACTTCTGGTAGAAGTGCAATGGCATTTTAAATTTTTGACTTCACTTCTGTGTTCACTTCTGGTAGAAATGAAGTGAAAAATAATATTTTTGACTTCACTTCTGAGTTCACTTCTGGGTTCACTTCTGGCAGAAGTAAAGTGAAAAAAATAATTATATTTTTTTACTTTACTTCTGAGTTGACTTCTGTAAACACTTCTGACAGAAGTTAACTCGAATTCACTTCATTTTTGAGTTAACATCTGAGGTAGAAGTTAACTCGAATTGACAGAAGTTTACTTAAACATTCTGTGTTAACAGCTAACAAATAACTGCCAACTTCACAAACCTCGATATTAGATAATGATGGTCATAACAATGCACTCCGAGCTCTTCTCAGTGATTTCTCTACTCCAAAATGACATGAACCGTGTATGGTTTCTATCATACTTGACCTGACACATTGGGAATAACTATTTAATGAGCTTTCATGATAATACCTTCATGATTACACAACTCATCGCGACAGTTCCAGAAATCACTTATAAGTTAAATACACAATTTTCTAGTATTAGCCAACCCATTAACTTTTTTCAGGACACTCACTTGTTCTTCTGTGCTCGTATGAGCTTGTATTTTCCTGTCGGTGACAGGTACACTTACGGGCTTTGAAAACGCACCACTTTTTAGGGGTCCGTATTTTTTATGAACTATTGAGGATCATTTTGTACCAATGTTATATTGTTTCTGGGTCAGAACGTTGTCAGTAAAGTGCATTTTAATACGTTTTTATCAACCGATTCGCTAGTATATGAGTCAATATTTATTTTTGCAACATTTGAGCTCGAAGATTTTTCCTTTAAAAAAAGTATTAGATTTAATATTTTTCTTGTTTTAATGATGTATTGATGTTTAACCTATGCTATAGCACACAAACTCCACATCAAATAATCCATATTGCATAATGATGCTGTAATTTGTTTGACTTGGTTTGTTGAAATGTCCTTCTGTAACACATTTGTTTCATGCAATATATTGAACACTAATATACAAAGGTAGACATGTTCTTGTTATTTTAAAAGAACTCGACTCATATAACATAAAAGTGCAATTGTATTTAATAAACATGAAACGGTAAAAAACTTATGGCATTTTGGAGAAACGCTTTTGAAAATATGTCCAGGTTATCGTGGTCTTTTTAATTCTAACCCGTTCGTTATAGAAACTTTTGAGTTGTGTCTGGTAAGATCTATTGGTATAAAAGACAGCTCTAGTTCATCAAAATCACTGGTATAGCAACATTTAATAAACTTAACACATGGTGTTACATTAGGGACATGCATTTTACAGGAAGGACATACTGACTTCATTCTATAACAAAGATATTGAACTATCCCCGATCATGAAGGCAGCATTCAACAGAAACAGTCGAGCACAAAAACAACAGAAATAATACATACCAAAAACACACGACACAATGCCCGTCTCAAAACGGAACGATACAATGGAGCTGAAACAAAGTTACTGCTAAATTTTCATTGTATGTAAATTCTCACTTACTTGTTTGATCACGGAAAATGTGATCCGTCGCGCTGTATTCCACTGAGTGATTTGTTCTGTATTTTAGACAATATATACATGTACATTGGTATATAAGATATGCATTTTTCATTTCAGTTACATCATTTTGCAACAGTGTATACATCAGAGACCAATTATACTAATTATTGGGATAACTTATGTGAGGTAAATTGGACTTTAAAAACATTATTTAGTCACTTGCTGTAAACCCTTTATTTAACTTTGTCTACAAAATAATTTGCTGAGAAAGTATTAAGTTCTTCCTGTCTTGAACATAGATGTTAAATTCATTGTTTGTGGTTAACCTAACTTGCATAACCCTTCTATCTTAACATATGGTAATATCACCAAGGTTCGGGTTCAACAATATACTTCATTAATGTGTCCATGTGACTTTTTGTGTCTTTTACATTGGCCGATAACAATCGGATTTATTCAAGCTTGAAACGATAACTAGTCAAGGATCTAGGTCATTGCTTCTCCAAATTCGACGTTACGTATTCCTGTATTTCTTAAGGTTATAATAAATTATTATTATTAAATTGACTTGTCTTTTTAGTAGAACCTTTATCATAATAATTACGTTTGATTAGTCCAAACCAATGTATCAATTGTGTCTTCTAGATTCTGAAAAAAACTTGCTGGTTATTGTGGGATGACAAACCTTCCAACATTAATTGATGGCGCTAAATGTATCGAGTAGGACGAGGAGTTGAAGAAATGCTTTGACAATACTGTTAAAGCATGGAATAAAAGTAAACGCTTATTTGCACTTGGTGTTGAAGAGTTAAAAGTTGGTCAAAGTGACATTAAACGTGGCCAATCCGACTTGAAAATGGGCAGGCTAAGTTTGAAGTTGGTCAAAGTGACATTAAACGTGGCGATTCCGACTTGAAAGATGGACAGGCTAAGCTGGCAGTTGGTCAAAGTGACATTAAACGGGGCCAATTCGACTTGAAAGATGGACAGGCTAAGTTGGAAGTTGGTCAAAGTGACATTAAGCGGGACATATCTGACATGAAAGATGGCCAGGCTAAGTTGGAAGTTGGTCAAAGTGACATTAAGCGGGACATATCTGACATGAAAGATGGACAGGCTAAGTTGGATGTAGACCTGTTAAAATTGGACAGGGGTCAGAGTAAATTGGAAGACGGTCAGTCAGAGTTAAAGAGAAACATTGGGAACGTTGTAAAACATATAGATAACATTGAACAGACACTGAAGGAGCCTAAGCGTTGCATATCAAAGAATGAATCAGGTGAATATACATTGAATCAGAATTTAAATAATTATCAGATGCCAATCTTCACTTACATTTATACATGTACACATTGAACAAGCAAATCTAGAACACTTACATATAGAAACGTAATAGAGATACAAAATGTCATGCGTTGGTAGATCTAAAAGAAATTTCGTAAATTACATTTGCGTTGCCAATAATTGTAAGAGTTACCATATCGAAATAAATATGCACACTTATTGAAGAACGTACTACCATACATGCTCAGCTATATTATGTAACAAAAAGTTAACATCTTAAAACTATACATGCACGCTCAAACTTGAACTGTTAGATCGTACTTACTGAGTGTCCGCTTGCATGTTCAATATCTGGGTAAAATGTTTCTGAAATAACATAAATTATTTTTAAGATGTCTAAAACTTGATTAATAAGTGAACAATACATATTTCATATAAAATGGTCAATGAATATGCAGTATGATGAGACAGAATCTGTCAGACAGTCCTATGGACATATAGTGTCTCGTCAAAGCGAACGCGATAAATTCAAAAAGCACGAAGACGTGTGGTATGTTGGTGTCGTTTCGATTCTAGGTCTTTTGATTTCAAGTGTGTGTAAATTAATTATTTTTCAGGATCACCACGCGACAACCAGTGTATTCTCTTCTAAAATACACCGATGGATTTGCGATGACTATGTAGTTACAGTTGCCCCAACCAGATCTCACTGGGTGCTGTCACCTCAGGACTATGGTGTTTCCTTTTGGCGTTTATTTTCCGCCAAGTTTTGTCATTTTAGTACTTTTAAGCAAATAGTAAGCTTTATGGCATTTTAAAAATAAATACCCGCTATCAATTCAACATTTTGTTTCTGTTATTCTTCATTCCATACAAGTTGGACAAGTTGGACCCAAGTTGGACCCAGACTCGCAGACTCGCAGACTCGCACACCTTGAACAATACATAAATAATGGCTGATTATGTCAGTGAAAAACACGTGGGTATTCATATGACAACGTGCACCAGATCGGCTTTTGGTTACTAATGATGCCAAGTTTTCAGAGTTCAATTATTCAATAAACTTCATGTGGACTTCCATCGAATAAGTAATCTCCCCTAATGCATGTCACAGGTGGCAGTATCGGTAATTGGAAAATGAAATAAAAATAGAAAATTAAAAAAAAAACGTCACTGAGCTAATATTTCATGCATAAGTGACGCAATAGTTTTTTTAAAATTTTATTTTCCAAACACTGATACTGCCACATGTGATGTCTGTCAGAGCATATTACTACGTCATGTTTATTCCCGTATAGTTTTATTCAAACAGTATGACCGACATCGAAACAGTATATACTTCATTAATAAAGTAAAATAATTAATATATAGCTTGGCTATTTTGTCCTAAGCCTGACCTTTATGCAAGAACTATAGAATATATTACAAGGTTCTTGCTTTGAATATATCAATTTCCGCAAGCAAATCGTGCGATATCGGCATTTCAAATTTGTGTTTTTACATTTCGAGCGTCTTCGTGATACTCCCCTATTATGAAAACATACAATCGGTGTTGTAAACGTAGGCAATATATATCGAATGTTAAACTATGCTAATCAAAAGGTCAGGCTCATGTCAAATTGGCCTAGCTATACCTTAATACACAGCCTATAATTCTTCAAGGAGAGCCTGACGGCTTGATATAGGCTAATTAAGCCTGTTGCCCAATCCAATTTCTTTGGAAATGAAATAAATATTCAACTAATAACAATTATTAAACTATATAGATCTACACTCGCAATGTAATTAATACGCATCCAAACTCGTGCCTATAAATTATTTTATTGCGCGATAAAGCACTACAGCTACATATTCATAATTTCTTAAATTAATCTTTTAGTTTGCACATGTATGTTTTTTAACTAGCCCCTACACATAATCGTGAGTGTTTTGAAGGAGTGTAGTTTATTTAAGAACAAGAAGAAGAAGAAGAAGAAGAAGAAAATGACGATGAAGTGAACGTTCCTGTACGGCAACGCTGAACTTTATACGAACCATCGAGCGGAAAAACGGATACAGACGGGTTTTACACAAGATTAAAATTCATAACAAAATGGCAGCTGTCAGACGAGCCTTACTTTATGCCTCTGTTATTTTGTATACATTCCGTGAACTAAACATCTGAAGCTTTCAGGATCGCACAAATCCTTGAAAATGGTATTTTAGTTTTTTTATTGTGTATATGTTACATGCTGTTAATCGATATTTCACTCAATATTAAGGATTTTATTAACGCGATCATACTCATGATACTGATTTTCACCAGTGTTCACGACACTAGTTCCTCCGCCACAGGGGTATTGGCATATTGCTCATTTTAAACACGTTACATTAATGCTGATTTGATTTCCACTATTTATTATAAATTGTCACTAGCTATCTACACCATACTTCAGCTGAATGGGTCAAGGTCCCCCGGGCTCCCCCTAGTGCTAATGTTATACCCTACGTATACAGTCGTTTCGGGTAATTCTGCGCATCGGGTAATTCTGCGCACCCTAACTTTCTATTTCCTAGAGACTTTGCTGGGTCGTTTTTCTTCGGTCCTCCAGTGTTTTTGTAGATGTGGGTTACTTATGTAAAGTTTTATAATCATTTTAACAAAATCGGAAAAGTATTTCTACGAAAATTTGACCAAAATGAGTGTCAACGGCGATTTTCGTTAATTTGATATACCACGTGACACATAAATTGAATAAAAGCACTTTTGTAATGGATGATGACTTTTCCTTTTTTGTCAACATTAGCTTAATGACTTATTCTTTCGATACTGTGATAAATTTCTTGTGAAACAAATCTTTGAAACAGACTATACAAAAACACAACTCCACCTGCGCAGAATTAGCCGAAAAAAGTTACGTCATGAAAACCGGAAGTCATCTTGTTTTCAGACGACATTTGACCTAGTTTAGCGAAGGTATGATGTTTTGAATTGTTAACATTTGTCAATGAAGGTTGTTTCTATCCAAACAGCACCATACTCTATTCTAAAAATCAAATAATCTGAAATGTAGAAAGCCAATACCCGTTAGGTGCGCAGAATTACCCGACAGCACTGTACTGGCCATGCATCTGTTGTTTCGCGGTATTTACAGTAAAACCGGTATTTAAAGGCAAAAATCGACGTATATTTAACAAAACTTGATATAATCTTACTTTTCCATCCTATTTACGATAAATACACCGCAAATAGGCCACTAAAGTAGCAAAAATAAAGAGTATTGCTGCTTTGTTTACGATAGGTAACGGCCATTTAAGTCAAATGACGTCATCATTGGTTTCGCGGTAAGACTCAATTCCAAGCAGTTATTTGTATACTGAAAGGTTAAACACCACTAAATGTTAACCACGCTATATTCACATCTATTTCTGGTTGATCAATAATTTTAAAAGTAAAAGTTTAATGCTGCTAAACGAATTAACATCAACTTAAAAACTTCATGTTGAGGAATAAATAATGTTCAATGCAGTGCTAGCAATAATTGGACTGTCCCTCCTTAGCACTCCCACGTGGGCTCATTTCGTGAAATTGTCAGAATGTGTGCATCTTAAAAATCAGTTTTAGTGGTTTGTGACCTATTTCAACAACAACCACAGGAAGTTTAACTTTGGTAAACACACGATGATAGAGTTTTGAAAATGCCGCGACTTCAATGATGACGCGAAACCAGTGATATTGAGTATACAGTATGTTTCACGGTATGTTGCACTAGTGTTAGGAATCGGCCAGAATTTCATAATCGATTATCGGTTTTATGAAACCAACTGATTATCGATTATATAATCGGTTTTTAGCTTTGTTAAATACAGAAGGATATATGATTCTTTTACAGTCATCTATACATACAGCTGGAAAGAGATACATAAAATTAAAACAAAGATTGTTGTTAGTTACTTATTTTTATTTATTTTATCAGTCAATGCCAAGGAAAATGTAAACAATTTCAAGCTTGACGCATGGAATGACTTAACGTACTTGACATGACATGTCACACAGACCATTGCAAAATATATAATTTCATTTCACAGTACTAAAATAAATTTTATAATAACACCATAACATGATAACCGAGAACCCTGATGCAAAAAGGAGTCCTGGGACTCCAACTTTAAAATCCTACAGAGAACCCTGGGACTAAATAAATTTTGGTTTGACCTTGAATTTTGCAGACACAGCTACGTACATTAAAAACTAGCAAACAGAAGATACGCGCTTTACCCGAGTATATTGTCGGTAACATAAAATTGTTTTTATATCTTATTTCAATTTTTAAAGATGTAAAAATTAATATTTTCAAGTATTTATGTATTTTTCAAAATACGAAACTAACAACTACGGAAATAACCGGAAAATCCCGAAAATTCCCGAAAAGGTCGATTTATCGGAATTCCAAAACACGAATCGATTGCTTGGTTTCGGGGCACTTTCGACTGACTATCGATTATAATCGATTAATTGGTTTATCATTATGTTGCACTATGTTTCACAAACTAGGGTGCTAAATTTCGGTTCTTAGATGTCTTTAGCAGTTTGAGACAAAAATTCTTTTTCCCTGTTTGAAAGCCGATTTAAAGCATTTAAAATCAATATACAGTTACCAGGTCTAAGAAAGTGTTATATTTACAGATTATCTATTATCTATTACACATTATGTGTAAAACGATAGATTTTGTATTCTGTAAATTTACAGATGATGAAAATCAAAGTTATATATTTTAGCATATAAGCACTGATTCGTGTTTATTTCAATCGGGATAGTATTTATTAGACATATTATCATGTATTTCGTCAAAAAATGTGCTTTTTATTAATTTCAAAAATGAAAAATATGTAATATTTCAAAGTCAATATTTTGGAAAATGAAGCACATTTTCTGTCTTTAATAATGATTTACTTTCAATATAAAACCAAATAAAACTGCGATTTTTGACTTAAACATGTTTTCTTGAAATTTGAGGCCTCTATTCTGTAAATTTACAGATTAGATTTTCTGTCGATTTACAGATATTGTTTAAATTTATAGATATTGTGTAAATATAACACTTTCTTAGACCTGGTTACAGCACACCACACACGCTTTCATAAATACCTTTCCTATCATTCAATACCAATACTCGTATCAGACCAAAAAGCGAACAATACCAATACCCGAACGATCGTTATTTCTCCTCTCCTGTATCTCTTAAGAAGGAGGTTATTGTGTGTTCTTGAGCTCTTTTACATAAGGAAGCTTCGTGTAAAATTTCTTTAGTCTAAGAATAGTATTCACACAAAAATTCTTCTTTCATTATTACCCCTCCCACTTTCTGTTTTGTTTACATTGGGGGATTCCAAACAACCTTCACCCACCGGTGCAAAACTTTCCCCATGGGAGCCTTTTAACCAGAACACCTCTAAAAATGTCTTTAAACGTTTATCATGCATTAATAAAACTAATAAAATTAAAAAGTTCCAAAAAATAAGAATAAAAACATGATATTATACCATTTGTATCGTGAATCAGATTCGCGCTAAAAAACAGATCAACCAAGGGAAGTAATCCAGTCTAATTTGGAAGTTATTTTAGACTGGATTACTTCCCTTGCATATAAAAGATTTAGTATTTACGCTCTTACGTGACTTACGTGACGATCAATGTAGCTGATTTGAATCTCATTTAATGATTATGAAAATTTGTTATTATTTGTGGGGAGCGGTGGCCTAGAGGTAGGGCGCGCTCTTCGGGATCGAGAGGTCCCGGGTTCGATCCTCCTCTGGACCACTGGTTAAAATCTCTGAGCAAGACCCACAGCTCCACTCCACCATGGTGTAAAATAGTACCTGTAAGGGCAGTGTCTATTCCTGGGCGCCGCAGATCAATGTTGGCTGCCACAACACAGGAGAGAAACAGGGTTCGAATTTAAGCTCGCATACTCGCTAATAGCTTGTAGAAATTCAGAATAGCGAGTGACATTTAAAGTCACTTGCATATTTTAGCGAGTAAGAAAAAGAGGAGCAAACACCAATAAAAGTCCTCATCAACGAATTGCTTATAAATTTTAACAAAACAACGTGTTTTCTGTCGCTAACTATCGGTGGAAACTTGCGTTGATCTGTCAAACGAGTAAACAGGAAATCCACATTCGGAATGGCTCTGCACTTTTGCTTGATATACTATGACTGAGATATTGCAATTTATTCATGCCTAAAATTTGCTTTATCGGATCGCAGATATCCGCTAAAATACACCAACAATCATCGAGAACAAGTTTGTTACAGTTAGTAATAAATTCAATGAATAGATTTACGACGAAGAGGAGCATCAAAACATGCAATAATAGCAACAAACTGAAATGTCACCTGTTTCTGCGACACCGATGGAAAATCGACGTAACAGACTTACAATTTTTGTACCCGACATTCGCACCAAGCATAAATTGATGCATGAATGATGAAGCTTTAAGTTTTAAATGATTTAACACGTATGTGAACTGCAGTTTTCGTTTTAATGTATTTTGATTTTTTTTATCTGTTTCATGCTTCAGGCATAGTGATCGAGGCATAGCACTTTAAAGCAGTTAAATTGGATAATAAATTTTAATATTTTTTTTAGCTAGTAGCTTTTCCTTTTAGCTAGTGAACCCAAATGGCACAAGCTAATTTTAGCTAGTAGGAAATATCGCTAAATTCGACCCCTGAGAAATAGTCTCCCCAGGGAGACACGAGTGTAGGTTTCCATATGTAGCCCAATGACCAGGGGAGTTATAATGTCAAAGGGTGCTTGAGCGGCCTAACAGCTGAAAAGAGCCCTAGAAAATTGGTAACTTAACTTAACTTTTATGGTTATAAACTGTGCCAAAGTGCTTCCTATGAAGATGTGCACTAAGAGATAATTGAGCCCACGATGTGATGTACGGAATTGATACGGTGTGAACCGGCAGTTAATAGCACCCACGTGAAAGTTGACGAGGGATCTTGTGAAGGTTGATTTCATTTGATGAAATCAAAAATATTAAATATTTACCTATTAATGCCATTCATTCGGCCGGTGAAGCCTTCTGTTCGGGTACTGGTACGATAGGTTACCAATTAGCGCAAATTAGTGACCCTTTTGGAGCCCCTGTTTTGGAACGCATGCGCAGACGAGGCTGGAGTTGTTTACATTTCTAGACGGGGGAAAGGCTGTAGTTTATCAAATTGCCGATTATTTTTGTAAAAAAAAGTTTTTAAAGACAAAATCGGGAAAAACCTTCATTTTTGTTCGCTTTTTGGTCTGATACGAGTACAAGTGTTAATGTCGAACCCTGACAGTAAAGTAATCTCAATTTAGTTGATATTTCTATACAGTAAGGTAACACAAATTTTGATTACTCCTTTTCATGTTTTAAATTCTTTTTCAATGATACTTTTACCTGTGGGAACAATTTAGTTTTATCGAAAACTTATGTAGTTGAGTGTTATTCCAGGAACATATGTCTGAGGATGTAGAGGAAGCATTGCCGAGTTTGTTACAGGGGGAGGAGGAGGAGGAGGAGGAGGAGGGGGAGGTAGATGACATCATATGTTGTGATGAAACCCATCGTCCATCAGATGTACAAAGTAAGAGACTTTAAATTTAGCATACTGTAAATACTCAGCCATAAGTCGGGCGAAAACAGTCCCAAAAAAAGTTAAAAAGTCACCCCACGACTTATGGAAGAGTTTACTACACTACTACCGATTTTGTCAGAAAATCATTACATTACTCCTGACTTTATCTGAAACTGACCGCATCTCCCTGACTTTAGCTGAAAATGACCACATTTCCTACGACACTTGACACTGAGCACATGATTTCAGCTTTCACAAAAATGGAATACTATACATGCGACCTATGAAAGGGTTTAGACAAAAACCTTGATTTTTTATTCAAAAGTCCCCCTGCGACTTATGGATGCATGCGACTTATGGCTGCGTATTTACGGTAATCACTTTTGACACATACCTCTTTTCTGATGGTAGCCATTGCCATTAAGGTATATCAGAGAAGTTGTGATAAAACGCATTGTCTATCAGATGTACAAATTAAGTAAGAGACTTCAGTGCTACAGATAGGTTTTGGTATAATTGCCAAACGGCTGAGTATTTTCTCCCAACATTATAAATATATTGGGTGTTCAACATTCTTAATTGAGTAAATGCTCAAATGTTCTACTGTGAAATGTATTTTCCTATGTACTTAACATATGAAAGAGCAGGTTTTTCAATTGAGTTTCAAATATTTCTAATGGTTAATTTTACTCATATATTTTAAAAACAATAATTTTTTTATTGGGTTTCTCATAAAATAAATATGTATTTTACTCAAATACCTCATTTCTGATGGTATCAATTGCCATGATGGTATGTGAGTGAAGCTGTGATAAAAATCATGAAACTAATCGACCGTCAGGTGTACAAAGTAAGAAACTTCAGTGCAACAGATAAGGCTGTTGTCTTTCAAGAAGACATTAAAAAGAATTATAGTTTTGCATTGAAAAGCGGAGCACATTGTGACATGTCTTGTTTTATAACAGGTCAGCTGGAGCAGTTCAGACAACAATGGAAGGCTGAGTTGAAGCATAGTAATACCAACAGTAGAAGCAAGGAAGATGAAGAACAAAATAGTGTCGAAAAAGAGGTAGAATCATTTATAAACTTACTGTACACCTAACTTCTATATTGAGATCACTCTTTCAGTCCACACTCTAGTGGTTTGTCTGTCAGTCTGTAGCAGGCCATGGCAACAAGCCTAATTGACAAGATTTTAGGTTGAATGATTATTGTTAGGAGTTATTGGTCCTAACGACTGGTAAGTGTTGAAGGGGGGGGGGGGGGGTCGAAGACTGATCGTGAAACAAGTTTTTTAACCTCATTCTTTATGTTAGAGAAGAGAAGCCAGTTTCCCGTATGCAAGAGAATTTCTGGTACCATTTTTATTTTGTCTTTGGTATGACGCGGTCTTTACTTATAGAAAAAACAAGTTTTACAACGGTTACCGCATTTTGGTCAGCATGGCAATTTCTGATTTCCGTGAAACTAGGCTCATAAGAAGCGCCTTGTGATGCTGATTTTAAATATGTATCAGTCTTATAAGGTCGTAAGTAGTAGTTACGACCTCATTCTAAGCCAGCGATATTGTTGTACTAAAAGATCCTTTATCAGGATACAGTCAGCTAGCTATGTGCCAGTCCGGTGTTCTATTTTTAGCTCACCTGACCACATTGTGGTCAGGGTGAGGTTTTGTCATACCGAGATGTCCGTCGTCCGTCGTGCGGCGTGCGTCGTGCGTCCGTCAACAATTTCTTCAAACGACTTCTCCTCCTAAACGGCTTGGCCAAATTTGATAAAACTTAACAGGAATGTTCCTTGGGTGGACCTCTACCAAAGTTGTTAAAAAAATTCCAGTCCGTCGCATAACTAGGTCACACAGGCTAAAAATAGATTTTCAAAAAGGAAACTTCAAAAATCTTCTTCTCTGAAACCGTAAGACCTAGAGCTTTCATATTTGGTATGTAGCATCACCTTGGGGTCCTCTACAAAGATTGTTAAAATTATGTCCCTTGGGTCAAAATTGGCCTCTCCCCGGGGGCCCTTAGTTTTACATAGAGTTATATAGGGGAAACCTTAAAAAATCTTCTTCTCCGAAACCGCTTGGCCCAGGGCTTTCATATTTGGTATGTAGACTCAGCTAGAGGTCCTCTACAAAGATTGTTAAAATTATTCCCCTCGGTCAAAATTGGCCCCACCCTTGGGGTCACCATTTTACTTAGACTTATATAGGGAAAACATAAAAAAAATATTTATACAATGCCTAAGAGCTTTGATATTTGGTATGTAGCATCATCTAGTGGTCCCCTACCAAGATTGTGCAAATTATGCCCCTTGGGTCAAAATTAGCCCAGCCCCGGGGGTCACCATTTTACATAAACTTATATAGGGAAAACATATAAAAATCTTCTTGTCTAAAACTACACTGCATAGAGCTTTGATATTTGGTATGTAGCATCATCTAGTGGTCCTCTACCAAGATTGTTCAAATTATGCCCCTGGGGTCAAAATTGGCCCCACTCGGGGGGTCACCGTTTTACATAGACTTATATAGGGAAAACATATAAAAATCTTCTTGTCTAAAACTACACTGCATAGAGCTTTGATAATTGGTATGAAGCATCATCTTGTGGTTTCCTACCAAGATGTTCAAATTATTCCTTTGGGTGAAAATTGTGCAGGGTTTATAATCAGGTGAGCGATATTGGGCCATCATGGCCCTCTTGTTTCATTGATTTTGTTCGTGTTATTTTTTCTTTATATAGGCTGCTGCATTATTTCTGATGGGATCCAAATTGGAACAAGATGGTGCATTATATGAAGGTACTGTAAAATCATTGAATTTCGATTGGACACAATTTTGTGGTTTTGATTAAAAAGACCATTTCAATTGGACGTTTATTTGTGGATTTTGCATTTCAGATAATAAATACAAGGACCAAAATTAGTGTTCAGTGGGATTTGATTTGGTGGTTAAAGGAGAACCACTAAATCAATGAAATTAAATCCCCCATGGAAATTAATGATTTTACAGTATTTATTTTAGTGATAGTAATGTATTGTTTTAAAGAAGATGGCACATTAAACTTAAAGGGACTAAACTCCATTTCAATGATAAAAACACATTTTGTAGACGTTTAAATCACAAAATTAAGTTTTACGAATACATATAGTATTCTTACAACTTACATTACGATCAAAGGCGCTCTTGATCAAAACTCACGAACATGTTTTACCGTCCGTTAGGCCTTTCCTCGGGTTTTATACCCTACTTTAATAAGGTTGAATTATATATGTTACTGTGTTAACCACACAATAGAAAGGTGATAAACCAAGGTTATTGGGATATTTTTCTTTTTGATGAATAATTCCAGATTCGTACATAGATGTATTATGTCGGTCTTGGAAGCCAAAAAATGTGATTTTTAGAGAGCTTTTTGATAAATTTTGCAATAAACAAACTGGAGTTGAGTCCCTTTAAGGAGTGAGTGAAATGAATTTAGGTTTAGCATGGAGCAGAATCCTAGCGTGGTTGGTAATGCATTCCCCTTGTAAGTGAAATGTCTTGGGTTGGAGCCCCTGTCTGACTGCACATTTTTATGCCCCATCTACTAATGGGGAGGCATAATTATAGCAATGCACCTGTCAGTTTGTCTATCTGTTATAAAATGTTGAAACTCAAGTCTATGATAATTAATGCATTGCTTTCAAACTTGGCATACTCTTTAACCATTATCTTAAACACATTGCATTATCACAGCCATGTAACACTATCAAACATTTCATCAGAATTCTGGTCCCTGAATGACTTAGCTATTTCTTATAGACAAGACTTCCACCGGGACATAAGCATTTTATATGCAGTCGTGTTCTTACTCTTTTGCATAGGGTACTGAAAATCCTTTAATTTCGATGGGACAAAATGTAAAAAAGACGTATTTCAATCGGACCTTAATCTGTAGATTTTGCATTTTAGTTAATAAATACAATGGTCAAAATTATTGTTCAATGAGATTTGGTTTCTTGGTTGAATGTGAACCACGAAATCTACGAAATTTAATCAAGCATGAAAATTAATGATTTGACAGTAAAATGTATTTTACTGTTGGTCTTCCAGCTGTGAACTTTTACCGTCGTGCTATGCAACTTGTACCTGACATAGAAATGAAGATAGAGTACCCAGTAAGGTCACCTAGAGACAGACAGGAAAGTGAAAGCTCCGTAGATAGGTAATGTACATTTTTCAGTACAGTAAAACTCTCAGTACAGTACAGTACAACTTTTGGCATATTTCAACTTTCATTTACACAATTGGCATAAAATACGTCGTATGAACTTAAAAATCGACTTTTCCTCAGATTTTTTTGTGTTGACACATACCTGTGTTCAAGGTTTTTTCTAAAAATAGATCACCCAAAAATATGACGTCACATGAACTGCCAAATTCGGGGCTGAAACATGTGTACTTTTGGCGCTTTTTTCAACGATGTACAGAAGTAATGACCGGACAGTCTGTTATGAATATTTTTAGATTAATATTTAGAAAAATATGACCAGGAATGTTTAGAACATGGATCTTACTTCACTTGCATGCAAAAATATTCATGATTTACGATATAGCAACACGTGACCCATAGTGTTTTCCTGCTAGGGGGCGTTCTGAGACAGGCTAAAATCAATAATATACCGTTCCGAATTTTTTTACCAAAAAATCGAGAAAAAAAATTAAAACGACTTGTAAGTCTTCAAGATGTATGGACTAGATATTAAAATGTTAACTTATCCGATATCCGAGAACACACTACTAATTGCAGTAAAATTAGTGTTGGATAAAAAATTAAATAAAAAAAATCGGCCGCCGAGGAGATTCGAACCCGCAGCCTTCACTAGCTAAATTTTCAAAATATTTCCAATGTCGTTAACCACTCGACGACAATTTCAACATAAAATATTTCGCTTAATAATTTGACCCTAGAAAATCATTGGCGCACGTGCTCTTTTGCGCATGCGCACACACAAATTCTTTCCCCGGCGCTGCTAATGTCAACATCGCAGCAGCGGACGATATTTTTGATGATTTAAGTAATGCTTTGTAGATTTTGATAAAAAAAATTCTACCAGAATCCTTTTAAATATACTTCTGAGTGTTTTGATACAAAAATATACGATTTATTATACTAAACAAAGCGAGGAGACGGTTTGTCCGGTCATTACTGGCGGCTGGTCATCACTTCTTTGCCAGTACAGTACAACTTTCAGTACAGTACAACTTTCAGTACAGTACAACTTTCAGTACAGTACAACTTTCCATACAGTACAACTTATAGTACAGTACAACTTATAGTACAGTACGACTTTCCATACAGTACAACTTTCCATACAGTACAACTTTCCATACAGTACAACTTTCCATACAGTACAACTTTCCATACAGTACAACTTTCCATACAGTACAACTTTCCATACAGTACGACTTTCCATACAGTACGACTTTCCATACAGTACAACTTTCCATACAGTACAACTTTCCATACAGTACAACTTTCAGTACAGTACAACTTTCAGTACAGTTCAGCTTTCAGTACAGTACAACTTTCCATACAGTACGACTTTCCATACAGTACAACTTTCCATACAGTACAACTTTCAGTACAGTTCAACTTTCCATACAGTACAACTTTCCATACAGTACAACTTTCCATACAGTACAACTTTCCATACAGTACAACTTTCAGTACAGTACAACTTTCCATACAGTACAACTTTCCATACAGTACAACTTTCCATACAGTACAACTTTCCATACAGTACAACTTTCAGTACAGTTCAACTTTCAGTACAGTACAACTTTCAGTACAGTACAACTTTCAGTACAGTACAACTTTCAGTACAGTACAACTTTCCATTCAGTACAACTTTCCATACAGTACAACTTTCCATACAGTACGACTTTCCATACAGTACGACTTTCCATACAGTACAACTTTCCATACAGTACGACTTTCCATACAGTACAACTTTCTGTACAGTTCAACTTTCAGTACAGTACAACTTTCAGTACAATACAACTTTCAGTACAATACAACTTTCCATACAGTACAACTTTCCATACAGTACAACTTTCAGTACAGTACAACTTTCAGCCCTACTCCTATAAAGTCAAGATTTTTGAGAGGTCAAATTTCATCAATTTGTTCTTCTGCAACAGTTAATGAGACTAAATTTTTGGGAAATTCAGTTGTTATGCCCCCCTGGCCCCTTCATCTTTCATTAGGGGATATAAATGTTTTTGCTTTTATATACTACTATGTTAGATAGATATAGATGTAGATAATGCAGTAAATCCTGATTATTCTGGAATTGTAGCCCCACTGCAAGACCTGACTGTAAACATGCAATAACAGTAAAACCGGGACAACCCAAATGATCGAAATAAACCGGAAGCTTGACATAGCAGTGTGATATAAGTATTAAACAACATATATTTAGCAAATTTGCTGTGACTTTGAAATTGCTCGAAATAAGCCGGGTACTTGTAATATTGATGATCGCCTTAAACCTATTTTTACTGTATGTCTTTTCCTTACTACTTCAGTTATGATGGGGAAGATTTAGAATCTGATCTAATCACCAGATTCCATAACCTGAAGGTGGAAGAGAAGAGAATTTGTTCACCAGATTACGTACAGAGGGTACATATACTTTATTTCGGGTCTCTGAAGGGTTACCCCTATTTATTGAAAATATACAGTTATGGTTATATATTTACACCGATATTTGTCAAATATTTTGTAAATGTTACCTCTCCAGAGCAACAACCTCTGTACAATGGGTGTTGCTGTTGAGAGGTGAACAATATACTGTACTGGTTAATAAGGTAACTATGCAGGTTTTGGAACACAATGCTATAGGTAACCCTGGGGTAACTATGCAGGTTTTGGAACACGATGCTAGTAACATTTTAAGCTGGATCAGTGTTTAATTCTATTGAATAAAAGGCTTTTCATTGTAAAGTAGTTAATGGATTTTTTACGAAGTAACATTGTTCTAAATTCATCTATGATTTAATAAAATATTTTGACTATGTGTTGCCCATATGAGATACACCCCTATTGAAGATGTCTGAATGTTAGTATTCAATTTTAGAGTTTGAAGGATTTTAAGTGAGTTCTTTAGCTTTGGATCAACGTTTCTCCTGACCCCTTCTCTGTTCAGTTCCCTTGTATCATAAATAAAATCCTGCCTCATTTTGGTTTTCTAGTTCCGTGTGTAAAGACTGATTGTAAGTGCAGAATGTAAATGCAGTAGTGAATTATGCCGAGCATAGCCTTTATTTGCTTTATTTCTACTGAAACATGGCAGGCATATATGTTCCACCACCCTGATTCGAACCAGGTGGTCGCCAGATTAGACGGCAAGTGCACTAACCACTGAGCTACGGAGGCACAGTAGGAGAGCGATGTATTAAACTTGGGACACTTTACCTTAGTTAGACTTCCATGAAGCAGCGGTGTGGAAATTCTCAAATTTTTCTCTTGCCCACGGAAAAAAGAGCAGGAAATGTTACATTCAATGTTTATGTTAATTTAATCATTTTCAGTTGCTAATTGATGGATTTGCTTCTGTGTTAAAATCAAATAAAATAGGATATTTGATAAATTATTTAATAATGTTTCACTTGCCCATTGGCAAACCAGATTGAAAAATCCACTTGCCCACCAAGAAAAGTTCCTTAGTCAGGAAAGTGTGCCTCCATAGCTCAGCCTTTAGCGAATTCCACACATCTGTGTGAAGTTCAAAGTTAACTCTGTATATATTGATATTTTAGGCTTGTCATATATCAGCATTACCGGTGGAAGTTTTGATCTACATATTCAAGTGGGTGGTGTCATCTCAACTTGATATGAAATCGCTGGAGAATATATCAGAGGTAAGACTCATTTACTGTAAAATCATCAATTTTTATTGGGGATTAAATTTTGTGGATTTTTCAACCACGAAACCAAATCCCATCAAACAATAAATTAATATTGACTCGCGTATTTATTACCTGAAATGCACAATCCAGGAAATAACATCCCATCGAAATGGTATTTTTTACCCAAACCTCTAAATTTCGTTCCATCAAAATTAAATGATTTTACAGTATTCCTTCAAATTGAGCTCATAAAAAATACTGATTAACTGAAGGGGTCAATCAATGGTTTCACGGCACGGACAGAGTTGTAACTTTACAGAATTGTTCATAGATGAATTTTCGTTAGATCTGTGATGTTAAATAGTTCAATACTAGCGCAAACTGTTTAATTTCGGACAATGTATGTGAGAATTGAGCATTATTTTCTGCGTGTCATGTATAAACAGGCTCTATCAGATTTATTCCGCAAAGACAGCTTGCAAGGCTGTATGAATAGTACATTTAAACCTTCATGGTCATTCACAAATCGCTAGATCCAAAAGAAATATCGAAATCGATAAGTTCTGGTAAGAAATATAACCCTACTACTTACCAGCCATCAGTATTTACCTCGGCCGTAACGCATCACTCGGCCGACCACGCATCCGGTTATACCCTGTGTTAAAGGTCATATGACTTTGTTTCCCTTCCGCTCTGTCACTCTTGAGGGGGATTTCTTCCATTTTTTGTTCAGGGCTGTCCTTTTGCCTTCAACTGTCAAAATTTTGGTACCAAAACCTGAAACAAAACCCTTCGGGCGTATATTGCCCCCCATGGCGGTGCTCTTGTTTTCTTATATTTTGCCTACCTGCTGTTTGGCATATTATTTATAATTATTACAGGTATGCCGGGGTTTTTACCTGTGTGCACGTGATGAACAGTTCTGGAGATTAGCTTGTATCAGGTAAAATTTAAATTCAAATAGCTCATATTTTACCAAGCTAAGCAGGAAAAAACACTTTAAAAATATACATACATATAACTACAGGATTTTGTTATGCCCCTCAACAGTTTGGTCGTGTACAGAACGTCGCACCTACTACGAGTGGCAGAGATTTAAGGTTTGATCTCAGGCCTTAACATTACAAAGTTGTAAAAAACAGCTCTGGTATACTCCCCCTGCCTGAGCTTGATCCTGAAAATTAATTCTTTGTGAGAACAGGGCAAGGATATAAGGTTAATTTGTGTGAAGGATAGTATTAGTCCACTTAATCTTAGTGGTGGACTTCCATCTACACTCTGATTTTACCCGGCCCTGATATCCAGAAGCATCTCAAGTAGAAATCTCATCTCAAATTGAGATTTTGTTTAAATAAGAGTCTGAATTTGAGATATATCTGAAGTTTAAGCTCTTTAAATTTTACTGTGTCAAATAAGCTTATAAAGTGCTTTTCATTTTGTGATGCAACTTTGCCTCCAGCCTCCTATGGAAATGATCTAAATGACTCATGGTAATATTTGAGATGAGATTTAACTCAGATTGAGATGTTTAGGGAGATTGGGACACGGGGACAGCTAGAGATTCCTTCTGCCGCTCTTGAGATTTCCTAGCTAGACTGTGATTTCCTCCCAAGACTTGGCTTTGTTGTAGAATGGTACACGTATGCAGGGGCTGTAATATACCAAACAATTTATTGAGAGTCATGTCTTCAAATATAACAGTTTACCCGCACTCTTGCACTTTTCTACATTTCTGTAAAACTCCTAATGCACTGAGATAATGCATAGTGGTTGATTCAGCTCGGGAACTCAAATGTTGCAAAAATTTGTTCCTCCCCAAAAATATTCTGATTTGACAGTAATCAATGCTAGGAAATAAATTCTTGACAGACTGACATACTGTAAAATTATTCATTTTTGTGGGGATTAAATTTCTTGGATTGTGTGGTTTATCAAATCCACGAAAATTTCGTCCCATCGAAAAATAAATGATTTTACAGTATTATAGCATAAAAACGATGATTTTGCTCATACTTAAACGGGGAATAAAGGTATGTTATTGTAAAGATTCTCGCGCACACATGCTGTTGGTGTTCAGTTTTAAGTATGCTCATTTCAGGACCCATCCGACGAGAATAAATGATTTACAGCGTTATATGAACTGTAATTCAAACTGTAATTGTAACTACTAATCAAGTTTCTATAATAGTAAAATAATAATCGTAAACAAACCCCCAATGTCACTGTTTTCTTGGTATTTGCCGATACCAGAAGTCGACGCTCATAACAAAAACTTGTATGTGACGTAACGTTTCCTAAGCGACGTCGCGTTTGTTTTCCCAACGTCGCCCAAAATGTCCCGCAAAATGACATAATTTTGAAAAAATTCTAATAAAGTGCTCTTTTTATACTATAATAGCGTTTATGAAACCTTTTCACGTTAATACATCTGCAGAGTCCCTGAAAGGCTTGGGCACCAACCGTCCCTCGGGACTCTGCAGATGTAATAACACGAAAAAGCATGCGTTAACCCTACATTGTACTGAAATATGGTTGCATGACAAGGTGTAAAACACAATAACAAATAGCCTAATAACAAACTGTCATATTGTGAAAACAGAGTGTGGGGAACATCTACTGGAAAAGTGAAGAAGTTTGGTTCATGGAGAAACATGTACATTGATAGACCACATCTTCAATTTGTTGGTAAATATCAATAAAAATTCAATTATCTTTTACCCCTAGAAATAAAATATTGCTAATCCATCTGTAAATGTTGGTCCCTCTTTATCTGTAGACACCATTTGTCAGCTATAATGTCAGGGACAGACATTCACTCGGGATCAATCAAATTTTACTGCTGACATTGTATTAAAGTATATTGAGCTATATCTGCCAATATTTTTTTTAAGAAAAATAAAAAATGAAAAACAATTATGCTTTCATATCCAGCTAGTAGATCATTTTTCTTTTCGCTTCAGCTTTAACAGAAACTCTGATTTATTGGACATGGGAATTGTCTGTTTTCATACAAAAGTGTTCTAGAACATTCTTTAAGTCGACGAGTGAAATCTTAAGAATCGTCTATATTCTCGACGATTGAATTGAAGTGCACGGAACCCATCCAAAGTTTTAATTTGCAATTTGGGTAGTCTAGTATCATACTAAAAAAGATGCAATGAACTATTTTGACATTAAATGAACATTAGATAAAGCTCAATACACAATACAACTGGTGTGATATCTAAAGTTACAGATTTGAAAACTGACGAATTCGAAAAAAGTAGTTAACCAGAAACGGTCCTAGTAATCTGTTGAAAAATAGCGGTGTAACAAAGGAGTTTTTAATTACAGTATTCAGACCTGGTTTTTTTCAGGCTTGTTGTGTCTGTTTTCATGTTTTAAATCCTGAAATTTCCTCATTAACTGTTTGTCAATATTGAACAGTGGAATTTCAGGCTTTGAAGATTGGATTTTCAGGCGTGACAATGATTGCTTATTACAGGCCTGGTATTAAACAGGGGGATTCACAGTGGCTGATTGGTTTGTGCTCTCCATAACAAATCTAAAAGCCCCTGTTTTGAATCTAGGCTGGGGCACGAATCTAGGCTGGGGCACGAATCTAGGCTGGGGCACTGGAAATTTCAGAAATGCTCTTCTAAGTGTTTCCCAACGAACTAGAGGTGAACTGATTGGAAACCCCGGGGTAGTGGTGTGTTAACTGGTGCTATACATCAGGCATGTAAAAGAACCAATGACTGCAAGTCAACTCTATGTCTCTTCCCTCGAGAAGGTCATTGGTCAATTAGGCAGGTATAAAACTGTATTGCCATACACTATGACTGTTTCAGTTGAATGTTAACAAAATCCAAACAAATCGCATGGTTTGGGGTCATTAGATATATTTAGCAATGCATAGAATTCTAAAATGTTAACAAAAAAAACCCCACACAAATCACATGGTTTAGGGTCATTAGATGTATTAAGCAATGCATAGAATTCTAAAATGTTATCAAAAAACCCCACACAAATCACATGGTTTGGGGTCATTAGATGTATTTAGCAATACATAGAATTCTAAAATGTTAACAAAAAAAACACCACACAAATCACATGGTTTGGGGGTCATTAGATGTATTTAGCAATACATAGAATTCTAAAATGTTAACAAAACCCCCCCTCACAAATCACATGGTTTGGAGGTCATTTGATGTATTTAGCAATATATAGAATTCTAAAATGTCAACAAAATCCAAACAAATCACATGGTTTGGGGTCATTAGATGTATTCAGCAATACATAGAATTCTAAAATGTTAACAAAAAAAACCCCACACAAATCACATGGTTTGGGGTCATTAGATGTATTTAGTAATACATAGAATTCTAAAATGTTAACAAAAAAAACCACAGGAATCACATGGTTTGGGGTCATTAGATGTATTTAGCAATACATAGAATTCTAAAATGTTAACAAAAAACCCCCACACAAATCACATGGTTTGGGGTCATTAGATGTACAGTAAAACCTCATGATGCGACCAACTCGAAAATACGACCAACTCAATATTACGACCACTTTTTCTCAGTCCCGATGTTATCTCTATATAAATCAATGGTCGCAAAACTCGATAATGCGGGCAACTCGATATTGCGTAATGCGACCACTAATTTGGTCCCGAACAATGCATAAAGTCACACCTTTAACTCGATTCAACGACCACGTCAGTACGGATAGTATTGATTTTAGTCAAGCCGCCGGTCAAGGTCGTAAATGGTGACATGTTGTTAATTCGATGCACTAATTGACTGCAATTTAGTCGCCACAGGCGTCATAAACTAACCATGAGGTGGGTATTTTATTGTTTAGTCCTTTTTTATACCTTTAATTGAGTAGAGAGGGGTCACACATTTCGTATCTCTTTGATTGTTAAAGTCGTTAATTGACAGACAAACAAAAATGTTTGTGTAAACATTCGTAATTATCGGATTGAATTTGTACACTGTAGAAGTTAAAGACCAAATTATTTAATCACAATTCAATTTGATTGCAATTGGTAAACATCTGCATTTTCTACAAAGTTATAAATTAGCTAAATCTCCACGATGAGTGGAAAGCGTGTAGAGCTTAATGTGATAGAGAAATTTAATTTGATTAAAGATAGTCCAGGGAAAGTCAGAGGAAATTAGCAGAACAGTATGGGATTGGGAAAACTCAGGTGATTTAACTTGGCCTCTACTTTTCGTGAAGTCGGATAATTGAATGGACTGCTATTATATTAATTATGTTTTATTATGTCACTCATTTAAATCAAACAACAGTAATGAGTATTAAAAACACCACACACATGTTGAGAAACACCCATTACATGTTTCAACTGGAAGTTTAGTGATACTGATAAACTCAATACACCCAAACTCGATAATAAGACCAACTCGATATTAAGACCACTTTGTGCCGGTCCCGTTGGTGGTCTTAATATCGAGTTTTTACTGTATTTAGCAATACATAGAATTCTAAAATGTTAACAACCCCCCCCACACACACAAATCACATGGTTTGGGGTCATTAGATGTATTTAGCAATACATAGAATTCTAAAATGTTAACAACCCCCCCACACAAATCACATGGTTTGGGGTCATTAGATGGATTTAGCAATACATAGAATTCTAAAATGTTAACAACCCCCCCACACACACACACAAATCACATGGTTTGGGGTCATTAGATGTATTTAGCAATACATAGAATTCTAAAATGTTAACAACCCCCCCCCC